>CAWUFW010015918.1:0-335184 GCA_963921515.1 Calotriton arnoldi
GGACATCATAGCTCTTCTCACTGAAAAGGATTTCTCCAAGTGTGTTAAGCGCTAGTAAACCACAGTATTAAAAGCATACCAAATTCTTCATGGCAATTGCACCTAATGTTATGTCTGGGTGCGCGAGACTGGCCATATCAGGAAGAACCAAAATACATTGTTATGCGACCTTGTACATGTTTGTGCAGACTGAGCCCAAAAAGGTGAACAACAGAAAATGCAGACAGTGCAAAAGAACTTGGCACGAGCAAAGGACGAGGGAGGCCCGGCTCAGTGTAACGTGCGCAAAGAAAAGCAGCATGGCAGCCAGGCCTAGGCCAACATAACAAGGCAGGCAACAATCCACAAGACAGCAGTGTGCCAAGGGGATCAGGGACATGATCCAGAGTCATTGTGGGTGTGCAGTGTGCTCTACTTAATTGTGCATGTGTGCCATTGTGCCCATCTCCCCCCGTCCCCCAAGTCCCTGTTCGGTACTCACCCTGGTGCTGTTGTGTCAGGTCATGTCGAGCAGTGTCCGGACCCCCAACTCCTGCCACCGTCTCCCCACTGATGACTGTGGCCACCATTTCCTCCATCTCATCCAGCTCCTGGTGTTCCGCTGGACTGCAACCTCCAGTCTGCATTGCTGCCTTATTGTTGTCAGCGAGTTTCTTCTTGGTTTTGCACTTCGCATCATTCCAGCACCTCTTGACCTCTCCAATTGTCCTCCTCCTCACTCCGACTGCATTCACCTTGTCCAGGATGGACTGCCATATCGCATTTTTATTTCCCAATGACACGTTGGAGGTGACGAACAGTTGTTGGTGGTGTTCTATCACCTCCGTGATGATGATCCTGTTTTCCTGCGGACTGAACCTCGTCTTCCTTGTCTTCTTCTCCTTGCCCCAGGTCCCCGGCTGGTCCTCCTGGGGGCTTGTGGGGTTCTGGTCGTCCTCTGTACTTGCTCCGGCTTACTCCATGGTGCTACGCAGTTTGAATTATTTTGTTTGTGTTTTTCGGTGCTTTTATAGTGCATTTTCCCGCATGACGCGTGGGAATTGCAGGCCTGTCGCTGGTTATCGCTGATTTTTTTATCGCGGTTGGCCACATCGCAACTTTTTTCGCATTCGTGTTTCGCGTTTTTTTGCCGTCACGGTAATTTTATCGCGGTCATTTGACGCGTTAGCGTGAGACTATTGCATGGTACAGCCGTGTTGAGAATACAACGTTAACACAGCGTTATTTTCACGCGATAGACTGCGATGTGCAAAGTTGCGTTTAGCTAATTTTGCGATAATTATCACACGTTCTTGAGAATATCCCCCTATGTTGTTTCTTAAGGAGTGGGATGGTAGGAGTATGGGATCAAGTTTGGGGATTATTTTGCAATTTGTTTATTTATCTTTTTTTTTTTGGTGGTGGTGTTTTTTTTTCCCCAAAACACTTGGTTAGTACTCCAAGTGATATACCAGGAAGTGTTTTTTAATTTAAAACGAACATTTTATAAATAAATAAAACGTTCAAATATTTGTAATTAATAACATTTGCATTTTAATCAATTTATGAATCTGTATTTTTTTAAAGCAGGGTGCAATGGGTTTTAGGGCCCAGGATTGGTGAGTTTTTAGAGTCTGGGTATATATTTGTTTTGGGAGGGTTACAATTAAATTCCCAGATAAGTACCGTATGAATATTTTTTTAATTATTTTTTCAGGGGCAGTAGTATACAAACACATATAAAGAAATATACCAACATATTACATAAATATACAACACATCATTTCAATTTAATATTCATAATACTAAAATGTAAATAAAGAAACAGACTTTTTATTTTTATTTGTTATTAAATAAAGCCAATATAAAGCATGTTTCATTTCTTTTTAAATATATTTGAATCATTAAAATACATAAACATTTTTATTGCATTTAATTATATATATATTTTAAAATGAACACTTAGAAAGCAATTATATAAACCATTCTGTCTTCGATGCCCTACAGTTTTCTATTCATTCTTGTGTGTAAAATTGTCCTTTTTTAATTTTTACAGCAGACATTTTTTACACATTAATTGATTTCATATTTGTTTCTCTAATCGATGAAGCATCGAAGTTGAGGTCCAATGGATGCTGCTGCATGCATCAGGTTGTAACTTTTTATTTAATACTTAAATATACCACTAAGGGTCCATATAAAGTAGCGTCATAATTAGGCAGATTAGTTAAGTTAAATAACCTATGTTTTTGATTGTTTTGTATGCATTTTGAAACTTGTGTTTATTCAGGTTGCTGCAGATTTCAGATGTCGGATTTTTATTTGGTTTGACTTTTTTAAACTCCATTTTTCAAAAAATTAAAGTAGTAAGTAGAGGTTTTATTTTTCTAGTGCTTCATTTTTTTTGGAAAGGCAATTTAAAGAACTGTTTATTTTTGTGTTTACGGCTCTTGACGAAGTATGGCTTAGATTGTAGGGAAGTGCTGTGTTCCAAATTCAACTTAAAAAACCTCCCCATTTTCTTTCCCCCATTTTACTGAGAGCATTGTTCTAGTTTTCACAGTTTTTGGGGGTTTTAAGGGTATTCTTGTGGATTGTGCATTGCTGTTTTACCAGAGTGCTTATTTTTTAATAATATTTTAAACACTTTTCAGGTTCCCTGTGGTTTCTGTTTTGGGTTTTTGTTTAGGATTACCTTCAAGTTTAAGGTGGTAGACTTGTTAAATGCTATTGTTACTCAAAAACAGAAGTCTACTTCAGGTAGGAAAAAAATATCTTTTATAAAACAATTATCCAGTTTTAACTATTCTCACTTTAAAGCAGGAAAGTAAAGCTTCTTTGTTAATAATAATGTGATAGTTTGTTGTTAGTTCTGAAGCAGTCTACAAGTAGTGTGCAGTTGCGGCTCCTGGAGGGAGTGCTGCGGGGCGGTGGGGCGGTGGGGCGGGGCGTGGGAGGGGCAGGGTGGGGGGTAGTAAACTACGGCATACGGCCGATCAGATTTAAGTAACTAAATAAATAAAACTAATTACATTGCGGGTGCTGCATCATCATTTGCGATGCAGCGCGTGCAATGTAATTCGTTTTATTTATTTATTTAGTTACTTAAATCTGTTCGGCCGTACGCCGTAGTTTACTACCCCCCACCCTGCCCCACCCCCGCCCCACCGCCCCGCAGCACTCCCTCCAGGAGCCACCACTGGTAGTGTGTACCAGGGCCGGCGCTAGGCATGGGCAGTGTGGGCAGCTTCCCAGGGCCTCGCACTCAGTCTACCAGCATGGGGCCCCGCACCGATCGTGTGTCCTGTTGTTTCCCTGCCGATCCAACTAAAAGAAAGGTGTCTCTTTGCAATTAGGGTCCATGGGAGGGGTCCCCTCCGCGGGCCTCTCAGGGATGGTGTCTGGAGGCCTAGGGGAGGGAGACGCTTCCTCTTGTCCCAATTACAAGGAGACCATTCAGAGACACTGCGGAACGCCCATTGTTCAGCATTTTAGCGCTTCCACAGTTTTAACTTTTAGCTCATAGCAACTCTCACACCTATCGGGCTGAAGGTGTGAGAATTGCTTGTGGGCTGAAAGTTAAAACTGTGGGTGCGCTAAAATGCTGGACAATGGGCCTCCCGCAGTGTCTCTGAATGGTCTCCTTGCAAGGGGTCACTTATGTAAATTAGAGGGGCCTCGCACATTCCCTTTTGGCCCAGGGCCCCGCAAATCCTAGAACCGGCCCTGATCTGTACCACCAAATGTGCCAAATTGTTGAATCTTCGAAAAGGGTTGTTAATTAATTTCCTTTGCTTTTTTGTGATTCTGGGTTGCAGACTACTTGCGAAAGATTGGCCTTGTCGCATTTCCTGGAAATGATGCTTCTTCTTCTAAATTTCCATGAAATTGTAGAAATTAGGGTGTGCTTTTCTAATGGAACAAGTAACCGAATTATGCCAACCATCTACAGAGTTGTAAGCCATTGCTCCTCCATCTAAATAAGTCAGAGAGCAGTTCCACCGCTCATTTTGGAATTTTGGAACCCTTCTGCGACCTGAATTGTTTAGATGACTGATAGAGATCTCCACCTGGTAGCAGAGCTACAAGTCTCCCCCTCCCTTAAAAGAGGGGAAGGAGTCTCTTATGACTGAAATTGCAGCTGCAAAGTTACTGCTAGTAACTATATGGTCAGATTTCTACTATAAGCCTGTTTGGGGAGATCTCCACCATCTGGGTAGAGTTCTCTGCTGCCAGGCAGAGATCTCTCAATGCAAGGGAGTAAAGAAACACCATACACCTGACCCAAATCACATACACCTGTCAGTCATTAACACTCTAACCACATAAATACAGCACACACCCTAGTCTCTGCCCTCTTCCCCTCTTACTACTTGACCCCGTGGATAACAGGAACGAGATACAGCTTCCAGGATGCACCACAACACTCAAAATTAACTTCACTGAGAAGGAGACAGACCATGTAGTTAACTTTGTTGTTGATCATTGCAAGCAACAGCATGGTCTGCCTCCATACACCCATAGTGGGACAGAGAAGCAGGCCATGTGCTAGGAAGTTGCAAACTTTCTCAATGCATTGTGGTCTGAGATACACAACATGGGGATCTCCTGAAAAAAGTGGCAGGACAACAGGAGGCAGGTAAAGAAGAAGATTTCCAGGATACAGGTGGCAAAGGGTAATCCTCGAGGCAGACCTGGACCCCATCTCTGACCTCCCAAGATAAGCTTATCCTCTTCACCACAAAACCTGACCTTTTATTTTTCCTGCCTGTTATAGGGAATCTCAATGTAAGGCCTATTTTTAGTCTATATTTGTAATCCACACTCCTATGACACCCCCCTGTCCCTACAATAGGTACACAAATTATTTCAATTTTTATTTATGACTAGCATAATGACTATGGGGGTTATTATGATGCCGGTGGCGGGTTCACCGCCATCGTGCAGCCATTCTCTGCCCGCCAGATTAGGATGGCGGGCGGTGTGCTGGCGGACGGAAAGCCCGTCTGCCACGGGTCCGACACAGGCAATCGTTACGATTGCCTGTCGGACCTGGCCAGCATACCTAGAATGGTGGGGGTGCCTAGCAAGCACCGTCCGCCACATTAGGATGCTGCATCAAGCCAGCCTTTCAATGGCGGTACCTCCGCCATTCAAAGGCTGGCGGGGATTGACTTTCGGGGCCCGTTGCGGGCCCCCCTTGTGCAGGGGCACTTTTGTTTTGTACTTGGGGGGCACCATTTCCCTGCACCAGGTGGCAGGCACCGTGTGGTGCCTGCCACGTAGTGCAGGGAGAAACAAAACGTGCATTTTTAACATTGGGGAAAGTGCTGCAGCCAGCAGCACCTGCCGCAATGTTAAAACTGCCTTTTGCGGCTGCCATGGTGGCGGCCGCATTGTAATTTGTGGTGCGGGACCGCCGCCAGATAGGCGGACGGTCCCTTTCCCCGGGACGATGGCAGACGGACTGAAGTCCGTCCACCATCATAATGACCTCCTTTGTTTTTAAAATTTGTAAACAGTTCCTATTTCAAATGCTTTGGCAGTGACTGCTGGAGTAGGAGTAACATCGACAATAGCAGGGCGACAACGTGGGTATATGTTTAAACCATACCTACATTACACACCAGTATGCCATACTTTGCTCTATGATACTACCACAATCTTGTGCTTTGTATGAATGATTTATATATCCATCAACATCGATTTATCTGTGTCTTTATTATGTATGTTTATGATACATGTAATCAGTACTAGGGGAGTGGAAAATTAGTGTAATTTGCTTTCATGTAATTACACAAAATTTCAGGAAAATTACGTGAAATTACACGTAATTATACAAAATGCAAATCCGTCATGTAGCACAATATTTTAGCGCCAAAAGTGCTCTTGTGTTAATTTTTTAAACAAGGGTGCATTACGCTGTAAAAATATAGCACAAAAAACACAAGCGGCCCTTGCAGATACTCATGTTCTGTTTGTTTGCGTTATTTGTGTGCACTTGTGGTACAATTTTGCCACCAATGGCATGTAATTAAGCAACATGGAGAAATAGCTTAATTTCAGTAATTTCACGTAACAAGCACAAAATGTCATTCATAAAATTAAGTGAATTATGCCAGTGTAATTTAAATTTGCCCGGACCTAATCAGCACATATGTATGTTACTATTTCATCAGCTTATGTAAAGAATCTTGTCATGTCTTTTAGCTCCTGTGTTGTCTGCCCTTCAGCCAACTGCCACCACTGCCTCCTCTGCCTCAAACAGTGCAATGAGATGTGGATTGGCCAAAGACAACAGAAGGATGGCAGAGACTGGAAAGACTTTAGTGAGTTCATTTGCATTATGTATAACCATATTTCTTTTAATGGTGTGTATTTAATTTTAAATGTCTAGATACTCTGTTTAGAATCACATGACCTGCATGTATTGTTGTTCATTTTTGATGTATAAAATTATGTGGCTCATCTCAATTAAATAATGTCACTAAATACACCCAACCTTTTCTCAATTGTATTTGTAAGTATAGATGTTTCCATATTTAACCTCACAACATCTTCTTAGACATTGTTAACATTTGATAATTGTTTTATGTGCCTACTAGCCTAATGCATTTCATGTTCCATCTGTTTGTGTCTAGTAATATCAAATTCATCCCAGTAGCTTAGATCCAGCAGATCCTTATAAACTTCTTTATTTTTAATGACCTTTTATTAAATAATGATACTCAATATGTAGAATAATACTGTATTTATATAATGAATACTACTTACATAGGTCAGTAGCCGGACAGCACTGCTATCCACTCTATGCACCACCCATCAGACATCAGAGGACATCCTCCAAGTCAATTCATCCCTCTGCCATCTGTAAGTCACAACATCATTACATATACTTTTTCATACACTTTTTCTATCTATTACTGAATCCTTTGATATCGCTTCAAAATATCTGTACACTGATTTCTGTTGAAGTTGACATATATTTTGCGATTAGAACAATCATTATAAATGTAGTTCCTCATCTTATGACATTATTGTACATATCGCAAATTAATATCATAAACACTACTTTTTCTTTATGTTAATTGACAGCTGCTGAATCTAGGTAGACATTTCCATCATCAAGTTCCAGGACAAAGGTTCAACAGCTGACATCTAATGGGCTGTCCGAAAAGCAAGAATCTGTCGCTTTGCAAGAGCAGGTAAGATATTTTTCTTCTTTTTGACCTTAAACTAATCAATCCCTGCTTAAAAGTAATAATTGTAATAAATAAAAGTGACAGATATTGATTATAAATGTGAATCGCTGCTACTTCTATGACTCTACACACTCTCCAATGTGAACATTTATGATTTCAAAGGATCTTTCATTCTAGGTCCTGGAGACAATGATTCTGATGATGATGTTGCTTTTCATTCAACATAGTTTAATTTCATAAACATTAATGCAAATATACATCTTCTTTACGTTGTTTGACAGATGCTTAATATAGTGAGACATGTCCACCACCAACTCTAACGACAAAGATTCAGCAGCTGGCATCTAAGAGTCTGCCTAGAGTGCCGGCATCCATTGCATTAGCAGGTAAGATATGTTACTAGTTTAATGTTTTGGACCATAAAATAATCAATATCTTAGGATTAAAAAGTATTCAATGTATTCCTTGTTAATGTTAAAGTGAAAAATATTGATAATAAATGTGATTCATTATGTCACGTCTATGACTACACAATCTCTGTTGTTATTGTTTATGATTTCAAATGGTCTTTTCATTTTAGCTTGTAGGCAGTCGGCCCTAAGTTGATGCATTACCACCTACAAGAAGAGGACAGAGTGCAATTCTGAGAGAAAACCCAATCCTCCTTTAATCTGCCATGCCTGCGGCCTCCACAGCTGAAGATGAGAAGTATGAGACAGAGGTGTAGAAGGCGGAGGAGGAGGAGGAGGAGGAAGTGTTGATCCCATACAGGAAAACATCTTAAAGAAGTCCTCATGGCTGGCCAGCAATCTCCTCATAGGAATTCTCCTACGGATTACATGTCCCCAGCCAGATGTTTCTAGAGCTTGGATGCTTGTACCTTCTCCGACCCAGATCTCATCCTGCAGACTCACCTGTACTTCCTCTAATGCAGGTGAAACACCCTGCTTCTCTTTAACCACTGAGTGAGAAAAAAAAACAGGTGAGGAACCACAATCCCCAATTCAAAAATCTTCCTCCCACTACCTCCATGCTAGCAACCATTAATGTAATGGTTAACCTGCTGCCATTGTAAGATGGCCATGCATACAGAGGGCTTGCCATGACCTATTCATGCCCCCTGGGAGGATCTGTGCTTCAGCAGCAATCATCTAGGGAAATACTATGCAAAATGGAACCTTACCAGCAAGCTATACCAAGTTTGTTAAATAGAGTCATGTCTTAGAGGAGATGAAATCATCCATTTAAGACAAGGCAAGGTTACACTGGGACATCCTGTTTCTCAAGTGAGCAGGATGCAAGGCAACATTCCTTCACAATGCAGATGATACAGTCATTATAACACAGGTGTCTGTATTGATCTGCAGGGCCAATGCATATGTCACAGTCAGCTGGGGCACAACACTAACCTGTAAGGTCATCCATTCACCCAAACCCTAACAACAACCCAACTATATTACCTAAAAACACACCACCTCCAAATCCACAAGCCTAACCACAACCTACAGTGAGGCCTCTATTGCGTACAGAGGCATGGATGACCTCCCAACCAGTGGGCATGGACAATCACCAAAGCCATCAACAATTTCACATTACCCATAGTGACTCATTTACAAAAACATACATACATTTTAAACTCACCCATCTCATATCATTGAATGCAATATTCATGAATAATATGTATTCTAAAAGCTCTCCAGACTTCTTTGGACTATAAAAGGTTATCTTGACACTATACTAAAGTAGGTTACCCTCTAAGATATGTAGTTAACACATGAGAACACTTTGGGCCAGATTACAAGTCTGGCAGTCCACGGCGGTTGCGGTCCAGCCACCGCCGCACCAGTGGTCCAACTGCCCCATTAAGACTTGGGCAGTCAGAATGCCATGGGACCACCGCCGCCAGGGAACCGCCATTCCCTGGCGGTGGTGCGGCAATCCTGAGTCCACAATATGCTTGGCGGGACTGCAGTGGTCCCGCCAAGCATATTACGAGTTTCCTTTACACCGCGGTTTTCATGGCAGTTCCACCACCATAAAAACCATGGCGGAGAGGAAACAGGGCCCCCCGGTGCCTCACACCCTGTGGATGCATACAGGGGGGCTCAACATGTGTCCCCATGTGTGCATGCAGACCAGTTCCTGCACGGCATGGACTTAGCAGTCCATGCCTTGCAGGAACTGTTTTTGGCATTCCCATTTTGTTGCCCATTTTTAGAGGCACCACTGTGGGAACACCAAAAAAAAGGCCGTCTGAGAGGAGGAAACTCCTAATCTGGTGAGTGGCCCTACTGCAACTTTGGCGCAGTGGGAGCATGGCAGGGGCGTACCGCCCACTCCCACTGCGCCAAAAGTTATTATCGGGCCCTTTGTGTCAATTATTTATCCCTCTCTATTTAGTTCTGGCTGATATGATGAAATGAAATATATATTAACAGTCTATATGGAGAGAGTCAAATGAGAGGCAAATGTAATGTTCATAAGCATCCAAAAGGTTGACTATAATGAGTGATATGTTATAATAGAGTTTACTCTTAAATTTATGTACAGCAATAAATCATCAACTGAAGATGATAGGGCTTGAGTCACTCAAACAGTTACATACAACGTTAGATATCAGTAAAAAAGATGTCAGTAGTAAAAATATTTTTGCAACAACCATACACATCTAGGACAACTATTGTTAACTGTGCACTAGCCTTTGTTATGTAACTATAAGAGTGTAATGATGCCCTGGGCTGGACTATAAGGAACCAAAGTGTAAATTTCACACAATAATTTAACACTCAGTTTCTGAACAGTAATGTCAAACAATGCGCTTATATCTCTTGTTACTTCAAAGATGCTACCTTAGGTAGATTTAAATACACTGAAACATTGCAACACTACAATTCCCTTCAACCAACATGCCAAATTCATAGAGCAGAAAACTATGCATAAAGCACAGACCCTATACAAAATTATATGGAAAGTTAACAAAAGTATAATTATATGCCGCAAATTTGGAAAATAATACTCTATGTATTCCAGGCACATGCTGACAAACTACAAATCACATGAGCCATAGAGGTAAAAAATGCTCAGACCTTGATGAACAGCCTGCACAAACTCAGCATCCACATGGAGATGCCATCTAATTAAAGACACTGTCTGACAAACTATAAACCCCATGAGCTAAGGAGGTTGGACGTTAAGTCGTATGCAGGTATGCCCACTCTGGGCGTAAACAGACAGAGTATAAAGCCAACAACCTATCCCAATTAATTATAACACCATTATAGTCTGCTCCGCACAGTGGAGGCGCAGTTGAAGTCTGTCAATAGCTGTCAGGCCAGAAGTTCCAGAAAGAGACGCAAATTATGACTACTCTTGGGGCTACATTACTCTCTACTAGAAAATGCAGACACCTTTATGGTCCCACCAAAAAACTGTCTTCTATTTACAGCATCCCATGTTTCTTCCCTGAGGAGACCCCACAGCAACAGGGGTCGAAGCGAGTCAAAACCTCCTCTAGGATATATGACCTGAATTATGACAATCCTTAGGCTCCCACACACTGAGAAGCAAACCAAGAGAGTCCTGGGATGACTCAGTCTCACTCCTTGAAACCATTCAAAACACGGTAACACCATTGAAAGGTATAGAATTCCTGTGCTGCCTGTTACCTTTTAACCAGTGACTGTGGCATGCCAATAAACTAGCTGGTGATGCATCACACTGCCTGTTGCAACATCATGATTGCTTTGCCTGTGAAATGCCAATGATGTCATTACTTCCCCTCTGGAAAGATCCAGTAGCCAGTCATAAATCTTTATTCGGATTTAAAGATAAATCCATAAAAGCAAATCAAAAGGAAGACAACTATTACTCACTTTACAACACCTCAAACGTAAATTTGAGTGGAATCATTAGCAGCAACCGTTAGCAGCACATGAGATTATTAAAAGTTATAAAAATACAGCTTCGGATAAAAACAATTTGAAAAGTAAAAGCCAAATCCATTTTTGTACAAAAGTGCAAAGTACAAACGAGCAAAATCGATTATACAGTCAAAGCCGATAGTCCTCTTATACCAATTAGCGCCACTACTCCGCTGTTTAAATAAATGATTTAGTTCTAGTAATAGGAGGAGAATGACACAAACGTAACAGATAAAGACCTAGACGTCTTAGACAAATCAATAAAGTGCAAAAGAGTCCATCCATGTACAAGCTATTGATCTTAAGAGCCATGCCGATTTTAAACAGTACTAAAGTGCAGATTCTTCCTAGTGCTCATACAAGCCCATTGAAAACGTAGCAACTGAACAACATGTAAAAGGATCAGGGAGAGATTTTAAAAAGTAAAGTGCTACTCGAGATTGTTTAAAATTACAACTTTTTAAGATTGGGATAACGTACCTTGCTCGAGCAGATTTGTAAAAAGTGCAAAATAAGACAATGTGGAGATCAGACTGCTTTTGATACCATGTCGCAAGGGCAGGCTGATAGGTCGGAATGGGTATACTTGTTAGCGGGAAAACCCAGCAATAAGGGGATTAAATTCATACGAAATCTGATTAAAATGTGTCTGTGCTGGGAATTGTTAGTAATTCCTAGATAAGAATACCCTCCCTCTAAAATTGGGGGTATTTGTTGGTACAGGATGACCAGTTTCTTTAGACGGTTAGATTCATAACGATCAAAAGAGACCTTTTTTAAAATAAGAGGTCTTGAGTTCAAGCTTAGAGATTTTCTGTCAAGCGCTAGGGTCCTTAAACAATTTCTTATACCCTATGTCAGTTAGGGTCTTTTCCACATTGTGTAGCCACGCTATTTTATGCCAATTATCTCATCTAAGGCAGTTTTTATGATCAGTTGAGTTAGGCTCACCATGACCCTACGCCATACCGAATGCCATAACATAATTGGTGCTAGCTTGATGCTGTCAGTCAAGTAGGGCATGCCAAACTCTTGATGACAAGTATAGTTTTGAGAGGACTTAGGGAGAGAGGCTATACCCTTGAAGAAACTATCTTCCAGATTTTGGAGAAGGCTTACAGATGTCATACCCCAGACGCCTGCCCCATAAGAGGCGGCGGAGACTGTTTTAGCTTGGTAGATTGTTTTGATAGTTTCAATAGGTTTTAGTCCCAGCCTTCTAGTGAAGGCTGAGATTGCCCCTACACTCCTCTTCATCACTAGAGCCCTATTGTCAACCATTTTTGCCCAAGACTGTGACTTGTCAAAAACGACCCCGAGATAAGGAAATGAATCTACCACCTCCAAATTACGAGTGCTGCTGTGAAAGGAAGGTGGGTTTTTTTCCCACCGGCAACCTTGGTGCAAGGATAAAGGATTTTGACTCATTTACCTGCAAATCCAATGAGGCCATAAAGGCTAAATAGTCCCTTATTAAGCGCTGGAGGGCCAAATCTGTTCTGGCAATCAGGACGCCATCATCAGCATAAACCAGTATCGGAACGCTGCGGCCATCAAAAACGGGTACATTCAGCGTAGACCCCCTAAGTGCTTCCCCAATTCCATTGGTGTAAATAGAGAATAGGAAGGGGGCAAGAACGCACCCTTGTCTAACTCCCCTACTGATCTTAAAGGGGCGAGTGCATTCCCCGTTTTTGCCATAGCGAACTGATGCCTTAGCACCGGCATATAGTTGGCGGATGAAAATTATTATGGCGACATCGATCCCCATGGAGTCCATTAGGTCCCATAGTTTAGTTTGGGACACTGAATCAAACGTGGCACTGAGGTCCATAAATGCCAACACGATTTGACCCCCCTTGGCTCTGGTGTACTTATCAATTGTCAGGCTCAGGTTTAGGCACTGATCAATTGTGCCTTTTCCTGTTTTGAACCCATATTGTTCTTCTATCAATATATTTTTCTCTCTGGCCGACTCTTCCAGCCTGTGTAGCAATAGGCACCCCATTAACTTTGCTGTTGTGTCCAATAGGGAGATTGGTTGATAGTTCTGAGCGTTCTTCTTATCTCCCTTTTTAAAAATCGGGATTATTATGCTAGTCGACCATGTCGGTAGGGGGCCTGTTTTTGCTATTGCATTTAGCACATTCATGAGAAGGGGGGCCCACAGGTCCTGATGTGTTAGGAATAAGTCAATTGGGACCCCATCTGGGCCCGGAGCCTTCCCACCTATACATTCACCCAGGCCGGATTGTATCTCTTCCAGAGAGAATGTCAAATGCTTTAACAGGGGAAGGGATAAAGGTGGGTCTTCTGCTGCTCCATTCTCCCTTGAACCTTAAAACCCACTCAAAGTGGGCCACACAGTCTTCTTCTCCCACGTGAACGTCTAATGTGGGATCTTCATGGTTTTTGAAAAACGGAGCGTTAATTGTTTACCAGAAATCACACCCGGATTTAGATAATGCTGCCTTTTCTAAGTTTTCCCACGCCTCTTCTCTCAAAGTTCTCTCCCTCAACTTCCTGGCTTCCAGGTAACTTTTCCTACAAGATGCTATCAAAACACTGTTTCGCAGGCGTACGTTCAGGGTTTAGTGCAAAGATTTTAGTGAATGTGTGCAAGAGTGGCCGAGCCATCGAGTGGGCGGGGCAACATTAGATTGTTTTACACATGTCAATGCCTTTTTTACTTTGCCAAGAAAAATCCCAAAACCAGAGGTAATTTGTTCTGGGGTTTTATCGGGGTCCAAGCATCTCATTACTGACTCTAAACGGTTATTTAGAATTAGCGGGACTATTTTCCCTTTGTCTATTTGATTCCACTTTAACTGGAAGCCATTTTTCCTGCCCAAGATGGGTTTCCTAATTTTAAGGGTGGGCAATGCATTTCTCAGGCCCATCTCCATCGAGGCGAAGAGAATTGCATGATCACTGAATGAGGATGACTTGATTTCATCTTGTTTAATACAAGCCTGAAGTGTGCCTGAAACTATAACGAAATCAAGTGTTGATTCGTAATCATTTCTTGAGAAGGTCTTAACTAGGTTATCTGTGTTGGGGTTTACCTTATTGATGATTAACAGGTTTCTAGAAATTACCAATTTATTTAAGCTATTGCCATAATCATGGTGGATAAAATGACGAATGGGATCTCCCAAAGTGTCCTCAAGACCACATACCCTATTTTCATTGAACTTGCATGGCTGGGTATTGAAGTCTCCAACCCACAGGATGTTCACATCTTTCCCGTAAGATGCGCTAGTACTATTTTGAATTTCGAAGTGCTCCACAACGTCCTTCCTATTACCCCCAAAATTATTATATCAAAAATTCACTAATAACCAGTCCCAATCCTTATTTCCCTCCATCAGAAGAATATGGAAATAGGGACTCGGGAGTCGAAAATTTAAGATTTTCAGGGGGCAAGTGTTTGCAATAAAAGTCAATAACCCCTCCACCCCCCTTGCTCTTCCTGAGGTGGATGGGAGCGCATCTGTTTGGAATGAGCGAAACCAGTCTAAAAATATAGGTTCCGTTGCCCACGTTTCTTGAATACATAAAAGATCTAAATCTTGCCACTGGGCCAACCAATATGAACTACTTAACTTTGAGCCTATGCCTGATATATTCCATGTAGCTATTCTTAAGGTGAGTGCGGAACCCCTTGCTACAACTTCCCTATCTTGACTATCTTGGATAGACTTTGTGTCCTGAATAGTTACCGTATTTACTGGCTCCCGTGGCTGGGTTGTGGCTCCCCTGACAGTCAGTCGCAGGATTACCAGTCTACCAGCCGGGTTAGGGGCTCAAATATATTTGATAACACCATCCCACTCTTATCTAGATGCCCTGGCTTGGTAAAGCCCACTGCGCCAATGATCGGTGCTTCATTGGCCTTTTTGGGTGGACCTGAATAGAAACTATAGAAATGCTCTAGCGTGAGTACAGAAATCTGGGAGCTGAGGGAGAGGTTGAGCTGGAAGTATTGCAGTAGGGACCGCGTGACGTGGTTGTTATTGAAGTTTACCACTACGCAATCCCCCTGGATTGCTTTTGATGAAGGACCCACCCAGCTCACCCTCCTCGCCATAATGATATGTCTGGCCAGGCCCCTAGGACCATCAAAGATAGGGGCCCGAGTGCTCAGCCAATGGAGAGATTTATCCATGAGTTGAACAGTATCTTCCCTTTGGCCTTCCCTCAGCGTCGGGACGTTTACCAATACCAGGACCAATAGGGAAGCAGCAGGAGGGAGGTCCGGCACTGAGTTGGGCTCCCAGGACTGTGCTATTTGGCCTACGTTGCGTCCGCTGCCCACATCGTTTCCTTGCCGCCCTAAATTATTTGGGACCCTGTTGAAATCCATGCTAGGGGTGTTGCTGCCCAAGGATTTACCAATTGCTTCTGGGTAGGTAAAGGTAGTGGGTGTAACACAGGTTGGAGAGGCTGGAGAGGGGGTAAAGATGGCACAGCAACCTGCTCCCTTTGGTCGCGGGGGGTCATCGACGATGGGGAGGGGTGAGGTTTTGGTATTAGTAACAATAGTATCCAGTTTCTCCTCAATTTTCAAAAGCCTGTCAAGCAGTGGGCCGAGTAGGTCCTTGACCAGATTTTCCAGTTTGTTCCAGTCAAAGTCAAAGTCAGAATTTTGGGTGATAAAAGCTCTTAGCGATGGGGATGGGGGGGTTCTTACGCTCTGATCCCGTGAATGGCCATTTTTCGGCAATTTGGAGCTTCTTGTCGCAGGTTGGTTTTGCACTTTGCCCCCCCTTTTCCTCTTGGGAGCAGGCTGTGTGGACTGGTCCAACTGGACCGGCGAAACCAATACGGCTGCAGGAACTAACGCAGGGGGGGAGGATTCGCGGGGCTGCCTGGCCATAAGATCAAGAGAGGGATAAAGTGTAGTCTGAGATGTGGTCTGCGGTAGCTCGGGAGCACGCCTACCCTCCTCCAGGGATAGCCGACGTTCAGTCAGCTCAATCTCATATGAGTACGTTTGCGGCACTAGATAGAAAGGCATCTAGGGTAGTTGATGGGGCCCCCCGCCTTGATCATTAATGGTCTTCCTCTTACCCATCTCTGGAGGAAAGCAGCTGGTGCCCAAGCGTGTCCTGAAGATTCTCCTGGATACTTTTCCCAAAACTCGCTCATCAGAGGGGGGCCCAGCCCAGCTTCTGACAGGCTCTGACGGAAGTGGACGGGCCCGCCCTTGGCCTTGCCCGGGCGCGGCGCGGGTGCGTCCTCGTGCCGTCCCGCACTGCGGGACTGCTGGCGCTCTTTGAACGCATGAAGAGAGCGCGGGTGCTCACAGGACACCGAGTCCCCCCGCATAGTTCAGCCCAGCTCGCTCCCTCCTCCTCCGCTCAGGATCAGCCCAGCTCAGGTACGAGGTATCAGCGGGTTACACCGTGCCGCGGGACCGCTGGCGCTCTTTGAGCCAGTGAAGAGAGCGCGGGTGCTCACGGGACACTGAGTCCCCCCATGTAGTTCAGCCCAGCTCGCTCCCTCCTCCTCATCCGTTCAGGATCAGCCCAGGTCAGGTACGAGGCCAGGAAATGGAGTGCAGCCTATATTTTGACACCTGCAGGCATGTTCTGGTAGTGGGCTGCAGGTGAGTTGATCTCCTGCTCTCAGTCTGCTACTATATCAAGGATCACACATGGAGAAAAACGTTAGCTAGTGAAGGCTTGCTTTCCAGGGCATGAAAACATTGTAAATCCTCTGCGTGTAAATCTTCTCTTCAAATAATTTTTCCTCAAAATGAGGAGCTAAGTACAAAGAGAATCCCTGACATGGTAAGCCAGTTTTATTTTTTGGTGTGTATTTTGCTTTCTTATGTTGGCAGCCTGTGTATGATTGATTAATGATGCAGTGATTTTCAGCTGCTGTGTGGTGTGTGGTGGAGTCCTAGTGGTTCAGTCCTTCCTGTATTATATTAGCTGGTGTGTCCCATGTGTTGGAAACTTGTTGAAGTGTGCAATTTATATTACTTTTAACAAAAATTTAAAAAAATAGAATTACATTTTAAAATGCAAGTAGTAGACTTGTGAATCAGCCCTGAAAGGTTCAACTCCCCATTAGTAAAACTGCAATGAGGACATAGTCCTTTCTATTTATACTAACTGTATATGAATAGTCCCTGAATATATCCATATTATCCCTTTTTAGATGTGTTAGGGCTAATTCACAAAGGCATGTAAAAGTAAGTATAGGAGCACTACAGGAGTACCACTTTATGTATTCCAACAGGCCTACTCAAGGAAGGTGGTGTGGGCTAGTAACCCCAGCTCTCTGGTACACGACAACAGCACTCAATAAATCAGTGTCCAGCCAGTGCTTTTTCTTATAAAAAGGAAGAGTAGTTTTTTACACACACATACTACTAAATACTACACATTAAATTACATACAAATATGTACAATCAGGTGGATGGAAATACCTTTGGTGACACCCTTTTAGGGCCTGATTACGACTTTTGGCAGAGCGGTAGAGCAGCAGTGCAAACCACCGCACCACCGCTCCGCCGAAAATCGCTGATGCCCGCCAAATTACGACTTTTAAGTAGCCTGGCAGGCGGGATAAATGGCGGTCCCTCGGCAGTGCCTCTTTCAAAGGCAGCAGTACCTTTGAAAAAGGCACCGCAATGGGACCACACAACAAGATTCCTGCATGGCATGGACTCGAAAGTCCATGCAGTACAGGAACCTATGTGCATGCGCACGGGGGGCACATGTTATGCTACCCTGTGCGCATGCACATGCGGTTGAGGTTTGTTTCCTCTCAGTCAGGGTTTTTATGGAGCTGGCACTGGCATGAAAACCCTGGTGGGGAGGAAACTCGTAATATGCTTGGCGGGACCATGGCGGTCCTGCCAAGCATATTGCGGCCTCTGGACCGCCGCACCACCTCCAGGGAACGGCGGTTCCTAGCGGCGGCAGCGGTCTGACTGCCCAACTGGTAATGGGGTGGTTGGACCACCGGTGCAGTGGTGGCTGGATCGCCACTGCCGCGCAAACATGAGTCTGGCGGTCCTTAGATCACCAGACTTGTCCTAAGTGTCATACTACACCGTTTGTGGGTCTTCAACCTTACAACCACAGTACCACCCACAGATAGTAGATGCAATATCACAATATAAGGGCATGTCATTATCAATAAGGCAGTCCTACTGGCTTTGTCAGGGTGTCACCACATTATTTAAAACAGCAGCATATTATATTTTACCATTCCAGCACCATCAAAATCAATGGGGACAGTACCAAAAGGGGATACATGTTATAACCCACCATCAAAGTCAATGGAAGTAGTAGCAGCATTCAGTAGCATTCATTTTACTGGAAAATCTTCCATTGCCAGCCATCAACATTATCAATAAAGCATTACATTTAACAATACGTTCCCTGTGTCTTGGTTATATTTTAGTAGTAGGAACAATAAGTGTAATGGAACACATTTCCACAAATCATCAACGTATCAGAAAACATCAATTACATAAACTAAAAACCAATTAGCCCAATCCAAACTTAACTTAAAAACCCTGCTTAGTAAACAGTCTAGGTTTGCATTTTTGTATTACCTCTTACATAAATGGAATAATGTAAGTTTATGGTTATAAATATGTTTTACATTTTTTTGTAAATATACATCCAACAAAATTTGTAAAATATTGCATGATTTGTTTTTACTATTACACTGCTGAATGTATAGATAGATTTATGATTTATTAATGTATTAATGTTTTATGTAATACATTTCAATTGTAATCTAAACCTCGTTATTTTAATTTATATGTATAATTTTATTTTACACTTCATTTAATAATCTACATACAAACAACTATTGTACTAGCAACTACTATAGTAACAAGAGGATTATAACTACACTTCTACAAACATTTAAAACATGTAAAATGAATAGATTGGATGTATAATTCTAACCCTACTCCAAGACAACTGGGCAAGCTGCTTATACTTCAGGGGGATCAGATTTATTATTCTTATAAAGGTAAAACTAATTTTGGAAAAGTGCATATGATATGGATGTGGGGCCACATTTACTATTTTAACTCAAGCCCTCATAACTTGTTGAAAGTATACATTTCTTGAGGTGTAAGATTTACTATTCTAACTCAATTGCCACAAACATTGGGGAAAGTGAATATTTGGCAGGTGTGGTACATTAATTATTTTATCTCCAATACCAGAAACATTGGGGAATGTGCATATTAAGGGGGTGATGTATTTACTATTTTAATTCTAATCGAACAAGCATTGCAGAAACCACATCTGTTGGGTTCAGATTTGCTATTTTAAATCATATACCACAGATTTTGGGGAAAGTGAAAATATTTGGGTAGATAGATTTAAGGTTCCAGTTTCAATCCTATAAACATTGTGGAAATTGCCTATATTTCAAAGGAGTGTGATATGAGGGGGTCACTACTGTATCTCTAGTCCTGCAAGCATTGGAGAAAGTGCATACATTGGATGCGGTTGAGTTTACTATTCAAATTCCAATCCCCAAACATTAAGGGAAGTGCCTACATTAGTAGGGTCTACTTTACTATTATTAATCTAATCCCATAAACATTAGCCAAAGTAGCTATATTGGGGGTTTTGATCTATTATTCTATCTCTAATCCAATAAAAATTGTGGAAAGTACATCTATTGGGGGGTTTTATCTACTATTCTAACCTCAATGTCACAACAATCAGTGAAAGTAGGTACATTGAAGGGTCAAATTTAATTATGGGTCTAATCTTACAAACATTGGGGAAAGTGCATATTTTGGTAGGATGCAAGTATCTATTCAAACCCCAAGCCCACAAATATTGGGCAAAGTGCATGTAAAGGGAGTTAGATTTAATATTTTAACTCAATCCTACAAACATTGGGGAAATTACATATATTTGGTGTCAGAGGGATCAGATTTACTATTCTAACTCCAGACTCACAAACAATGGGGAAAGTATATATATTGGGGGTTCATATTTAATATTGTGGGGAAAATCCAAGATGACTTTTATTAAAATTATTATTGATTAATTATATTAAAAATACTTATTTTAATAATAATTTGGAATCCTTTTCTTTACTTTTTTCTTCACAAACATATAAATTAAAAAATGATGTATATGTTTTACTAAAATTGTATTTAAAACTGCATTTTTGAATAAATAAAATTGAAATGAAAAATATGTCAATACACACAAGTACTACAAAAGTATAAAACATATTTGTTTTAATCATAATAACTTAATACATGTAACATAAACATTAATTAAATACTCAACCTGACTTTTTAAAATAAAAATTATTTTACATTTATTTAAAAACAATACTGAAGAAAGACATTACTTTACTTAATAGTACTTAAATTACCAATTTAGATGGATATATCATCTGAAAATTAAAATAATACCTACTCAGTGCCCAATACAAGCCACAACCACTTTTTCTAAAACAAAATGCATTATTAAAAATTTAAAGAACCTGAATATCACATTTTACAAATTATAAAATTATTTGCCATTAAATGAAATAATAATAATTTTACATTAACAATTGTAATTTCTAACTTTATATTCATTAAAATAATTATACATTTTAACACTACACCGCCATCCTGCAATATTAGCAGCAACCCATTAAATTAAATTAAATATTAAGTTCTAAATTTCTGAGATAAGCTTAACAAAATAATACAAATATTAACATATGGATACATATTTAACAATAAAAAAAATAAAAAATGTTTTAAAATATGAACCAAAAATAAATTCAATTATAAATATTTAAATGTAAAACCCGGAGGCAGATCGGCACATTGTAGCTCATGCTGACTGCGGGGGGTACGAGACATATGGTGACCTATCTATATAGAACATTGAAGGAGGACAGAGGAGTGAGGGAAATGCCGTCCAGAAGAGCGTGGGAGGAGGATTTAGGAGGCCCCTTTGAGGACATTGAATGGAGTGCGACGTGTGAACTGGTTCGGACAGTGTCAAGTAACGCACGCTTCAGGCTGACGCACTTTAATTACCTGAATCGAACATATATGGCACCGATTAAACTTAGCAGTCTGCCCCAGATGTGGGATGGATGGAGCTTCGTTCTTCTATCTAGCATGGGAATGCCAGGAAGTTCTACAGTACTGGCAGGAAGTGGCGGAACAAATGAGTGAGGTGACCGGATTAATCCGGGAGGCACTCCCGAGGGAATGCCTGTTGGGCATGGTTAAGAAACCCAGGAAAGACAAAATAGGCTGGAAAGTTCTGCAGTTAGCGTTGGTGTTGGTAAATAGGAGGGTGGCTATAGGATGGATGAGTGCGAGGACGCCCTCCATAGATTTATGGCGTAAGGATGCATTAAAATGGGCACGAGCGGAGGAAATACACATGAAGAAGACCCGTAGGGATGATAAGCTGGAGGAGGACGTAATCGAGTGGGTAGCGTTCATGGGTAGTACGACGAGAGATAGCAGAGAGAACGACGAAGACACGGAGGGAGGGGAGGAAACACGATGAGGGGACATTCAGGAGATACAGAAAAGTCAGGACTAGCATGGGAGAGGTATGGCAGTGGCAATTTTCATACATCAAAAGTTTATAAATGCTGAGCAGTACGTGGGGTATTGCATGAAGAAGGGAGTGCTCCAGAGGACATCGGAGTAGAGCCAGTGGAAGGAGGGAGACCGCACTGTAATGTGGGGGGGGGACAGGGTTGGGTGGGGAGATTGTTAATACATAATTTTCAGGTTGAGGTTATTATACAAATGTATAGATGTATAAAAGTGCTGCACAGATGGACATATATAAACAAAGAAATAGGCAGTCCGGGATAGAAAACTGCACCACCTTACTATACACAAATAGTAGATATACTTCAAGATTCAGGTTGCCCACCTCCCTGGTCCACTGCCTTGGGACCATACAAATCTAATACATTTAAAAAGCACACAGAGAGGCAACACAATATAAAAATGCACAAATGCACAGTAAGTGAATCAATCCAGACTCTTCAGTCGTATGCGGTATATTCTTTTAATGTCGCAAGATGATTGAACACAGCAGCCGTAATACAGCACGCGTTTCGCCCCAATGGGGCTTCCTCAGGGCACGATCACTACTTGATATACTTTGCAACAGTACGTAAATCTTTCATCAGTTCCCAATAATGGATTCCTAGGAATTTATCATATCCATTATTGGGAACTGATGAAAGATTTACGTACTATTGCAAAGTATATCAAGTAGTGATCGTGCCCTGAGGAAGCCCCATTGGGGCGAAACGCGTTGGCTGTATTACGGCTGCTGTGTTCAATCATCTTGCGACATTAAAAAGAATATACCGCATACGACTGAAGAGTCTGGATTGATTCACTTACTGTGCATTTGTGCATTTTTTTATATTGTGTTGCCTCACAGACGGACATATACTTGACAAATGTAATGCTAACAGTGTGATTAATCTGTGTCAAAAGATGTTCAATAAAAAGATTTTTTTTTTTTAATTAAAACCCATTTAAAACCCTAAAGCAACACACAACCCAAATGTCATTACTAATGTTTGTATCACTAAAAGCTAAGGAAGAATATATGTTTATCTAAAATTATAAAAAAGGCACAATGCAATATTAATATTACAATTATAGTAAAAAACACAGTATTTTAGTATACTAAATTGCTAACAGTACTATTAATTTCAAAAAGGATAAAAGACATACCTAACTTTGATAATATTTCCTGTTATATTTTTGCAGTCACAATATTTTTACTACAATATTATGGTCAGACAATACAAAACAAATCTATTCCGCAAATGTTCCACTCTGCTCAATCTTTTGTATAAAGACTTATAAAGATGGGGCAAAACTGAGGATTTATGGTTCAACAGGTTTGCCTATACAAAAATGATTTTTCTACCCAGAAATGTGCAATGCTGCTCAAATATTAACTATGTGCTTCCCTCAGAAGACACTGAAGTAAATAGAAGCTACTGGCTTTTATTTGGAATGAAAAACCCACCCCGGGGTTGCAAAGTCATTGTTTTAGAAGTCACAAACTGAAGGGAGACTCAAAGTACTCACCCAGATCTGGTCAGCTTTAGATTGGCATTAGATTGGTTATTTATGCCACATATCAAGCCATGCTCACTACGCCACTGGAGTCAAGCTATTCTGGCTGATGAGGGCTGAAAGCCCGAAACCGGTCCTAGGATGCTTGATTCCGGTCCAGGGAAGACATGGCTTGGCAGTTCGGTCTGGACTGTTCCCATGAGGCACAGGGTCAAGACTGATTTGCATATGGCTATGTCTGAACTGGGGTGGCGTGGTGAAGCAAAATAACGATGGATTAAACCCAGATCTGGGACTGGGGGTGAATGTTTGCCAATGTGCAACATTCCATCCATCATCTTGTGTGTTTTGCATTTCGCCCTAAGTGGGAAGGGTATGCCCAGACGTGGGTCCCGTGCTCACTACGCCACTGGAGTCAAGCTATCCTGGCTGATGAGGGCTGAAAGCCCGAAACCGGTCCTAGGATGCTTGATTCCGGTCCAGGGAAGACATGGCTTGGCAGTTCGGTCTGGACTGTTCCCATGAGGCACAGGATCAAGACTGATTTGCATATGGCTATGTCTGAACTGGGGTGGCGTGGTGAAGCAAAATAACGATGGATTAAACCCAGATCTGGGACTGGGGGTGAATGTTTGCCAATGTGCAACATTCCGTCCATCATCTTGTGTGTTTTGCATTTCGCCCTAAGTGGGAAGGGTATGCCCAGACGTGGGTCCCGTGCTCACTACGCCACTGGAGTCAAGCTATCCTGGCTGATGAGGGCTGAAAGCCCGAAACCAGTCCTAGGATGCTTGATTCCGGTCCAGGGAAGACATGGCTTGGCAGATCGGTCTGGACTGTTCCCATGAGGCACAGGGTCAAGACTGATTTGCATATGGCTATGTCTGAACTGGGGTGGCGTGGTGAAGTAAAATAACGATGGATTAAACCCAGATCTGGGACTGGGGGTGAATGTTTGCCAATGTGCAACTTTCCGTCCATCATCTTGTGTGTTTTGCATTTCGCCCTAAGTGGGAAGGGTATGCCCAGACGTGGGTCCCGTGCTCACTACGCCACTGGAGTCAAGCTATCCTGGCTGATGAGGGCTGAAAGCCCGAAACCAGTCCTAGGATGCTTGATTCCGGTCCAGGGAAGACATGGCTTGGCAGTTCGGTCTGGACTGTTCCCATGAGGCACAGGGTCAAGACTGATTTGCATATGGCTATGTCTGAACTGGGGTGGCGTGGTGAAGCAAAATAACGATGGATTAAACCCAGATCTGGGACTGGGGGTGAATGTTTGCCAATGTGCAACATTCCGTCCATCATCTTGTGTGTTTTGCATTTCGCCCTAAGTGGGAAGGGTATGCCCAGACATGGGTCCCGTGCTCACTACGCCACTGGAGTCAAGCTATCCTGGCTGATGAGGGCTGAAAGCCCGAAACCGGTCCTAGGATGCTTGATTCCGGTCCAGGGAAGACATGGCTTGGCAGTTCGGTCTGGACTGTTCCCATGAGGCACAGGGTCAAGACTGATTTGCATATGGCTATGTCTGAACTGGGGTGGCGTGGTGAAGCAAAATAACGATGGATTAAACCCAGATCTGGGACTTGGGGTGAATGTTTGCCAATGTGCAACATTCCGTCCATCATCTTGTGTGTTTTGCATTTCGCCCAAAGTGGGAAGGATATGCCCAGACGTGGGTCCCGTGCTCACTACGCCACTGGAGTCAAGCTATCCTGGCTGATGAGGGCTGAAAGCCCGAAACCGGTCCTAGGATGCTTGATTCCGGTCCAGGGAAGACATGGCTTGGCAGTTCGGTCTGGACTGTTCCCATGAGGCACAGGGTCAAGACTGATTTGCATATGGCTATGTCTGAACTGGGGTGGCGTGGTGAAGCAAAATAACGATGGATTAAACCCAGATCTGGGACTGGGGGTGAATGTTTGCCAATGTGCAACATTCCGTCCATCATCTTGTGTGTTTTGCATTTCGCCCTAAGTGGGAAGGGTATGCCCAGACGTGGGTCCCGTGCTCACTACGCCACTGGAGTCAAGCTATCCTGGCTGATGAGGGCTGAAAGCCCGAAACCGGTCCTAGGATGCTTGATTCCGGTCCAGGGAAGACATGGCTTGGCAGTTCGGTCTGGACTGTTCCCATGAGGCACAGGATCAAGACTGATTTGCATATGGCTATGTCTGAACTGGGGTGGCGTGGTGAAGCAAAATAACGATGGATTAAACCCAGATCTGGGACTGGGGGTGAATGTTTGCACAATGTGCAACATTCCGTCCATCATCTTGTGTGTTTTGCATTTCGCCCTAAGTGGGAAGGGTATGCCCAGACGTGGGTCCCGTGCTCACTACGCCACTGGAGTCAAGCTATCCTGGCTGATGAGGGCTGAAAGCCCGAAACCAGTCCTAGGATGCTTGATTCCGGTCCAGGGAAGACATGGCTTGGCAGATCGGTCTGGACTGTTCCCATGAGGCACAGGGTCAAGACTGATTTGCATATGGCTATGTCTGAACTGGGGTGGCGTGGTGAAGTAAAATAACGATGGATTAAACCCAGATCTGGGACTGGGGGTGAATGTTTGCCAATGTGCAACTTTCCGTCCATCATCTTGTGTGTTTTGCATTTCGCCCTAAGTGGGAAGGGTATGCCCAGACGTGGGTCCCGTGCTCACTACGCCACTGGAGTCAAGCTATCCTGGCTGATGAGGGCTGAAAGCCCGAAACCAGTCCTAGGATGCTTGATTCCGGTCCAGGGAAGACATGGCTTGGCAGTTCGGTCTGGACTGTTCCAATGAGGCACAGGGTCAAGACTGATTTGCATATGGCTATGTCTGAACTGGGGTGGCGTGGTGAAGCAAAATAACGATGGATTAAACCCAGATCTGGGACTGGGGTGAATGTTTGCCAATGTGCAACATTCCGTCCATCATCTTGTGTGTTTTGCATTTCGCCCTAAGTGGGAAGGGTATGCCCAGACATGGGTCCCGTGCTCACTACGCCACTGGAGTCAAGCTATCCTGGCTGATGAGGGCTGAAAGCCCGAAACCGGTCCTAGGATGCTTGATTCCGGTCCAGGGAAGACATGGCTTGGCAGTTCGGTCTGGACTGTTCCCATGAGGCACAGGGTCAAGACTGATTTGCATATGGCTATGTCTGAACTGGGGTGGCGTGGTGAAGCAAAATAACGATGGATTAAACCCAGATCTGGGACTTGGGGTGAATGTTTGCCAATGTGCAACATTCCGTCCATCATCTTGTGTGTTTTGCATTTCGCCCAAAGTGGGAAGGATATGCCCAGACGTGGGTCCCGTGCTCACTACGCCACTGGAGTCAAGCTATCCTGGCTGATGAGGGCTGAAAGCCCGAAACCGGTCCTAGGATGCTTGATTCCGGTCCAGGGAAGACATGGCTTGGCAGTTCGGTCTGGACTGTTCCCATGAGGCACAGGGTCAAGACTGATTTGCATATGGCTATGTCTGAACTGGGGTGGCGTGGTGAAGCAAAATAACGATGGATTAAACCCAGATCTGGGACTGGGGGTGAATGTTTGCCAATGTGCAACATTCCGTCCATCATCTTGTGTGTTTTGCATTTCGCCCTAAGTGGGAAGGGTATGCCCAGACGTGGGTCCCGTGCTCACTACGCCACTGGAGTCAAGCTATCCTGGCTGATGAGGGCTGAAAGCCCGAAACCGGTCCTAGGATGCTTGATTCCGGTCCAGGGAAGACATGGCTTGGCAGTTCGGTCTGGACTGTTCCCATGAGGCACAGGGTCAAGACTGATTTGCATATGGCTATGTCTGAACTGGGGTGGCGTGGTGAAACAAAATAACGATGGATTAAACCCAGATCTGGGACTGGGGGTGAATGTTTGCCAATGTGCAACATTCCGTCCATCATCTTGTGTGTTTTGCATTTCGCCCTAAGTGGGAAGGGTATGCCCAGACGTGGGTCCCGTGCTCACTACGCCACTGGAGTCAAGCTATCCTGGCTGATGAGGGCTGAAAGCCCGAAACCGGTCCTAGGATGCTTGATTCCGGTCCAGGGAAGACATGGCTTGGCAGTTCGGTCTGGACTGTTCCCATGAGGCACAGGGTCAAGACTGATTTGCATATGGCTATGTCTGAACTGGGGTGGCGTGGTGAAGCAAAATAACGATGGATTAAACCCAGATCTGGGACTGGGGGTGAATGTTTGCCAATGTGCAACATTCCGTCCATCATCTTGTGTGTTTTGCATTTCGCCCTAAGTGGGAAGGGTATGCCCAGACGTGGGTCCCGTGCTCACTACGCCACTGGAGTCAAGCTATCCTGGCTGATGAGGGCTGAAAGCCCGAAACCGGTCCTAGGATGCTTGATTCCGGTCCAGGGAAGACATGGCTTGGCAGTTTCGGTCTGGACTGTTCCCATGAGGCACAGGGTCAAGACTGATTTGCATATGGCTATGTCTGAACTGGGGTGGCGTGGTGAAGCAAAATAACGATGGATTAAACCCAGATCTGGGACTGGGGGTGAATGTTTGCCAATGTGCAACATTCTGTCCATCATCTTGTGTGTTTTGCATTTCGCCCTAAGTGGGAAGGGTATGCCCAGACGTGGGTCCCGTGCTCACTACGCCACTGGAGTCAAGCTATCCTGGCTGATGAGGGCTGAAAGCCCGAAGCCGGTCCTAGGATGCTTGATTCCGGTCCAGGGAAGACATGGCTTGGCAGTTCGGTCTGGACTGTTCCCATGAGGCACAGGGTCAAGACTGATTTGCATATGGCTATGTCTGAACTGGGGTGGCGTGGTGAAGCAAAATAACGATGGATTAAACCCAGATATGGGACTGGGGGTGAATGTTTGCCAATGTGCAACATTCCGTCCATCATCTTGTGTGTTTTGCATTTCGCCCTAAGTGGGAAGGGTATGCCCAGACGTGGGTCCCGTGCTCACTACGCCACTGGAGTCAAGCTATCCTGGCTGATGAGGGCTGAAAGCCCGAAACCGGTCCTAGGATGCTTGATTCCGGTCCAGGGAAGACATGGCTTGGCAGTTCGGTCTGGACTGTTCCCATGAGGCACAGGGTCAAGACTGATTTGCATATGGCTATGTCTGAACTGGGGTGGCGTGGTGAAGCAAAATAACGATGGATTAAACCCAGATCTGGGACTGGGGGTGAATGTTTGCCAATGTGCAACATTCCGTCCATCATCTTGTGTGTTTTGCATTTCGCCCTAAGTGGGAAGGGTATGCCCAGACGTGGGTCCCGTGCTCACTACGCCACTGGAGTCAAGCTATCCTGGCTGATGAGGGCTGAAAGCCCGAAACCGGTCCTAGGATGCTTGATTCCGGTCCAGGGAAGACATGGCTTGGCAGTTCGGTCTGGACTGTTCCCATGAGGCACAGGGTCAAGACTGATTTGCATATGGCTATGTCTGAACTGGGGTGGCGTGGTGAAGCAAAATAACGATGGATTAAACCCAGATCTGGGACTGGGGGTGAATGTTTGCCAATGTGCAACATTCCGTCCATCATCTTGTGTGTTTTGCATTTCGCCCTAAGTGGGAAGGGTATGCCCAGACGTGGGTCCCGTGCTCACTACGCCACTGGAGTCAAGCTATCCTGGCTGATGAGGGCTGAAAGCCCAAAACCGGTCCTAGGATGCTTGATTCCGGTCCAGGGAAGACATGGCTTGGCAGTTCGGTCTGGACTGTTCCCATGAGGCACAGGGTCAAGACTGATTTGCATATGGCTATGTCTGAACTGGGGTGGCGTGGTGAAGCAAAATAACGATGGATTAAACCCAGATCTGGGACTGGGGGTGAATGTTTGCCAATGTGCAACATTCCGTCCATCATCTTGTGTGTTTTGCATTTCGCCCTAAGTGGGAAGGGTATGCCCAGATGTGGGTCCCGTGCTCACTACGCCACTGGAGTCAAGCTATCCTGGCTGATGAGGGCTGAAAGCCGGAAACCGGTCCTAGGATGCTTGATTCCGGTCCAGGGAAGACATGGCTTGGCAGTTCGGTCTGGACTGTTCCCATGAGGCACAGGGTCAAGACTGATTTGCATATGGCTATGTCTGAACTGGGGTGGCGTGGTGAAGTAAAATAACGATGGATTAAACCCAGATCTGGGACTGGGGGTGAATGTTTGCCAATGTGCAACTTTCCGTCCATCATCTTGTGTGTTTTGCATTTCGCCCTAAGTGGGAAGGGTATGCCCAGACGTGGGTCCCGTGCTCACTACGCCACTGGAGTCAAGCTATCCTGGCTGATGAGGGCTGAAAGCCCGAAACCGGTCCTAGGATGCTTGATTCCGGTCCAGGGAAGACATGGCTTGGCAGTTCGGTCTGGACTGTTCCCATGAGGCACAGGGTCAAGACTGATTTGCATATGGCTATGTCTGAACTGGGGTGGCGTGGTGAAGCAAAATAATGATGGATTAAACCCAGATCTGGGACTGGGGTGAATGTTTGCCAATGTGCAACATTCCGTCCATCATCTTGTGTGTTTTGCATTTCGCCCTAATTGGGAAGGGTATGCCCAGACGTGGGTCCCGTGCTCACTACGCCACTGGAGTCAAGCTAACTTGGCTGATGAGGGCTGAAAGCCCGAAACTGGTCCTAGGATGCTTGATTCCGGTCCAGGGAAGACATGGCTTGGCAGTTCGGTCTGGACTGTTCCCATGAGGCACAGGGTCAAGACTGATTTGCATATGGCTATGTCTGAACTGGGGTGGCGTGGTGAAGCAAAATAACGATGGATTAAACCCAGATCTGGGACTGGGGGTGAATGTTTGCCAATGTGCAACATTCCGTCCATCATCTTGTGTGTTTTACATATCAAGCCATGGCATATAACTTAATCTTTTTTACAAACGCACTTAAAATACATAGGGGGATATTCTCAAGAACGTGCGATAATCATCGCCAAAAAAGGCTAACGCACGTTTTCATATCGCCGTCTATCCAGGGAAAATAACTCTGTGTTAACGTCGTATTCTCAACACGGCGGTAACATGCGATAGCCTCCCGATAACGCGTAAAATGTCCGCGATAACATCACCAGGTCGGCGATAAAAATCCAAACCCGAACGCGGCAAAAGTTGCGATGGGCCCAACCGCGATACCAAACCAGCGCTAAGCTGCGCCAACCTGCAAGTCCCACAAGTCAGGCGGCTAAAATCACCATAAAAGCGGCAACCAAAAACACAAACAAGACCCAAACAACTGCGAAGCACCATGGAGGTAGCCGGAGCAAGAACACAGGACAACCAGAGCCCCACAAGCCCCACGGAGGACCAGCCTGGGACCATCATTGGGGAGACGGTGGAAGGAGTCGGGGGACCGGACACTGCACTACATGACCTGACCCAACAGCAACAGGGTGAGTAACGACCAGGGACTGGGGGGACAGGGGGAGATGGGCACAATTGCACACATGCACAAGTAAGTATAGCACATCTGTGGACAAACTCCGACCAAGGGCCCAATTTACCCAAGTCTGCAACAGCTCAGCACTGCACAAGCACAGAAGTGAAAGGCACACCGCCTGAAAGGGATAAGGGCCAGCAAAATCAGACCCGAAGGGGCAAATCACCCACAATGCAGCACACACACAAGATGCAGAGCACCCCAACATTGACAACAATGTGGCGCAAACTGCAACACCTTCACAACAGAACAGAGGACACAACTGCTGCCGCCTGTGTGCAGAAAATGGCCATTCGCAATTGGCATAGCAGGAAACTGTGAGATGACAATGTACAAGTACAACCTCACATCCCTGATGGTGTAGAAATGTCAAGTGTCCCGCTTCAAATATGCGTCTCCTCATACACAGTCACAATGTACATTGCCATGCAGTCTGACAGTAAACTTGCACAATGCGTGAACATACATGTGAACACAATGTCAATCTGCATTTCCCTTCACTTTGCAGTGGGAGAATCAACACCTCCTGCAGAGCAGACCCAACAACACAGCACTGATGATGAAGAGGACCTCCCCAACATCTACACCGACGCACTCCAATAGCTCAGGGACAGCTCCGGCACACCACCTCCAGGAGCAGGGCAGCCCAGCTGCATCCATGAGACCCCACCCCCTGCACAGTCCACACAGCAGGAAGCACCCACCACCACGGCTGTCTCCCAGGACCCCCAAGACCAACATATGGCCTCCCAACGCCGTGTGTTAGGGTGCCAGGAGGAGATGTCTGACCAGCTGCGGGTGGGGTTCGACCTCATGGCAGCCAAACTGGATGCCATACGTGGGTGTCTAAGTCCCAACAGGGACCACTCACAGTCCCTAACGGACACCCACTGTCTGCTCCTTGCTCCACAACAAGCCATGGCTGACACCGCTGGAGTCATGACTCTGAGACAAGAACAACTGTCCAGTCAGAGTGGCTCCAGAGATGTCATCCGTGAGTTGGGACACATAAGGAGAATGATGGAGAGCCTGGAGCGGATGCAGGCGGAAAGAATGTGTGCCACGGCTGCACACCAGCGAGATGTAGCAGTGATCTTCCATGCCCTGCAGATCCTTGTCATGGCATTGCCACCACAAGGCCTGGCGCGGATGGTGCTGGTGCCACTACTACATCCACATCTCCTCCCTCTGAAGTGTCAGTGCCACACAGTGATGCAGACAGAACACCACCACCCGCATGTGAGGCACCTGTCACATCAGAGGACGAAGATGATGATGAATCTGGCTTTGTGGCTAGAATCAAGTGTTAGCATTCATCTCCGCCATATGGCCGTGTTCAGCTTGGTTCTGCCCTCTGCATCATGCCCTGGAATAACACCTCCCACTGTCCCCCCATACACCGAGCGACACTCACCTTGGACCTCGACATGGACTGCCATATTTGGTGTGGTTACCAATGACACAGCAATCACACTGCGGACTGTAGTCTTCCACTCCCTATGAACTTGTCAATCCCTAAAGGACTCTGGCTGGCCCTCCACGGGGCAACAATGTAAAGTGGGGTTTGCATGGCCCTGTACTGGCCCAGCTTCAACACTCCACTGAATGTGAATAAAACATCCCAATTCACACTGATGTGTCATGGCCATGACCATTTAAGAATGAAAGTATGGATGAATGTAGGGACAGTGGATCCACAAAAGAGGCACTCCCTGGGTAATGCTATGGCCGTGACCCAGATAGGCATTGAGACACACATTGTCATTCAAATCAACACTCATCACAGTTGAATACAAGTGAAGCTGCATAGACTTTATTAGCATATGCGTGTCAGTACGGGAAAGATAAGTGCCACAACATGCAGACCAATGCAGCAGTATGTCAGAATGAGGAACCTTGCCAAGCGCCGCTGTCCTCTCCGGGGGAGTGCCTCACCTTTCACAGGTGTGTGTCAACACGCGTTGTTGTCCGCTCATGTTTCCGGAGTCCAGGCGAGTGCAGCCATGTCCACTGTTGTCGTGGGATATGTGACCAGATTTCCAAGATGCAACAAGGTGTCGGGACATGTGCAATGTGTTCCAATCAATTGTGGCTGCAGGTACATAGTTACTCGTCCATGAAAGCCATTGCAGCTTCGTAGGCTAACATTTCCAACATGAGGTCGGTGTCGACTTCATCAAACAGGACGGCGAGGCGATCCATTAGCAGGTCCGGACAGATGTGCTGCGTCCACCCCCTTTCACCAATTAGCACTACAGCCCAATATGGGAGCTGTTCAATATGGTCACTGCACACGAGGATTTGTGCAATCTCCCAGGTCCAGCTGCCAGCATGTATGCCAAGTATCAAGGCATTCCATAAACGGGTATCACAGTGACACTCCTGGTCGTGGGCCAACAGGGGGCGCACACACATGTCAAAATCCAGTTCAGCTATCGTCCTGTTGCATAGGCAGACATCCATGCACCACTCGAACATGCACGATCGACAAAGCAACACAGGCTGAACGCAGGTGACGTTGGCAAGGCGGCAGCTTAGCCGGTAACTGATCCGTAGCAGTGCCAATGGCAGTGCCCCCAGTGAATGCAGCATTCGTGCACGGTACAGTTCCAGGTGACAGGGGTTGTGCATGTGTCCGGGATGTTCGGCCATTGCGTAAGTGGCTCTTGTGGAAGCGGCACTGTTCTGACCTGCGGCAGTTCTGTGGATGAAATTCCACATCTCATATCAATGAGCTGTTATAGTGTGCACCGGTTGTACACCTGGGATGTTGTGGGAGTAAGTGTGAAGGCCATTCCATGCAAGATAACTTCGAGCATGGACTACCGTGTGTGGGGTGTGTATACGTTGGTCTTTCGTCTGGCTGTGCGTAGTGTGGGAGTCGTCATCAGCTGCTATAGTATCTGTCAGGGGGTGCCGGGCACATGCAATTCCGAGGTCGGAGGTGCAGATGTGCTTCCGCCTGATAGTTCAGACAAAGGAGCTTTCATCCCTAGTGTAAGTTTGTAATCTGCTTGCATTCATGGGATGTGAAGTGGCTTGTTGGCGGTGGTGTGGGATGACTGGGACTTTGTGATTCATCATTGACATGACTTGCATGTGGCATATGAGCGGCATCACTGTGTGTTACGTTGCCTCACAGCTGCTCCTCCCTCCCCCTGTACCCATTTACATATGTGCGCTGAGCGATTGCATCACTTGCACTCCTACGGCACAGTATTGTCATGCCTGTCTGCGCATGCCCACAAGCCTGACAACGACACTGTGATGTTGGCCGTTGAAGGGGGTGGGCCACGTGAGTGTAGGCCTATGTAAAGGATAGGGCGGACACAGATGTAGAGTACATGCCTGGCTGAACTGGCGCTGCTAATGTGGCTGGGCATTTTGCTCATGCTGCGGCAATACAGTTACACACAACACTTGGCATGTATGATCCTGGACCCCGAGCGGTCTTGCGCTCCTTCATTACTCCGTTCGTGCGAGCCTGCCCTCTGGGTGCATGCTACATTGCAACATTCTCGCTTACAGAGGGGGGGACTTAGCTACATGTCCAAGCTATTACCCACTGCCTGAGGTGACATGGTTGCGTCCGCTGTCCACAGCACAATGTAATGTGGTAGGGCCCGGGGCCATCATTCATGCATAATGACCACACGGACACACTTGGATAGATAGTGGAACTGGCTACGGGAACGTGCATCCGGCCCCTTTTTATTACCAGGATCACATATCCAGTGACGCCTGTGCTGGATGGGTGTGGGGTGAGTGTGAGCCAGCCCTCAGTGAGTGGTTGGTGCTGGCAACAACTTGTACAGTGATCACTATTAAAGCGGAAACAGAAAACACCAACATAACACAAACAACTGCGAAGCATCATGGAGGTAGCCGGGGCAAGTACAGAGGTCACCCAATATTCAATCAGAAGGGGCCATGACTTGTGGTGCACTGAGATAGTGGCACCAGAGCTGGGCGTGCTCATGCGAAGTAATTGCCAATGATTGTGTCCCTTCGGGATATTCCTGCCGCAGCTGCAGTGGGGTGTGTTACACCTGCCTCATCTTCATCATCATCGTCCCAGGTCTTCCACACTGCCTGAGGTGACATTGTTGCGTCCGCAGTCCACAGCACGTGACTCAATCATAAAGGGTCCATGAGCTGTGGTGCAGTTAGTGGCACCTGTGGCACTCAGGCGGTGCGCAGCCGGTGATGATTCGTGGTCCGGACGGGCCGTACTGGGGTCAATGTCTGTTGCCTACTGGACTGCGTCATCTGCAATCGCGACTCGATCTGAATTGTGAGCCCTGCTGTCCTCAGTGTAGGCCGGAGGCAGAGGTCAGAAAGGGCCCGCAGCCACGTGGCGTTGACTTGTGGTGCACAGAGTTAGTGGCACCTGTGGCGCTCAGGGGGTGCGCAGCCAGCGATGATGCGTGGTCCAGGCGGGCCGCATTGGGGTCAATGTCTGTTGCCTACTGGACTGCGTCATCTGCAATTGCGACTCGATCTGAATTGTGAGCCCTGCTGTCCTCAGTGTGTCAGCAAGGGCCCGCAGCCACGTGGCGTTGACTTGTGGTGCACAGAGTTAGTGGCACCTGTGGCGCTCAGGGGGTGCGCAGCCAGCGATGATGCGTGGTCCGGGCGGGCCACACTGGGAGCAATGTCTTTTGCCTATTGAATTCTGCCTCAATATGGCCACGTGGCGTTGACTAGTGGTGCACAGAGTTAGTGGCACCTGTGGCGCTCAGGGGGTGCGCAGCCAGCGATGATTGGTGGTCCGGGCGGGCCGCACTGGGGTCAATGTCTGTTGCCTACTGGACTGCGTCATCTGCAATCGCGACTCGATCTGAATTGTGAGCCCTGCTGACCGCAGTGTAGGCCGGAGGCAGTATCCAGCACACACCTCACTCCGTGGTGCTGTGCGGCTGGGTGCGCTGGGGGCCTGTGTCGCGGAAGCCAGCGTTTGGCTGAGGAGGCTGGCGGCCTCGTGGCAGGGTGAGGGGCGCCGCTCTGGCAGACACGTTGGCCATCCCGTAAGTGAACCACGCCCAGAGCCCCAGCCTATTTATTCACACTCCTACGCTGGGCTGGCGTACGCCGGACAAGCCCACTCCGCTATCGCTTACAGGGGGGGACGGCACAGCTACATGACTGTGGTCTTCCCCACTGCCTGAGGTAACATGGTTGCGTCCACTGTCCACGACACTGCAAACACCTGCAGTATATGTCCATATGGATAGGTCTGTGCTCTGCATACTGAGGTCTGTCCAGCACATCACCGCCACACTTGGCATTGTGTGCATTCTTATTCATGGGTGACTTGCCTCCTTCACACATACTTGGTTCCCACCTCTCCCCACATTCTGCTATTGTGTGGCTGAGGGGCCATGCCGTTTTTGGAACGTCCGCTGTCCTGTTCTGCGCTGACTCAGTGGTGGTGGGGGGGTGGTCCGGGGGGGGGGTGGGGGTGGTGGCAGTGGGTGTTGTGGCCCTCTTGGGTCTCCGAGCTGCATGATCAGTGTCTCCATGGCATCTGTTGGTCTTCAGATGTGGCTCTGGGCTGGGCTCCCTTTCTACTGCAGTTGGTCGTCCTGCTTAACACCAGTAAAAGGCAGGTGTTAAATCCCTGCTGCTAACGCGCCTTATCGCCTGTTTTTGGTTCGCATCGCAGACCTGGCTGGTCGTTGAGAATATCGCGAAGTGGCGTTTTCGTGTGTTTTTGCACGGGAACGCCTACTCTGCATATCATTAGCGTTAGTTGTCTCTCTCATCCGTGGCGATGTTTTTTGCGGCAGCTATCGCTGGTAAACTGGCGTTGTGGGCGGTTTGCACCAGCTTGGGAATGGGGCGATAATTCTTTCGCCACTTTTGCTGTGCTAAAGTGCCGATAACTCTGCGATAAGTCCTTGAGAATATGCCCCATATAGTGGATATGTAATAAGCTCTGTGGGTCTGCTCAGCTAGTCTTCATCTAGGGTCCAATAAGAATACTGGAACCAAACAAATAAGTTAGGGTTTAATAATTCGTATCCTTCCCCAATGTCACCCATAGTGGTCGACCAACATTTATTACCTGGAAGGTATAGGATTTAAATGTTGGAGGCATCATAACCATCTCTTGTTAGAGGAGTTGTTTATAAGAGGACAATTAATAGATGAAAACTTATGTAGGGAAAGGTTTGAGGGATCCTCATGTGATAAATTTCAGACTGATACATCTATTACATTAGCCAAGCATGGAAGTGGTAAGAGAAAAGGCAGCCAGGGACAAGGCACCAGCTGAACAGATGATTACACAATGTCAAACTGCCAAGGGCACATCTAAACTGTATAAAAAAAAATGTTGTCCTCATACCACCATTGTATGCAAATTGCAGCCTGTCGACCGTCCTGTTCCTCCCCAGGCTATTTGCGACATTTCAATAGTCCTGCGTACCAGCCCGTCCAGTGCCCTGGTTACTAGTTCCACGCAGGTGTAATCATAGACTAATGCGATTAAGTTCTTATTGTGCTATTCCAATTCAAAAAAGCCTCCCAGATCTTAGAGTGCGTATTAGTCTCTGATCCTAATGTCCATTTTACAAATACATTTTACCGCCTGGAACCAGTCTATCCCAAGGGGTGGTACGGCTTCCGTCCATTTTTTACAAACCTCTCGCCTAGCGAGGAGAATCAAATAGAAAAGTAGGGCCTGCTTATCCCTAGAGAGGGGCGTAATTGGCTTATCTTCCACCCCTAACATGATCAATGTTGATTTTATTTTTATGCTGGCGCAGAGAATTTCATTTATTGCTTTCTCCACTGTGGACCAGTAGTCCTGTAACATAGGGCATTCGAAAAACATATGTCTGTCGTCTGCACTCAGCAGACCACATCTATGACACCTTGGGGCAACAGCTATTACAAATTTTGCCAATTTATATGGTGTCCAATATAGCCTATTAGCTGTAAAAAAGTGATTCCTTTTTAAATTTGATGGCTTGACAACTTTATATAGCAACTTAAAAGATAGTTGCCACAATTTCTGTGGCTCCGACATCTGTATAGCGCCGTCCCAAATCTCACAGGGTGCTTTGATCTTCTTCTCTTCAAAAGACATCAAAGTTCGATACCAGTAACTTACTTACTTCTTTTTCGGGGCTTCGTCTTGAAGCTTTTTTTCAAACTCCCAAAACCCTCCAGTCTCATTTCTATTTGCCTCCCCCCAGGATAATAATTGCAAATATTTAAACCTTGAGAGGGATCCCCCAGTCTTTACCCACAGAATCTCCCATGGTACCACTTCTTCCATGATCATGAGGTCTCCCCAAAGCTCAATTCCTGCCCTCCTGAGTGGGATACTTAAACGATCTTGCAAGCATTCCGGCATGCCTGGTGAGTCCCATATTGGAGCCCCTCCTGAATAGTATCCCATTCCCAGTATATTCCTTATTCCGACCCACAGAATAAGTGCTGCCTTTAGCGTCTTCAATTTAACTTTTTTGAAAAATTTCTTTGCCCCAAATTTGTATAAAAACCCTTTCGCACCCCACTTCTTGACCATCTCCTCTAGAAAACCACCCCATACCCGGGGCCCAGGTGTACCTAAAAGAGCTCTACAGTTCTTAAACTGAAATGCCATGCAATATAGCCTTAGGTCCGGTAGTGCCAGCCCTCCTTCTACCAATTTACGCCGCAATTTCTTCCATGACATACGTGCTCCCCTATCCGCCCAGACAAAACTACCCAATTTGCCCTGTATTTTATCAATTAGGCCTCTTGGAAAGGTGAGAGGTATACAATTAAAAAGAAATGTCAACTTAGGCAGTAACACCATTTTAATTAAATTTACCCTTCCATATAATGTTAGTGGAAGGTTCTTCCATCTCATTAGTGATTTGTCGATATCCTTTGCAACCCTCTCTAAATTATGCTGGGGGATATCCTGTAATGAGTTAACGAAACTAATTCCCAAATACCTAATCTCTCTCTGGATACTCCCCTCCAGTCTGGGATATTCCAACACATAATCCCTGTTTTCTCCTTGTTCACCAAGTATCCTGAAAAGGTCCCGTATTCTTCTGCTAATAGCTCTACTCTTGGAATTGTAATGGCGGGATCTGCTGTATAAATTATAAGATCATCCGCATATAGAGCGATTTTCTTTTCAAATGCTCCTGTATGGAAGGCCATGACCTGTTCATCTTGACGCAAAATCTGGGCAAATGGTTCAATATATATATTGAACAGTAAAGGGGAGATGGGGCAGCCCTGTCTCGTTCCTCTAAGAATCATGAAACTCCTAGTAAGAGCACCATTAAGAAGTATCCTAGCTGTGGAACGATGATATAGGGCTTTTAGTGTAGTTATAAGATGAGGCCCAAACCCCATGATCTCCATCACTGCCCATAAATACTCCCAGCAGACACGGTCGAAAGCCTTGGCGGCATCCAATGTAACCGCCGCCAAGGGGACCGACCTTGATGTTGCTATATCTATGCACCCTATTAACTGCTGGGTCAATTCATGCATCTGTCTCCCGGGGATGAACCCCTTCTGGTCTTCATGTATGAGCTGAGGAGCAACTCTGGACAACCTCCCTGCTAAAATACTGACAAAGATCTTATAGTCTGCATTCAGCAGGGATATCGGCCGATAGGATTCTGCTTTAGCCGGGTCCTTTGCAGGTTTTAATATCAGAACTATACAGGCCTCCCTCCATGATTCTGGGACCTGCACCTCACCCATGTATATCTTATTAAACAAGCTTTCCCAGACAGGCACTACTTCCTCTATTATCATTTTATATACTTCTGAGGGAATAGCATCCAACCCCGCAGCCTTCCCATTTTTGGATCGTTTAATTGCTCCCATAATCTCTTCTTGGGTTATTGGGGCTTCCATCCTTTTTCCCCCTTCCTCATTCAAAATGGGGAGGCCAAGCGAGCTAAGCCAGCTTCTTAACTTTTGTGCGTCGGGAACAATATCTTCCTTGTAAAGCTGCGAAAAAAGAGCCACAATATGTTCCTGCATAGTTTCCCAACTGTCTAGCTTCTCCCCTTAATCACTCCTCAACTCCTTTATCTCATTTCTAGTTCTTTCTACTCTGGCTTTCCAGGCTAACAAAGCTCCTGCTTTCTCTCCATACTCGAATTCCTTCATATTCGCTGCTTGCCATCTTGCCTTGCATTTTCGTTCTAGCCTGATTTTGAATTCTAGTTGGACCTCTTCTAACCTCCTTTCTATCCTCCCCCTTTCCTCTCCCGCACTTATAGTATACAAAGCTTCCTGAAGAGTCCCGTCTTCCTTTTCCATATTCATTATTTCTGCCCTGTCTTCTCGATTTTTTGCGATACAAAAGGGGATGATGGACGGAACGTTTGAGCCAATCAAACACTCACCCCCAGTCAACTGATCTGGGTTTAATCCATCATCATTCTTTAGCTCACTCCACCACCCCAGTTCAGACATGGCCATATGCAAATCAGTCTGACCCTGTGCCTCATGGGAACAGTCCAGCACGAACTGCCAAGCCATGTCTTCCCTGGACCGGAAACAAGCATCCTAGGACCGGTTTCTGGCATTCCAGCCGTCATCAGCCAGGCTTGCTTGAATCCAGTGGCAAAGTGAGCAAGGGACCCACGTCTGGGCATACCCCCGCCAACTTAGGGCGAACAAAGCGATACAAAAGGGGATGATGGACGGAACGTTTGAGCCAATCAAACACTCACCCCCAGTCAACTGATCTGGGTTTAATCCATCATCATTCTTTAGCTTGTTTCCGGTCCAGGGAGGACCTGGCTTGGCAGTTCGGGCTGGACTGTTCCCATGAGGCACAGGGTCAAGACTGATTTGTATATGGCCAGGTCTAAACTGGGGTGGCATGGTGAGCAAAAGAATGATGGATTTAACCCAGATCTCTTGACTGGGGGTGAATGTTTTGATTTGTTCTGCATTCCGTCCATCAATTGTGTGTCTTTTGCTTTCTCGCCCTAAGTGCGCCAGGTATGCCCAGACGTGGGTCCTGGGCTCACTGTGCCACTGGAATCAAGCTATCCTGGCTGAAGAGGGGTGAAACCCCGAAACCGGTCCTAGGATGCTTGTTTCCGGTCCAGGGAGGACCTGGCTTGGCAGTTCGGGCTGGACTGTTCCCATGAGGCACAGGGTCAAGACTGATTTGCATATGGCCAGGTCTAAACTGGGGTGGCATGGTGAGCAAAAGAATGATGGATTTAACCCAGATCTCTTGACTGGGGGTGAATGTTTTGATTTGTTCTGCATTCCGTCCATCAATTGTGTGTCTTTTGCTTTCTCGATTTTTTGCACAGGTAAGGCTTTTTAGGACCCCTCGCATATATGCCTTAAAGGCATCCCATACTATTCCTGGGGAGGCAGTATCTTTATTATTGTCAAAATACTCCGCTGCCTCTTTTTTCAAAGCTGTCTCTACCTCCTTTTCTAACAGTAGAGCACACTTTAAAGTCCATCTCTTAAGGGTCTGTGGTCCTACGGCTTGTAAGGTTATCATTACAGCTGAGTGGTCCGAAATATGAGCTGGAAGATGCTCGATCTTTTTAATATTAGTTGCTAGGCATCTATCGACTAAAAAATAATCTAATCTAGAAAAGTGATGGTGCTTTTTACTGTGATACGTGTACCCCCTCATCTTCCCTCTCAAGTGTCTCCACACGTCTAATAAATCAAGATCCCGAATCATACTTTTCAAAGCATTCCTCATTCTGGGGACATATGCACTCTCCCTCCTTGTTGAGCGATCCAATACAGGATCCAACAGTACATTAAAGTCCCCACCAACGATTGCAGGAGCTGAAATATCCGCCAGCCTCAATTCTAACTCAATGATATGCTGTGGGTCATCCTCATTAGGTCCATAAAACCCAACACATATAAAATCACTTTCTGCCCACTTTAAATGGGCTAAAACCCATCTACCCGAGCTATCTGTACTTGATGCCTTGAGTTCTATCCCACTTCCGCTCCTGATCAGTATTGCGACTCCCTTACAACATTGTACTTGATCAGAAGCGATGTAATTTTGGACCCATCCACACCTGCCAAACAGCTCCTTACTTTCATTAGCTAATAAGTGCGTCTCCTGTAAAATCATAATTTGTGCCTGCCTATTTTTTAAATATTCCATCACTTTCCTCTGTCTAGGTTTAGATCTAAGACTGTTCACGTTCCATGTGAGAATATCAATACTTGGAGTGTTAGCCATATTCTATTCCAAGGTTCTTCACTGCTTTGTTAAATTTCTCCTGCATAAAAGGTTCTGAGGACTTTTTTTATTTGTTTATCCCAATGCTCCCCACCAGTGTCCCCCCCCCACCTTCCCGACCCACCCCCCTACACCTACCCTGGGGAACCCTCCCTATCTTTTTAGGCATGACAATGCCTATGGCTACACCATTGGGGGGATCTTCCTCTAAAGTATTTGGAATTAAGAGAGCAGCTTACCCTGACCTATAACCCAGATTAATCATTTTGCCGTATCTCCCTTTCTGATCCTGTCAATTAATAATTCCACATCTTCTACTGTCCGGAGATTGTGCATTTGGTTATTCCACATAATTCGCAACATTGCAGGGAATTTTAGCTGAACCTTGGCTCCCAGCTTCTGAAGCTCCTCCATCTTGCCTCCTAACTCCCACTGCCTCTGTTCTGTAGCCTTACACAAGTCAGATCTAGCAGGGAGTACCCATTTATCAGATAGGGGCCATTTTTCAGAGCCCTGCTGAGTATCTCTTCTTTGGTGGTATATGAGAGAAAGTTCACCAAGATCTTCCTAGGTTTAATTCTTTGCAGGTTACGACGAAAGGGTTCTCTATGCGCCCTCTGGACTTCATACTCGAGGTTTATCTCTCCCTTATCTTTCAAAATTGTATTCCGTAGCAGCGAAATTATAAAGGCCTTCATGTCTGATCCTTCCTCAGTTTCAGGAACATTTAAAAACCCTCAGCGTGAACCTGGAGGGTGCCTCACCTTCCTTGATATCTCCTGTCTCCATATGCAGGTGCTGCCCCCCTCTCCTGCTCAGCTCACCCCGCTTCCACTCGCTTGCTGCCCTGCTCAGAAGCCTCTCTCCGTTCCTGGCTTCCTCAGCATGCTGCTGGAGAGCTTGACTTGTTCTGCCTCTGCCACCTGCTCTAATGCCTGCCTTCCAGGCTTGCCGGAGCTTTCCTGCTGCCTCACTCCAACGCGTCCCTGGGGATCCGCAAATCTGCCTCCGGTCTCTTCCAGGCTCACTCACGCCACGTTCCAGGATCATCCCAAGACCCAGGTATCCATAAATTAACAAATTTAAGAAAACGCGTTTTATTCTAACCGCGTAGCTGCCGCTCTCCTCCGCTAAACTTCCCCCGCTATGGCGCCCGCGGCCGCGAGCGTCTAGCTAGCAGCCGCCATGTTCCCCCCATCTAAACTGTATACATTATTGGAAAGATCACATGCCCTAAGTGAACTTGCATGCATGTCTAATTGGGAAACATAGCCTGGCCATGAAATATCCATTTCTGTCAGAACCACAATATGGTTAACAGCGGCAAAGTCCTCTGTTTGCTGTATTTGCTCTAAACATAGGGACAATGTGTACAAGATAATTACTAGATAGTATTATAAGTCTGAAAGAATAAAGACTCCTATATTTTTTTATTTGTGCTGCAGCAATGATATGTTGAGTGTCCTTCACTTCCAGATACCGGTGACCTTGCATAGGCTAATAGTCATGTGGTTCAAAGGGTCTTTCTTGCTTTTGCATTCTAGAGAGCACACAATCTATAGTTGTTAAAGGAGGCAGGTGGTGAACAATTCATATGAAAAGATATTTTTGATTTTTATCAACTTTCTTTATGTTATTTGAAAATTAAAGAGCAGTTCAGAACAACAAACAAGGCCCACATATCCTTTGGATTTCATTACTGGAAGAAACATAGGACAGATTTCACTACTATAAAATCTTCAAGACATGTGGGAAATATAACAACCACAAATCAACCCAAAGTGATAAATGATAGTTCTAATTTGTGCAAAAGAATACAAACTTTTCAAATAAATTATTGTCCTTGACCTCAATTCTCATGAATTGGAGTCATTCTGATCATCCTTGCATGCTTGATTACTTCATGTACAAACAATTCGGATCATAGAGTCCCTCCTAGCGCATGCTGGAAAAGGTGCCCACACCATTGCTGATTCTTCAACTTCTGATTCTTCAACTTGTCATGTAAAATCACTGTCAGTTTTTCAATTATAAAAATCTTCTACAATTTAACTCAGAAGATGCTCAGAGGCAGTGGGTTGGGAGACTTTCAAAACTGATCAATTGAATGTCTGGCTTCCAACTGCATGAGTATCATCAATTTTCCCATAGATGTCATGATAGAGTATAGACCCTTATTTTAAGCATAACCCAACTACAAGACTAGTGGTTCAAGAGGAAGTATAGTGACTGTGATCTTCTTAATGGTGTGTAATACTACTTTTTTATGCTTTTGTATTAGGTTTCGAGGAGCCAAACATTGCTTCCTACCTTGGCAAAATGAAGCACTATCTCACTGAGATTTTATAAGAATTGTCTTTATGTTGGTACATATTGATGACCCTGCAGCCCTTGATCATACGATGGAACAGGTATCCTCTGGGATATCTTCTCCCAACTACATTTCACATTTTGTCATATATTTGTATTTCCAATATTCATATAAACTCTTGGGATACGGATTTTATCTAGAGTTGGAGAAATAGAGATTCAATTAGCATTTTATCTCTTCCACCACCTAATCTGTAAGTTTCGATCTAGGGCCAGTTCAAGAACTGGATAAGTCAGCAATTGTCGCCAGGGAGCAAATCAAAATCTTCAAAACACGTTCGAGCATTTTTTATTTCATCTTCCTAATACAGTTCCCCAAGGCAGGGAGGATCTTCATTTCTCTAGTTTTAAATGTACTTTCAGATATTCTGTTAGGGAAGGAATAGAGACTGTGTGCTTGATTCACAAAAGTAAACTTACACTTTAGGGGTAAATATATGTTTTTTGGACTACACAAAGGAATTTTACTAATAGAATCTTTAGCACAGCCTATCTTTTTATGTGCAGAGTCTCCGCCATGAGTGTGGAGACTCTTCACTCATAAAGATACTACTCGTAAAATTCCTTTGTTAATTACAAAAAAACATAAACTTGCACTGAGGTGTACATTTACTTTTGTGAATCAGACCCTGAATGTGTCATCTCGAAAAGATATGCAGTAGTGTGACCTTCCACTATGAATATGTCCCAGTATTCAAATAGGATTGCCACTGTATGGACTGAAGGGGGACTCTGTCTTGTTCAACCCTCACCCAAGGTTTAGTGAATGGTAAGTTTGAACACTACAGAGACAGGTATAATTGACAGCTCTGACATAGTTTTTGATGTCTGGGAAACTAATAACTCTCTTGGAAGGCGATTTGGACAGAGTTCCATTACAACTTTTGTGGTTTATTATTCTAACTAAAATCATTGAGCTTTGTTGTATGGTCAAATTCTAGATAATAACTAGAAATACATCGAGACAGCCATTGTTGGAAAGCCGGAAGTTCCTGTCTCACCCTTTCAGCAGCTGTAAAATTCATAGCATTAGCCATTGCTACAAACATTGAGAGGTATTGAGACCTGAGAGGACTGTGGCAGCATTCTCAGCAACCCCTGATGTAATTCATTTTTCTGATCTCTACTGATAAAGGATAAAATCCAGAAACACACGTGTCTAACGATTAACAGCACTATCTGCACTAACTCTGGAAAAAATCTACAGCTAATATTCAAGTAAGCGTAAACATTGCACTGCATTTACCATAATACTAAGGGGCAAACTGTACTGTGATGTGAGGCAGCGTGCTCCTAGCCCCTTTCTGTTTAAAAAGACTCCCTTGAGCCAGTGAGCTGATGAGCTTTTGGAGATGCACCTGTGCGCCAGTGAGAGATACTGAGAGGACTGTGGCAGCATTCTCAGCAACCCCTGATGTAATTTGTTTTTTCTGACTATGTTGGCTGATGACCATGATGATGGAAATAGTTTGCCTTGCTGTGCTAGCCTAAAGAGCCCTGGAATCTGTCCCATCTGCTTTCTCCGTTGGAGTATCTATTGTGTTTTTGATTTCTTTCATTGTTATTGGAATTTCTAACTATTCCCTATCTTCTGCTATAATCATGCCCAGCATTATATTATTCAAGTATTTATCAATTATAGATTGAGAGAAATAATAATCCTCTTGCTATAGCGCCTGATAAAATTAATAAAAAATCCTAGATTATTTCTTCACTTGCATATACTGCTTGATCGTTCTTATCCTAAATAGTTGTTATGTTTTGCCCGACTTCACCCTTTCCCGTTCTCTGCACTATGAATTTTGTTACGCTGTTGCCATATCATAATTCTTATCTTTATATATCTGAAATCTCCTGGCAGATTGTTCAGCATAAGAAGTGCAAAGCTTTGCTTTGATCGCTGAGATTTTCAACAGAATCTCGGACCCATCCAGGTGGGGATTCAAGACTGGTGCTACATGTATGATATAAGACCCCTAAGTTGACTATGCAGATCTTGAATTCGAGCAGCTGCTTCCCTTTGTTTCCCAATAGTGTACCCCAGTGTGGCACCCCATATATCAGCTTTAAGAATGTCCCAGACAACATTTTCTCTTGCAGAGCCTTCACTCGAGATGCAAAATTTAGGAATCCAGTTGTTCATATGTATAATATAATCCGGATCTAATTACATAACCAGAGGTCCACCTCCTGTCAGGTTGTGTAGTATGAGGAATGTTACACTCCAGAACCAAGGATTATGGTCTGATGATAATTTAGGAAATTTCTGAATTCGAACCCTTTCGAGACTGTTAGGTAAGGCAAAAATGTAATCTAGTTTAGTGTATTTCCTATGAGGAGGAGAAAAGAAAGTATACTCTGGATCTTGTTTATTGAGTTGGGCCCATGAAACTACAAGCCCTTGTGATTTTATAAGGCTCTGTATTCCCCATTATACTTTGGATTTCCTACCGGTATAGGCCACTGTATCCATGTTGCACCATAGATGATCAGAGGTGTTGGCTACTAAGTTCATTTCATAAATAAAAACTCAAAAATTGCGGGATCATTTAAGTTTGAGCCATATGTTGAGCATACACTAAACATAAATGTATTTATCAAGCATTCAGCAATGGCCCACCTCCCCAGATGATCTTATTTTTTTTCCTACTACTCAAGCATGATTCCCCTCGGTTAAGAATTGCCACCCCTCTACTCGAAAAGGTTTCTGTAGTGCAGACCAGCAGGGTATACCTCAACTCATTAAACCATTGTCTGTTGGTATATGCAACATGCCTCTTAAAGACATAACACTTATGCGTTTAATATCTTCATTTCTTTCATCATAATATTCTTTTTAGCCCCATCATTCAACCCCTTCATAATGAATGTTGCAATTTTAAACTTCTATATAGTGTTATTGTTGAACTTCCACAGCAGCTGTTGTTGTTACTGTACATTTCACCTGAGATTGCTATTGCCCTTTGATTTTCTTGATTTCCAAGTTCAACTAATTCCATTTCTTATAGTATTACTCCCTGGTTTTAAGTGCTCTTCTCCCCCACCTAGGAACTCAATCCCTGAACCAAGCCCCATGTCACCCCCGGGAACAGCACTCAAAAACCCTTCCCTCTGGTGTCCAACCCATTTCCCCACCAACTAGAGAAAAGTAGAATAGCTAAGGCATTTGGCTGATGTTAGCGATGGATTCACTCAGGCTACTCCCCACCCACCCATTCACAGTACAAAACTAAAAAATAAAAGTGAGAAAATGAAGATGGAGGCCAGCTGTTGGGCAGTGATGTGCTCACTTCCCTCCCAGCTCAGTGTATCTCTTTGCAGCATTGAAACTACCTCAGGGGGTCTTTATTGTTGCTGCCTTAGGTGCCAAGGACACGATGCTGCATCTGTTGACAGTGGTTTCAGCAGCGGACCGGCGACGGTTGATTGCTGGATGTGGCCTTGGGTTTACATGGTGGACCGGCTTGGGCTCTGATCAGGCAGCTTCAGAATGGCAACCAAAGTGCCCAAGCCTACCAGACTAGCCCACAGAATTCCCAGAGGAGGCAACGCTTCAAGCTCTAAGACTGCTGCTCACATGTTGGGGACTGGCTCGCTACCCAAACAGCATGTGGCTACCAACAGCGGCTCTACTAGCAATTCTTTGGATGTTGCAGGAGCTGGGAAAAACTCCCATATTACCGTTCTAAGCACTGGTGCTCAATGACAAGTAATCGTTACTGAGCTAGAACCCTCACCAGAACTGCAAGCCCATGATACCATCCAGAATGAAACAGCAGCAGATTCAGCTTCTGGTATGGTGGCATGCAGATGGCTGCAGGACTCCTTGCCCGAGCTTGCTGAACAGGCTAACATACTGCAAGTCAAAGATGTTGGTAACCCTAAAACAAAGCAGTACATTTAAAAAACTGCTGTGGTCCCTTTGACTGTACAGGAGACTGCTGCTAAATGAGTGCTATGTGAAACTCGGAAGATGCATGTTGGTTCTGATAGTTTCTTCAATACTGAGGAGGATGGCTATAAGGGACTAATCGGAGATTATCAATAGGCCAGTATAAAGCAATACTTACAGCAAGGTGCACAGATGCCACTGCATACAGCCACAGATTATGATCTGGAGAAAAATGAATTAGTCATCAATGAATAACTTTGTTTCACCTGAGGATAACATGAGTCAACATGTATCTAGATGGGCCTTGGAGCACAAGAATACTGAACAACTTTTCTTGCTATCTGACATTTCCTCTGAACCTTCTGAAGGAAGTCAGGAAATTATTCCATATTTTTTAAGCCAGAATGGAAATCTAAAGCTAACCATTTGGAAACAAGGCAAAGAGAGGGGTAACAAAAACAGTTATGGGAGCACTTCAAAATGAGATTATACTCATACTCAAGACTTATTCCCAGAACCAATGTTTGCAAAGTCTGCCCAACTGCAGGTGATGTTAGGTAAGGGCAAGCCAGACCCAACCATGTTAAAGGCTGTTCATCTTGGCATTATGGCACATCATGAGAAGACCTGATGGAATAATCAGAAACCACAAGCAGCATCAAGTAAGATTTAGGGTGCCGTACATAAAATCTCGAAAATATGCTGTGAGATATCAGAAAAACTGTCAGAACTGGAGAAACAAACTCTAGTACTAGAGAATGAAACTTCCAAAGTTAAATATCAAGTAGTTGGCCATGATGCACAGGTAATTGACATGCAATTGAAGCTGGAAGACTTTGAAACTAGACAATAAGCAGGAACAACCTGAGAATATTAGACATGGCAGAAGGCTCAGAAAAACAAAATCTAGAAATTTGTCATTCAACTGTTCAAAACTGCATTTCCAGATCTCATGGAATGGAACTGGAAACATCAAATACAGCATGCACATAGGTTTCCCTTAGTAACTAAACAATGTCATAGGGCTACTCATGATCCTGAACAAAGACATTGAGCTATCTTGTTATTTAGGCAATTGATCTATAAGAAATTTCACCCAGGTTTAAAAAGGGAATGAGACGGTATGGTTTTTTATGTTAGACCGGATTTCTGCCTTACCACTGTTGAAAGACGATAGAGACTGCAGCAGCTGATAAAACCCTGCCAAGACAAAGTGTGGCAGGCCTATCTGAAAAGTGTTCACATGGAGAAATATAACTAACATAAGTATAGTACAAATGATCCAATATGACCTTAGAATTTATCATGGACTGTAATCAGGATGGTAGGGCTGTATTGAGAAGAAAATAATATGTCCTGGTATGGGATCTATGGACTTTAGTGGCATGTGTGTAATTTATGTCTCTCCTGCATCTTGAGACCTTCATATGTCAACCAGTTCAAGCCTTCTATTTCATGAATCTGGGAAGTAAGAATCACTTAGAAATATGGAGCCTGATTTTGAATTTGACAGATGGAGGATTGTCAGTCAAGATGGTGGAGGACATTAGCTCAGCCATCCTGATGATACTGCAACCGTAAAGTTTTGGGATTAGAGCCTGACCAATGGCCATCTCTGTACCTTAAAAGCAACTGCCATCACAGTGGTTCTCTTCAAGGTAGATGGCCTCATCCGTTTTGATGGCCGCCCTCCAAACCTTTAAACCTTTGTTGTTTTTTAGAAAAAAACTTCCAAAGCAGGAGTTTGTTTCTCAAAAAACAAAAACTAATGACTCCACACCTTGGGAGTTACTCCCAGGGTGTGGAGTTTATCATTTGTTGTTATTCTTTCTTGGCAATGATGGGCAGAAAAAAAGGACATTACACCATTCTCCCTGAATAGGGTGCATGGTGTAATGCCTTTCCTCAGACAGATGCTAGTCCGACAGAGGAAGTTCAGGGTCCGCCGATCTAAAAGATTTGTCAGGTAGACCAACAGTTTGATGGCCAAGTACTCCATCAGATTTCTGATGGCGTACCCTCTTCACCAAACTCTAAATCAAGCCCATTGCCATGGAGCTGTCAAGGCTACAATCCAGCCTGGCATTGAAATCTCCAACTATTAACAAATCACTGCTCATAAAATCTGAAATTTGGGCAAGAGATCAGCATAGGATCATTCCTTATCCTCAGTGGTTCCATAGATTGATAAAATGAGGAATCTACTTCCCGATCTACAGCTAAGGCCCAGAATCCTCCCCTCCCAGTCTCTATATTATGCTTAAAGTATGAAAGATGATCCCTAGGATTGTGTAAAGATAGGGTGCTATTGGCGGGCCATTTTCACACTTTTATCTAGTATGATATTACTCACTATAGCCCCTGTACCTGAAATGGCTCTATTGGGGAACATGCGCAATATCCCTAAGCAACTGCGTAAATTCACATCTATTGCGCAGCTGCTGGCAAAAAGAGAGATAGCGCTACATTGGGGAAGTAAAACCATCCCTACCACCAAAGCTTGGCTTAACAGTCTAGTATACTGTAATACGAATAGCGATCTGTTTGCCTTGACTCAATTTTTGGCATCTAGGCCACGTGACATTTGGGGCCCACTCAAGAGTTATTTGCTTGAAATTGACCCTGCCCCTCTTTCACAACAGCCGGCAGGAACAGTGCTTACTGGGGTGGGATAGACCCTCGCTGCCGTCTCTGACACAAGTGCGCACCTCTGGAAGGCAGTAGGGGGGCAATGAACCTTGGCATTAAGGGAAGCTTGCAGGTCGATTCATCATTGTTTAAGTGTAAGAAATGTGTATGTTGCCCCAGACTACACCGTGCGTTATGTACTGGACCATATTTTTTTAAACTAATGTATTTTGTATTGCTGCAATGAGTAATCAATATGTCATTTTTGTTGTATGTCACTGTGAAAATGGAAAATAAAGTTTTTTTTTTAAAAACGATGATCCCTATGGTTGTAGACTTTTCTGTCCTTGAGGCCCTGATCAGGAGGCAGCCAACAAGCCCTTGAGTCACTCTGGAAGTCTTGAGTTCAAACAGAAAAGCAGGTCTCAAGAAGCTGGACAGTCTTCTGAGGGTACACTTCAGGCTTCAGGCAACAGGGCAGTCCTCTTGTTGCAGCAGGGCTGTCCTCTGAAGTATACAGCAGGCCACAGGCAGCAGGGAATTACTCTGAGAGTCCTCCATAGGTGCAGAAGTGAACTTAAGAGTGGGTCTGAGGGTCCTAATTTTATACCAGGGCAAGCTCTGGGTTGGAAGAAACTGCTGGAGTTTTCTCCCTACAGACGTGTCTGGAATTTATTGCCTTCCTGACCTAGTCTCATGATCTCTGAAGTCCCAAAAGGCGAGTGTGAAGTTCTTTGTGTGTAAGCTGAGCAGTGTCTTTGATGAGCAAGTGGGGCTGTGCACAGCTCCACTCCCTTATCCTGCCAGGGTGCCCCATCCTGCTAACATCCAGTCCCCCTATTGTGTGGCTGTCTGGGAGAAAATTACAAAGGTAAGTACACCTAGTCATATGACCCAGGAATAGGTGGCAGGCACCAAATGGTTAAGACAAGAAAAAGCCAAAATTCTTGCATTTTCAGAATTGTGACATAAAATCCGACTTTACCATTAAAGTGGGTTTTAAATTTCATTTCCTTTGACACCAAATGTGACATTTATACATGCTCCCAAACAAAAGCTATCACTTATTAAATGTAATAAGGTAGCCCTATGTTATCTTAGGAGAGAGGTAGGCCTCATAGTAGTGCTGTTTGGGTAGCGAGCCAGTCCCCATAGTAATTAAAAACTAATTTGTGAGGATTTCACTACCAGGACATGTAAAGCTTAAAGTACATGTTTAACTTTTTATATACACTGCATCCTGTCCTATTGGCTTTTTAGGGCCTACCTTAAGGGTGATTTATAGGGATTAAAGGGGAGTTTAAGCCTTGCAACGGGTTTATTTTGCCAGGTCGAATTGGCAGCTTAAAGCTACACACATGCTGCAATTGCATGCCTGAGACATACTTTAAGGGGCTATTTAACTGGATGGCATAATAAGTGTTGAAAGCCCACTGATGGCACTTAATTTACCAGACCTGGGTATATGGTATACCACTTTACTGGGAATTTGTAAGTACATTAAATATGCCAATCAAGTTTAAGGTAATTTTTCCATGTTTTAGGGAGTGAGCACAAGCACTTTAGCACTGGTTAGCAGTGGTAAAGTTCATAGAATCCTAAGGCCAACAAAAACAAATTCAGCAGAACAAGAGGGGAAAAGGCAAAAGGTTTGGAGGAAGATCACACTAAGGCTGACAGGTCTAACACACTAGGATGCAAAGGTCCTGAGAAATAGTGAAGAATGAGGCTTTACAGTTAAACAGAAAGGCACTTTCCAAGAAAGCAAGCAGTGACCTGAAACAAAGGGTCAGGTAGGCCCTACTGGAACTTGGTCAGGAGAGTAACACACCGATAATGTACAAAGTGATATCCAGTTATGGAAACGGATGTGTTGGTGCCATGCTAGTGCTAACTGCGTCACTTTCTGTGCATCAATGATAATTAGTATGATGTGTGATTAGTTGGCGAACAGCACCCCTTACAGTAAAGTTACTGTAACACTTGCATTGCAGAATAAAGCCGCAGGTTTCCATTGATTGGCTTTGTAAAGTTCACATGTATTCAATTGGGAATGTATAAGAATGTATTCACTTGTGTAACACAGAGAGATCTTGGGGCATTCTCACCGTACGCTCTCCAATGATCATTTTTATTATCTCTTAAATGTTTCATACTGATACCAGAGGCCTCCAGATATGTAATCAGAGGCAAAAGACTGATTTCCTCCACAGGTGCCATGGCTGCCTGAAAAAAGACACAAACTTGCCAGCTACATTTTAGGGCAGTGCAACAACGCACCTTGCTGCGCTGCCCTACACCAAAGTGAAAGGGCAGGAATGCACCGTATTTAAGCAATACGGTTCATTCCTGTCCTTTCTCCCTGCGCTGGCGCTGTTTCGGCAGCCTAGCACCAACATAGGCACAGTTGCACCATTGTACAAGGGTGCCTCCCTTGCATGCAGGATTGTTTTTCTGCAGGAAGGGGCACCTTTCTGCACAGAAACAATCCTAAAAGGCGTTTTCCTCTTTCAATGTGTGCTGCAGAATGCAGCATAGAGCACACATAGAAAGAGGGGGAAAAGGAGGAGAAATAAACATATTTCTCCTCACTACGCCTCACCTCAGGAGGCGTACAGATTTGGCACTTTCCCAGGTTTACATGACTTGCACATAAATATCGGACAAAAGTATTGTCATACAAAAATACCCTGGTATAGAATATCGTTATCAAGAATATCTGTTTTTTGAGTAAATAATATAATTTTCAAGAATGTTGTTTTTTTAGTAGCATTTTCAGCAATATAGGACCTCATTACGATGCCGGTCAGATCGACTTCCGCGGTCCTGTTGGAGATGGTCAGAACGCCGCAGTCTCATCGGAAGTGGTTGGTCTGACAGCCAGATTAGGATGCATGCATTTTTATATAAATATATACATATATATATATATATATAAATACATGAATACATATATTATAATATATCAAATTAATGTAACGTAAAGTAAATAGATTCCACTAATTATGTAATCCTATATATATATGTGTGTGTGTGTGTTTATATAAATATATATTTATATATATAATATTAAATAATTAGTGGCATTTATTTACTTTACATTACAATAATTTTGTATATCATAATGTTTAGCATTAATTACTTTAAACTGTATATATGTTAAGATAAACTATATTTTGCCTGAGATTACTTTCCACACTATTATTTTTCAACATTTTTGTTATTTGCATTGTAGGTATAGGAAAACAATATTGTAGTAAACAATATTTTTATCACAATATTTTTGTCTACGATAATTTTTACCATGATATTGTGTAATTGAACAGGTCAAATATGGGCATTAACTGTGGAGATTGCTAGAAGTAAGAATCATCATGAATAGTAGACACCATCTTGAAGGACACATACGCTACCTAGCAAGAGTCACATAATCACCTTCAAGAAGAGAGATAAGAGCTGGATTCACCATAAAGTGCAAATGAATTCAGAGAGGAAAGCAAGTGTGTGGTTTGACAAAAGGCAGAGAGGACAAGTGAGTAATGTCCATATTGACAGTATAGGTCTGTATGCGAATTAAATCAAAGCATTTTGGAGAACTTTGAGTAAAAGGCAGGGAAACTCTTCATTTATGCACAAGCACAATCTTAGAGAGTTATGAAGTAGTATTAGTGCAGACATACTGAGTCCTTATTAACAGATTTTCATCAATTAGTAAAATATTCTTGCCCAGAAGAATAAGGCTGAAATTATTGCTGAACTGTAAAAACATCAAACCCATGCCCTTATTAGGCATTTTGAGACATCTGATTTTAGCAAACCTGCCTACTCTAGTTGGCCCCAATGGTTATCAGGTAACCAAACAACAGTTACAAGAGACACACCCTATGGCCAATTCTGAAATAAAGGTGGTATTATACCCACTGTCTAGATAGGTAAGAGCTGTGAGCTGTAAAAGATTCCAAGAGCACTGTGAACCCCACCACTCAGGATCTTGGTAATATATCCACTGGCTGGTAGGAATGGATCGCCATGTGCCTTTTCTCAGAGCCCTGGTGATCCTGGAGAAATATCAGGGGAACATCATGGCAAAAAGACAAGATTGGAGTTTTGGGGAAAGAGTGCAAATACAATAAGGCCCTAATTACGATGTCGGTCGGACGACATCGTAGTGGAAACGGACCGCCCGACAAGGAGTCGGTGGTCCCGCTTCCACAAGTAGGATGCGACCGCCTTCACGGCAGTCGCAAAGTGTATATTTTCTATTGAGGCTTGCACTGCGAGTTGCAGCATCAGCCTCAATAGAAAATAAACACTATTCCCTCAGACCGCCGGTACTGTAATACGGCAGTCGGAGGCAAACCATCGATGTTGCGCGAAAAGCCTCCGACAAACTGTCCGATGGCTCTCCGCCCAACATCGAAATCGGGCCCTAAGTAGTTAGAGAAAAGTGTTCACCTGGCAGAAAGAGGTTAGGTCCATGAGCATACCGGTGCAGTCGAAGCATCACCCACAAGAGTTTGGCCAGGATGGCCCTCTCTGAACTTCAGGAGCCTTGGGAAACAGAAAAGGTAGAGCTAACTGGAAATTGCCAAGGTAAGCCTTACCAATTGAATCTTATGAATCTGTCTGGTAAGACGGGATAGATTAAAGGTAAAGAGTGGCAGCTTGTTAACAGATCTGGAGGTCGATACAAACTTGTTCCAGGTCTTCAAATGATTCTGGGATGTTAGGAAAAATTTCAATTTCTAGCATAGAATCCTAGAACGACAAGAAACACAAAATGCCACTCAATAAAACAAGCACGCTTGTCAGGTACTATGCACAGGCTCAATGGTAAGTTAACTGGAGAAGTTTAAAATGTTTAATTGTTTGGATTAGTTGTTTATCAGGCAAATCTGACCGGGATATTTATCTCTTTGGTGAATTTGAGACAAAAACACTAATCATGAAAAGTGTTTGGTTTAGTGATGCTAACAGAACTATTGAGTTGCCCCACATAGGGCTTCATTTATGGCATTTTGGCGTAGGGTAGGATAGCAAGGCACTTCGCTGTGCTGCCCAATGCCAAAGTGAAAGGGCAGGTGCACTGTATTTAAGCAACAGTGCATTCTTGTCTTTTCTACCTGCGCTGGTACTGTTTTGGCAGCCTAGCGACAACGTCAGCATCCTTGCACCATGGTGCAAAGGCACATCAGTTGCTGCACAAAACCAATCTTGCAAGGCGTTTTCCTCTTTCTATGTGTGCTGCTCCTTGGGAGGTGTACGAATTTGACGCTTTCCCAGGTTTACACCACTTTGTAAATCTGAGGCAGCCTCAAATTCCATGGGTATTATGTGTGAAAACCCACCGCAACGCCCATGGAATTGCTCCCGGGCGCAGAGTGAGCGATTGCACTGCATCGCCTTACTCACGATTTATGAGGTCACTCAAAAGCCACGCAGCGTGGCTTTGCGTGGCTTCATTAATCTTTATGAGAGCCCTGCGTCACGCATGCACCACTTTACGTGGTGCAAAAGTGGCGCAGGCCTCTCATAAATAAGCCCCATAGTTCCTTAGCCAAATTGTTCTGAGTTTATGTGTGACAGCAAACAATAAGAACGGAATTCAACACTTACTGCAAAAGGATGTTTTATCACTGTTCCTAGTGAATAAGGAGGGACTTGAGGGGATTAGCCTGCACCATTCTCATTATGTGGAAAATACTAAAGCGGCACTCAATACCACTTACCTGCTTAAATTTGGTTCCTACGAAGGGATGAGAATAATAATGACTGCATCCCAGAATTTTCCCCCAGGTTAAATCTAGAGGAAAAGGAAGGAAAATGCAAAATAAACAGAGGAAAGGAGAGGAGAGCATCATATTGTTGATATTTTAACAAAGGCTTTCAATGTGAGAGTAGATGTTTGAGCATTGGAAAATTCAGAACATTTAATAAACGAGATGGGGATAGCAACTACATTCTAAGTAACAGATATCAAGACAGCAATAGGGCTTAGCTTCAGTTTGTATTTATGTACTCTCTCAACCGTGCGATAGAAACTAAATGAATTTGCAATATATCCAGTCAGCTTTAATAAGATTTGTTTTATGTGAGTAATATAATATAAAGTAGATATACTGCTTCCTCTGGTTACACCTCTCACATACTTAAAGGACTGCTCATGTGTCTGCATCAACCGTGAAAGTGAAACCTTTGAACGATTTGTTCAAAAACATTGTAAAGCATTTCAGACAAGTCAAACGTATTAGGCTGTAAAAGGGTGTGCTTGGAAGTTAGTCGCTTATGAAGGTTTATATCCTTTAGTGTATAATGTGTTGTCTCCCCAGGAAAATAGTTAATAGAGATATTATTTCAAACTGTGTTAATTCCATGGAGCTTTTTAAGGGACAATCAAGCAACAGCTCCTGAGTTGCGGCTGAGTTGATATTGTCTTGCCTTTAGCAAGGAGCGAACCGATTCCTAAAATATTCCTGGTTGGCATCTCTCTGATGACTCTTCCCAATTTTCAAATAAAAATAGAGCATATTAGCAAGACCGGCGATAAAATTATCGCCGTTTTAGCGGCAGTTTCCTGCCGCTAAAACGGCGATCATTTTAACGTGGGTCTTGCTAATATGCCCCAGAGTTCTTAAAAGTGTTATTCATAAACTCTTACTAACATATGTTGCACATGATTTGCCAGTCTTGCTCCCTTTCATTAGCAAGGCAATTACAAACCAGCCAGAAGCAAGATATGTCACAGCTAACAAACAGACACTGACAAGCCAATAGGTTAGGCTCACGTTTTAAGTTATACGCTTGATCTGTTGACTTTGCCAAAGCTGACTGGCGTGCTGAATTAATATTTCAGCAGCAGCCAAGCAGTAGGAGCTTCGGAGCGGCCAATCACGCCTAATATTATCAGTGGCCCCTTGGCTGAGTTTGGCTGCTAGAACACGGTAAAAGACACCCGTGCTTGAAGCCATTAGAGGATTAGCCCTTCGTCTGGGTTGTTTGATTATACAACGCATGCATTCACATCGCATGCTATTAGATTGCGGTTTTTACCACGCAAGTCGTTGCAACGACTTTCGTTGGAGGGCGCTGGACTTAGGAGTAGTTACATTTACTATTCCAACTCCAGCCTACGTACAGTAGGGAAGGTGTTGGATAGTAAATTAAACTATTCCTTGTCCTATAGCGCCCTCCAGCGCAAGTCGTTGTAACGACTTGCGTTGTAAAGACCGCTATCTAATGGCATGCGATGTAATGCATGCGTAGTAAAGGTTGTTTCCCTTCGTCTGCCCTAGCAATTCATTTGCTTTACGTAAAGTGAACACGTGTATCTCGCTGTGTGAAACAATAAATATAAAGAATTACTTTTTTGCATACAATGCATATACTGAAATTGGAATTGAATATGGCAAAAAGTGTGATGATTAAGGGCCTTATTACGAGTGCGGCGGTCCTGTGACCGCAGTACTCGTGGTGGTGGCCTGACCACCAGCCCCCGTGGTCCGACCACCATATTATGATGGTGGTGGTGGGACCGCCACAAGACCACCGCCTCCGCTAGGATCCCATGGCAGTGGCGGCGTGGAAAGGGGCAAAAAAAAACATTGTGGCGGTACTGTTGCTGGCACCGCTGAGCAGATTGCAACCTGCATTTCCACCGCCCATTTCATGGCAAGGATCCCGCCATGAAAAGGGCGTCGAAAATGCAGGTCCGGGTGAATCTACCCATGGGGGTGCGTGCGGGGGGCACATGTTGTGCCTCCCTAGAATTGCACCTTTCTGTGTGCACTGTGTGGCATGCACGACACGGTTCGAACATGCTGTAGACGCTGTCACAGCAGCAGTATGCTGTTTAGGCTCCCCTATGAGCCTAAGATACCCGCTGCCATGACACCACCGCCGCACCACCCACCCACCCTGGATTCAACTTGTAATCTGGCAGGCAGGTTCACCACAGGCTTGACAGTCTTCCTGGGACTGACACAGTGGCAGTCCTACAGGAAGACCGCCAAACTAGTAATAAGGCCTTAAGTGTATTTTTCAGATATCAAACAGTCTCTCTTGCATTTCAATGGAAGCACTTCCTAGGAGGAAGAAAGATATACACAAAAAAACTAATAGCATTATGATGAGATGGGCTCTGTGGCAATTCAAGATGTGATTGACAATGTCTGTAGCCAATGCTTGAAGGGAGCTCACCAAAGCACGCCACTGGTTTGGAGTGAGAGATGCCCGAAGTCTACTCTGTGTATTAAACACAAGAGTTTGGCTTCCTCAGACCTAGCAATGCAATTTAGTGTATTTAGTGGGATATGGACATTGGTAAACCTATTGAGTACAATGATTGGGATAAAATACTAAGTTCCAACCTTAGAGTCTCCAGGAACAGTGGCTTTAAATCAATACAATTACATTTTATACACAGGACTTAAACCGCAAACGATTCAAAAGTACTATATGGTAGCATTTGCTCTGCACCCTATGTGTGGCTATGTAACTTCAGGTTTCTGTCATCCAATCATGGACGTCAACACATAAAATGGACGAGGGAGTGGACTGACCCACCAATGGCTCTCCGAATATTAATTTTGCTTCGGAAGCAGATGTTTAGCAGAAGGGAGGATGCTAGAAATGTAGTATTGAAGATTACTTTATTTGTAACAAAGAGCAGGCAGGTACATGAACACAGCATCTCCGTGGTTCTCCAAGTACTCTGCTAACTGTCACCCCTGTAGCTCTGCCACCACCCGTACTACATTCCATGCACACACACCCTACCTACCACATTCTACTATCTAATACAATTCTACACCACATGTGTAATTCAATAGACATAGCACATCCCCTTTTTTCATTTGTTTTAACAGAAAAAAGGGTGCATACAAGAAAAATATATATATATATTTTTTTTAAAACTATATACAAGAAATACATACGTATACAGTGCCCAACACTACAGCCTGAAATAAACCCACATACCAGCAGAAAGTTTTCTGAAATATAATCCTTTAACCATACAGGGGATTTCCTCTCCCTTTTGGATTCTTTGGACCGTGTTAAATTCTCATCCTAGATTGATCCATCTGTATCCCCCAACCCACAACTTCAACTAGGTGACCTCACATTGTCGACATCAGAGGATCCCTGCAAGATGTCCCCACCCACATTACCACTTGAAACAATATCATTGCGCAAACCAGAGTTCTCACCTTCTTCATTCTTATTTATATCCCGAATCTGAATCAGAATGCTTTCCAGAATAATAATCCTTACCAACAGTTTCCTATGTTTGAGACAAGCGAATATTTTGGCATCGATCATTCTCCCTGATAGTGCCTGAGGGGGAGGAAGATTGCATGCTTGGCACAGTCTTGGAGGTAGATCAGAGTGGCCCATTTATAGATGCTGAGGTAAATGGCTACGATGAATCATTTTTTTTAGTTGATACTGGTGCTACCCGTTCTACTGTGAGATCAGTAGAAGTTCCAAACCTACCCCTCTCGGGTATCCAAGTTGTTGGAGTTGCTAATCAACAAATGAAGAATCCCTTCACTGAGGATGTCCCTGTAAAGATAGGGAGTCTTGAGGATAATCATCAATTCGTGGTTTATGATTTAAGTCCTGTGAGTTTGTTAGGGCGCGATTTGTTGTGCAAGCTGAATTGCACCAAATATTGTACCCTGAAAGGAATAGAGTTACAAAATAATGATGAGGACACTGCTTTTAAATTATCAGATCAGAATTCAATTATCAAATGATTTCGACAGAAGGCTTGCTCATAGAACTCAGATATTCAGTGAGTTCAAAAGTTTGGGATTTTCCAGGAAAGGACATTGGAATCATTAAAGGAGTTAAGCCTGTCCGTATAAAGATAAAGCCGAATACAGAATATCCAAGAACACTGCAGTATAATTTGACCCCTGAAATGATTGCTGGAATAACTCCGGTGATCGAGACCATGATTCAACAGGGAAATCATGGGGAGTCCATGTAACTCACAAATTATGGGCTTGCAGAAGCCTAGCGGTAAGTATCACATAATTCAGGTTTTGCAAAAGATCAACAATAGTGTGGTCCCTTGTTGTCCTGTGGTACTAAATCCCGCTGTGATTTTGTTTCAAATTCCATGTGAGTGGTTTACCGTCATTGATTTGTGCCAGGCGTTCTTTTCCATCTCCTTGCATGAGGACTATCAGTTCCTCTTTGCATTTAAGCTCGGGAATTGTGTTTTGGCATGGTGCGGAGTCCAACAAGAATATACGGAGAGACCTTCAATTTTTACCCAGATTCTTAAGAAAAATTTGGAGACACTTGTCATGCTTTGTAACTCTGTCTTAGTCCAATATATTGATGACCACCTGGTTGTGTCAAATGCATGCAATAAGGATACTTTTGCTTTGCTCAACCACTTGGCTGAGAATGAACATAAGGTATCCCCTAATAAGTTGCAGTACTGTTTGTGAGAAGTCATATAACTTGGTCATCACATTGAGAAAGGTGCGAGAAGGGTGTCAGAAGAGAAAATCTTGGCGATCATGCAAATGAATCCACCAACAACACACAAAGAAGTCAGGATGTTCTTGGGAATGGTGGCCTACTTTCATCAGTGGATACCCACCTTTCCCTAGTAGCCAAGCCTTTACAGTGGCTGACACACAAGGATGTGTCGGATCTGGTGTTTTGGGACAATGATTGTTTGGTTGCTTTCCTAGAGTTCAGAGAAAGTCTCTGTCCCACCTCGGCACTAGAAATGCCTGATTACAACAAAGCATTTTTGCTTTTCTGCAGTGGAAGAGAGTGCAGCGCTCTTTCAGTGTTAACACAGAACCACAGAGGAGCCAGAAGACCAGTTGCCTATTTCTCGGCCTTGTTAGATCAAGTGGCTGCCGTGCTGCCTGGCTGCCTTAAAGCGCTGGCGGCGACAGGTGTCAGCATCAGAAGGTGCGAAAGTATAGTAATGGGTCATCCTCTGACTGTGAATATTCCTCATTCTGTTGAGATTTTGGTAACTAGAACGAGGACACAGAACCTTACAAACAGTCGTCTGACACTGTATGAGTAAATCATACTGGCGGCTGAGAATGTGTCCCTAAAGAGATGTTCTGTTTGAATCCTGCCACTTTGCTACCCCTTCCTGATAATGACAATGATGATGGTGTTGTGGAGCATGACTGTCTCAATGTAACTAAACTATGCACCAAGCCGAGACTGGATCTATAAGATGAACCACTACCTGAATCTGATGTACTGTTTGTGAATGGCTCATGTTTACCAGATCACAAGGGAAATTTGAGAGCTGCTATACAGTTTGTACCATTTCAGGAGTAGAGGAAGCTGCTTGGCTCCAACGAGTAGTCTCCGCACAAGTGGCTGAATTGATTGCTCTTATCCAAGCATATCACATTTCAGAATGATTACAGGTGACTATATTTACAAATAGTCAGTAAGAGTTTGGTGTGGTGTACGACTTCGGTCAGTTATGGACCCAGAGGGTATTTATGATGTCATCAGGATCCCCCATATGTATTGGTGAGCACGTGTGAAAACTGGAAACAAATGTGGGCTCACACTGCTTCACCTCCCAGCAGGTTCGCCCCTAAGCATTATGGTGAATGCAGTTCGCCAAGCGTGTGTACTTGCAAACTTTCTCGAGTGTTTCACCAAGTAGGTGCAGATTGGTGCTGGTCATCTCTATACACGTGTTTCTGGATTGTTATCCGTCGTCAGTAGAGATTAGGCATTTCAAGTTTTTGGGGTTGCTGAGCAGGCTGCCAAAGTGTTCTCGGGTCACAGTACCTCTCAAGGCGCGCAGGTGCCTCTCCACGAGCTCGTCAGCTCAACTGGCTCGAGGGAGCCTTTTAAACAGGAAACAAATGTGGGATCACACTGCTTCACCTCCCAGCAGGTTCGCCCCTAAGCATTATGGTGAATGCAGTTCGCCAAGCGTGTGTACTTGCAAAGTTTCTCGAGTGTTTCACCAAGTAGGTGCAGATTGGTGCTGGCCATCTCTATACACGTGTTTCTGGATTGTTATCCGTCGTCAGTAGAGATTAGGCATTTCAAGTTTTTGGGGTTGCTGAGCAGGCTGCCAAAGTGTTCTCGGGTCAGAGTACCTCTCAAGGCGCGCAGGTGCCTCTCCACGAGCTCGTCAGCTCAACTGGCTCGAGGGAGCCTTTTAAACAGGAAACAAATGTGGGATCACACTGCTTCACCTCCCAGCAGGTTCGCCCCTAAGCATTATGGTGAATGCAGTTCGCCAAGCGTGTGTACTTGCAAAGTTTCTCAAGTGTTTCACCAAGTAGGTGCAGATTGGTGCTGGCCATCTCTATACACGTGTTTCTGGATTGTTATCCGTCGTCAGTAGAGATTAGGCAATTCAAGTTTTTGGGGTTGCTGAGCAGGCTGCCAAAGTGTTCTCGGGACACAGTACCTCTCAAGGCGCGCAGGTGCCTCTCCACGAGCTCGTCAGCTTAACTGGCTCGAGGGAGCCTTTTAAACAGGAAACAAATGTGGGATCACACTGCTTCACCTCCCAGCAGGTTCGCCCCTAAGCATTATGGTGAATGCAGTTCGCCAAGCGTGTGTACTTGCAAAGTTTCTCGAGTGTTTCACCAAGTAGGTGCAGATTGGTGCTGGTCATCTCTATACACGTGTTTCTGGATTGTTATCCGTCGTCAGTAGAGATTAGGCATTTCAAGTTTTTGGGGTTGCTGAGCAGGCTGCCAAAGTGTTCTCGGGTCACAGTACCTCTCAACGCGCGCAGGTGCCTCTCCACGAGCTCGTCAGCTCAACTGGCTCGAGGGAGCCATTTAAACAGGAAACAAATGTGGGATCACACTGCTTCACCTCCCAGCAGGTTCGCCCCTAAGCATTATGGTGAATGCAGTTCGCCAAGCGTGTGTACTTGCAAAGTTTCTCGAGTGTTTCACCAAGTAGGTGCAGATTGGTGCTGGCCATCTCTATACACGTGTTTCTGGATTGTTATCCGTCGTCAGTAGAGATTAGGCATTTCAAGTTTTTGGGGTTGCTGAGCAGGCTGCCAAAGTGTTCTCGGTCACAGTACCTCTCAAGGCGCGCAGGTGCCTCTCCACGAGCTCGTCAGCTCAACTGGCTCGAGGGAGCCTTTTAAACAGGAAACAAATGTGGGATCACACTGCTTCACCTCCCAGCAGGTTCGCCCCTAAGCATTATGGTGAATGCAGTTCGCCAAGCGTGTGTACTTGCAAAGTTTCTCGAGTGTTTCACCAAGTAGGTGCAGATTGGTGCTGGCCATCTCTATACACGTGTTTCTGGATTGTTATCCGTCGTCAGTAGAGATTAGGCATTTCAAGTTTTTGGGGTTGCTGAGCAGGCTGCCAAAGAGTTCTCGGGTCACAGTACCTCTCAAGGCGCGCAGGTGCCTCTCCACGAGCTCGTCAGCTCAACTGGCTCGAGGGAGCCTTTTAAACAGGAAACAAATGTGGGATCACACTGCTTCACCTCCCAGCAGGTTCGCCCCTAAGCATTATGGTGAATGCAGTTCGCCAAGCGTGTGTACTTGCAAAGTTTCTCGAGTGTTTCACCAAGTAGGTGCAGATTGGTGCTGGCCATCTCTATACACGTGTTTCTGGATTGTTATCCGTCGTCAGTAGAGATTAGGCATTTCAAGTTTTTGGGGTTGCTGAGCAGGCTGCCAAAGTGTTCTCGGGTCACAGTACCTCTCAAGGCGCGCAGGTGCCTCTCCACGAGCTCGTCAGCTTAACTGGCTCGAGGGAGCCTTTTAAACAGGAAACAAATGTGGGATCACACTGCTTCACCTCCCAGCAGGTTCGCCCCTAAGCATTATGGTGAATGCAGTTCGCCAAGCGTGTGTACTTGCAAAGTTTCTCGAGTGTTTCACCAAGTAGGTGCAGATTGGTGCTGGTCATCTCTATACACGTGTTTCTGGATTGTTATCCGTCGTCAGTAGAGATTAGGCATTTCAAGTTTTTGGGGTTGCTGAGCAGGCTGCCAAAGTGTTCTCGGGTCACAGTACCTCTCAACGCGCGCAGGTGCCTCTCCACGAGCTCGTCAGCTCAACTGGCTCGAGGGAGCCATTTAAACAGGAAACAAATGTGGGATCACACTGCTTCACCTCCCAGCAGGTTCGCCCCTAAGCATTATGGTGAATGCAGTTCGCCAAGCGTGTGTACTTGCAAAGTTTCTCGAGTGTTTCACCAAGTAGGTGCAGATTGGTGCTGGCCATCTCTATACACGTGTTTCTGGATTGTTATCCGTCGTCAGTAGAGATTAGGCATTTCAAGTTTTTGGGGTTGCTGAGCAGGCTGCCAAAGTGTTCTCGGTCACAGTACCTCTCAAGGCGCGCAGGTGCCTCTCCACGAGCTCGTCAGCTCAACTGGCTCGAGGGAGCCTTTTAAACAGGAAACAAATGTGGGATCACACTGCTTCACCTCCCAGCAGGTTCGCCCCTAAGCATTATGGTGAATGCAGTTCGCCAAGCGTGTGTACTTGCAAAGTTTCTCGAGTGTTTCACCAAGTAGGTGCAGATTGGTGCTGGCCATCTCTATACACGTGTTTCTGGATTGTTATCCGTCGTCAGTAGAGATTAGGCATTTCAAGTTTTTGGGGTTGCTGAGCAGGCTGCCAAAGAGTTCTCGGGTCACAGTACCTCTCAAGGCGCGCAGGTGCCTCTCCACGAGCTCGTCAGCTCAACTGGCTCGAGGGAGCCTTTTAAACAGGAAACAAATGTGGGATCACACTGCTTCACCTCCCAGCAGGTTCGCCCCTAAGCATTATGGTGAATGCAGTTCGCCAAGCGTGTGTACTTGCAAAGTTTCTCGAGTGTTTCACCAAGTAGGTGCAGATTGGTGCTGGCCATCTCTATACACGTGTTTCTGGATTGTTATCCGTCGTCAGTAGAGATTAGGCATTTCAAGTTTTTGGGGTTGCTGAGCAGGCTGCCAAAGTGTTCTCGGGTCACAGTACCTCTCAAGGCGCGCAGGTGCCTCTCCACAAGCTCGTCAGCTCAACTGGCTCGAGAAAGCCTTTTAAACAGGAAACAAATGTGGGATCACACTGCTTCACCTCCCAGCAGGTTCGCCCCTAAGCATTATGGTGAATGCAGTTCGCCAAGCGTGTGTACTTGCAAAGTTTCTCGAGTGTTTCACCAAGTAGGTGCAGATTGGTGCTGGCAATCTCTATACACGTTTTTCTGGATTGTTATCCGTCGTCAGTAGAGATTAGGCATTTCAAGTTTTTGGGGTTGCTGAGCAGGCTGCCAAAGTGTTCTCGGGTCACAGTACCTCTCAAGGCGCGCAGGTGCCTCTCCACGAGCTCGTCAGCTCAACTGGCTCGAGGGAGCCTTTTAAACAGGAAACAAATGTGGGATCACACTGCTTCACCTCCCAGCAGGTTCGCCCCTAAGCATTATGGTGAATGCAGTTCGCCAAGCGTGTGTACTTGCAAAGTTTCTCGAGTGTTTCACCAAGTAGGTGCAGATTGGTGCTGGCCATCTCTATACACGTGTTTCTGGATTGTTATCCGTCGTCAGTAGAGATTAGGCATTTCAAGTTTTTGGGGTTGCTGAGCAGGCACCCAAAGTGTTCTCGGGTCACAGTACCTCTCAAGGCGCGCAGGTGCCTCTCCACGAGCTCGTCAGCTCAACTGGCTCGAGGGAGCCTTTTAAACAGGAAACAAATGTGGGAGCACACTGCTTCACCTCCCAGCAGGTTCGCCTCTAAGCATTATGGTGAATGCAGTTCGCCAAGCGTGTGTACTTGCAAAGTGTTGGACTTGGCGTTTTTGCAGGGTCATCCCTAAACTTTTTGCCTTTCTCCTAGCCATTTTTCTGACATGGTGTTGGTGGATTTAGGACTCTGGGCACTTTAGCACTGCTGTTCAGTGTAAAGTGCGTGTGCTCTCTGTGATAAATGTGGTAAGATTGGTCTACACCTGTTTGGCCTATTTAATTTACCTGTGAGTCCCTTGTAAAGCGGTATCTCATATACCCAGGGCTGGTAAATTAAATGCTACTGGTGGGCTTGCAGCGCTAATTGCGCCACCCACCAAAGTAGCCTTTCAAACCTATCTCAGGCCTCTGCCATTGCACGGCCTGTGCGCGCAGTGTTACTGCCGCTGTGACGTGGCACCTAAAGTGTGCCATGTCCGTGACCCCCCTTTTACCGCATGTCAGTCACCCCTAAGGTAGGCCCTAGCTAGCCCTATGGGCAGGGTGCATTGTAGGTAAAAGATAGGACATGTACCTTAAGTGTGTGACATGTCCTGGTAGTGACAAACAGCCATTTTGGTTTCTCACTACTGTGGGGCTGCCCTCCCATAGGAATGCATTGGGGATTCCCTGATAAGTGTTTCAGTGGTAATTCCTGATATGAGAGGCCCAGCGTGGTCAAGTTTGGTATATTTGGAATAGTGATAATAAATGCTGCGCAATGGTGTGCGCAGATTTATTATAACTATTTTAGAAATGCCACTTTTAGAAGTTGGCATTTCTGTGTGCTATGTGTCTGCCTGCCTGATGTGAATTGCATGTCTGGCTTGTGAGTGACAGGGGCTGGGAGGTGTGTCTGGCTCCAGGAGGGGCAGGGTGAGTCAGCGCTAGGCTGAAAGGGACATCTACATTTTGAGTAGTGGGAGGGGAAGTCCCTGGTCCCTGAATAGGATTGTGCCTGCCCTAGTGAATGCTGGCTCAGCCCCCCTGTGGTGTGTCTGATGGCAGAGCCCCCTCTCCGAAAGGAGGGTGTGAGCACTGTAAGCAGAGTGCTCCAAAAAACCCCAGAACCAGTTTTGGCTGGTTCCCCTAAAGCCCTGTCCTGCAGACAAAGAAAAGATGTCCTATAAATGTAGGGGCTGTGACCCCATGAAAACGTTCAGTTCTGGTCTGCTGATCCTGCTTGGGCGTGCTGCTGCTGGGGCCCAGGGGGGGCTGCCATGAGGGCTTGCCTCCCTGGGCCCTGCATTGCCCCTTGATCTCTAGAGAAACTTTGCTGCTGAGGCTCCTAGCGCCTCGTGAGCGCTCTATTTTTGTTACTCCAGGTGGAGTACTGGTGGCCTGCAGCGCGAGGCCGCAACGTGTGGAGGATTCCCCGTGCTCTGAGGAGGAGAGGGAGCCCACCCCGCATTTGCTAAGAGAGGAGGAGCGTGCATGCTCCGCAGCGCTGGGCTGCAATGTATGCGCCGAGGGAATCCCGACGTGGGGATTCCCCCTCGTTTTGCCAAAGGAGCGGGTGCCCACCCCGCACTGGTGTTTACCTTAAAAGCGGGTGCCCTCCCCGCGTTCTACTTTTGGAAACCACTGCCACGGCCCGAGCCGCTAAATAACTCTTCTCCGGGCCGCTGCTCAGCGCGACCCGGAAGTCCGGCGTTGCCTTTGCCTGTTTGTGGGCGGGCCGCCCCTGTGAGAGGAGAGGAAGCGAAGCGGACGGGAGCCTACCCCGTGCTCTGGTGCCAAAGAAGAGCCGGAGACCGCCGGTAGGAAGGAGGTGGCTGCCGGCCCGAGCGGGGCTCCCGTGTTGTTGAGAGGAGCCCCGCGAGCAGCCCAGGACATCCAGAGCCTTGCAGGCTCCTTGCAGAAGTCCCGGTCCCAGGAGAGGGACCGGGTGAAGAACAGAGTCCTGCCCCGACGCCCGGAGAAGCGGAGACCACGAGGGAGTCCCCGGTGAGTGGGGGCTCTGGGTTGTCCATCGCCGGCTCAGGAGAGGAGCAGATACCAGCCCCGGTGAGTGGGGCTGCAGTTCTTCCTCGTTGGTGCCGTTCGAGGCACATTACCGGTGCTTTTGTTAGTCTGAGCGGCCCCACCTGACAGAGGGCCGCTCCAACGAGGGGCACAGTAGTTTAAGGGCCCCAGTAGGGGTCCCGAGGGCCAGGGGTGCCCGTGCCTAATTTGTTCTTGGTTCTTTTTACAGCTGCCCCGCCTGGCAGAGGGCAGCTGCACTGAGAGGGCAATTGAGATTTACAGATCCCCAGTGAAGGCCCCGAGGGCACAGTTGTGCCAGGGCTGATTAGGGAACCCCAGCTGCCCTGCGAAAGCGCAGGCAGCTGCAACGGTGGGCATGTGATTAGAGAGTCCCAGAGTGGGACTTATGTGGCACAGTGAGTGCCAGTACCTACAAGTTGTGTTCACAGCTGCCCAGCAATTAGTGGGCAGCTGCTACGTTTAGGCTTGTGCAACTGCGCACTTCCTGACTACTGCATTGGCAGCCGCCCTGACATTGGGACATAGGGCATATGAGCCCCAGTGGAAGGCCAGTTGGCCTGGGGTCATAGGTAGGATGGTGAAAGGGCGCAAGGCCCTAAGGTGATGTATGCGCCTGGTAGTGGTGTTACTGCGGTGCACTACTGAGTTCCTGCCTGATATATATTATGTGCCAAATGTGATTTATGCACCCTGGTTTATGCCTCTAATGATGTTTATGCTCATGAGGTTATCGCATAATGTGTTTATGCTGGTGAGGCCTAATGCATAATGTGTTTATGCTCATGAGGTTATTGCATAATGTGTTTATGCTGGTGAGGTCCATTGCGTAATGTGTTTATGCTGATGAGGTTTGGGTCTAATGTGGGTTTATGCCTAATGTGATAATGCTGAGGTCATTATGGTACCAGTAGTTACTGGTTGTGTTTTATATTTGCATTTACTTACCTGTTCTGATGGTTCTGACCATGGCCCGATTGGCCTGGTCCTGTATATAATTCCCCTATGAATATTGCCCGTGCCAGTTGGCACAGTGTAAATGTGTGATTCTGTTTCTAATGTGTTTATGACAATACAAAGGCTATTTTTTATATAACCTTGTGTGGAGTTCCTTTTGTAGTGTGCCTAGTGTGTTGCTGCTGTGTGTGTTTTGCGCAAACGCTTTACACATTGCCTCCGGGATAAGCCTGACTGCTCGTGCCAAGCTACCAAGGGGGTGAGCAGGGGTTATCTTGGGTGTGTAACTCCCTTGGCCTGACTAGAGTGGTGGTTTCTGCCTGGCTCTGGCGCAAGCCCTAGCCAACCAGAAATCCCATTTCTAACATTGGTTGTCAGCGGTGAGGATAGGACTTGCATTTGCGCAGTACCACAGCGACAACTGGTTGCACTACAAACTCTGCATTTAGATAATCACATGTTTGGGGATTATTTTTACTGATTTTATTTTTCTCCTCAAGAGTGTCATTTTTAAAGGGTGTTTTCTGCGCTTTTATTTTGGTGGCAGAAGAGAGAAAATGACAGGGCGGGGATGCCAGTAGGTGGGGAGGATCCCATAGATAGGGAGTCCCTTGCTGGGTCCAGTGCCCCATCCCTTTTCCTGTCCCCAGAGGTATGGGTAGATAGGGGGGAAGAAATGGAGTGTGGAGGAGAAAAAGTTAGCTCTGGAGGGTAGTTTATCCCCTGAGCTCAGTTGAGTTGTCTGGATTCACCAGTAAGGGTGGGATCCAGTGGTGGCAGCAATATGGTGTCCAGTGCAGGAAGTCCCATTCCCCGTTCCCAGAGTATGGTACCTGGTTCCCAGTAAGAGGGGTACAGGTTGAGATTCAGGGGCAGTAAGGAACTGTCTCACCAGTCTTGGGGGAGTTTGTGGATGAATGTTGTGATGCACTGGACGAATGGGTGCTGGTTAGCACGGCAAATGATTTTGAAGGGCTGTTCAATCTGTGTGTCAGAGAGCACTTGTTCAGTAATTGTTTTCCGGGGCTGCGCCAACACCTGTTGGGGTGTAAGTTCTCTGATCCCAGGGAGCTTGCACGGGAGGCAGACCTCTGGCTGTGTGCTAGAGGGTCTGAAGAGGCATTGTGGAGTGATTCCAAAAGTAGTGGCTTGGGTATCTTCCGGTCCTGTGTGGTGGAAGAGGTTCAGTGTAGCCCAGCTAGGTCCCAGTGGAATGGGAGGGGTGTAGGGGCTCACATCCTGTCTCAGTGGAGACGGAGTGAGTGTGGGATGGTGTGTCCCACGGTGGCCCGAAACCCAGTCTCAGGGCCTGGAGGGTTCCCTAAGGGAGCGCCAGGTCGGGGGCCTAGGCTGTACTTGAAGGCCATTTGAGGAGGATCTCCCAGTGTCTAGAGGACGTGGAGTGTCTGTAACTAGAGCTCCAGCGGTCCTGGTGTCTGGCGGTACCGCTCCAGTTGGGAGGGTGCAGAGGTCCAGAGTGAGGGGTGAGAGGGGGGATGTGTTCCCCAGTGGGAGAGCCAGTGGGTCAGGGGCCAGCCATAAGGGCTGAGTCTCCTAGAAGTGACCATGGTGACACCACTTCTGTCCTGGGGATCTTCGCGCACTGTCAGATGGACAGGGGTCGGGAGATCTGCGCCAGGCAGACTGTCACGCAACGCGTGAGTCGTGTTACCCTCGGGGGGGAGCTGTGTGCACCCCCAGAAGTCCTGGCGTGCCAGGCAAAGTGCTCAGCCGTGGGGTTTAGCTCCAAGGTTGGGGAGGCCAGGTTCAGGTTTGGCCTGACCTGGAGGAAAGGATGACTGTAAACAGTGTCCTGACCGGTTTGGTTTCCAGAGGTACCACTCCAGTTGGGAGGGTGCGGAACTCAGGAAAGGGGTGCAGAGGGAGGGAGTCCTCACCTCTGACCCTGGTGCAACCTGAGGGTTTAGACCCTAGGTTGGGAGACTAGGAAACTTCCAGGTCAAGAAGGAATCTCTGCCAAAGTGGATCCGCTGAAGAGACTGAGGAGACTGCCCTTGCTGTGTGTTCTGGGGCTCACCTGCAGTTTGTTGTTTCCACTGAGGAAGAGGAAAGGGGACTTTGCTGTGTGCAGTGTCCCCCCACCTGCTTGAAGAGGGACTGTGCTGTGTGCTTTGTACCTCCGAAGTGAAATAGTTTCCATGGGCCTGAGTGAACTGTCCTCCTGTTGGAAGTTCAGCTGGAAGGAGAGTTGTGTTCTGAGGGTGCCTCTCCAAGGAGGAGGGTACGGAACCCCAGAAGAAGAGGTAGGGGGAGGAGAGCCTCACCTGTGACTTCTGGTCAGCCAGAGGGTGCGAACCCTAGGTTGGAGGATCAGTGGCAGTTTGGAACTGCCCTGATGGGAGGAAGAGTGGAGAATGGCTACTATGTGCCAGGGGCTACCGCCCCCCACTCTGCGGATTGGCAAGGACCAGTGACATCTGGGTGGCCTAGGGCCTGGTCCTGGCCGTGGACAGCTAGGGTGTACCAGTGGAGTAACCTAGTTGGTCCTGAGAGCTTTTGACAGAGGGAACCACGTGTGTTCAGAGTGGCGTAGAACTGGAGGGTGTCCCTGCAGTTGCGGGCCCGCGTCCGTGTTCTATCGCCCAAGGCAGGGAAGCCCATCAAGGTGGTGATTGGTCTACCCTGCGTTTTGGCTGGAAGGGGGTTGTGTTGGACTTGGCCTTTTTTGCAGGGTCATCCCTAAACTTTTTGCCTTTCTCCTAGCCATTTTTCTGACATGGTGTTGGTGGTTTTAGGACTCTGGGCACTTTAGCACTGCTGTTCAGTGTAAAGTGCGTGTGCTCTCTGTGATAAATGTGGTAAGATTGGTCTACACCTGTTTGGCCTATTTAATTTACCTGTGAGTCCCTTGTAAAGTGGTATCTCATATACCCAGGGCTGGTAAATTAAATGCTACTGGTGGGCTTGCAGCGCAAATTGCGCCACCCACCAAAGTAGCCTTTCAAACCTATCTCAGGCCTCTGCCATTGCAGGGCCTGTGCGCGCAGTGTTACTGCCGCTGTGACGTGGCACCTAAAGTGTGTGCCATGTCCGTGACCCCCTTTTACCGCATGTCAGTCACCCCTAAGGTAGGCTCCTAGCTAGCCCTATGGGCAGGGTGCATTGTAGGTAAAAGATAGGACATGTACCTTAAGTGTGTGACATGTCCTGGTAGTGACAAACAGCCATTTTGGTTTCTCACTACTGTGAGGCTGCCCTCCCATAGGAATGCATTGGGGATTCCCTGATACGTGTTTCAGTGGTAATTCCTGATATGAGAGGCGCAGCGTGGTCAAGTTTGGTATATTTGGAATAGTGATAATAAATGCTGCGCAATGGTGTGTGCAGATTTATTATAACTATTTTAGAAATGCCACTTTTAGAAGTTGGCATTTCTGTGTGCTATGTGTCTGCCTGCCTGATGTGAATTGCATGTCTGGCTTGTGAGTGACAGGGGCTGGGAGGTGTGTGTGACTCCAGGAGGGGCAGGGTGAGTCAGCGCTAGGCTGAATGGGACATCTACATTTTGAGTAGTGGGAGGGGAAGTCCCTGGTCCCTGAATAGGATTGTGCCTGCCCTAGTGAATGCTGGCTCCGCCCCCCTGTGGTGTGTCTGATGGCAGAGCCCCCTCTCTGAAAGGAGGGTGTGAGCACTGTAAGCAGAGTGCTCCAAAAAAAAAACAGAACCAGTTTTGGCTGGTTCCCCTAAAGCCATGTCCTGCAGACAAAGAAAAGATGTCCTATAAATGTAGGGGCTGTGACCCCATGAAAACGTTCAGTTCTGGTGTGCTGATCCTGCTTGGGCGTTCTGCTGCTGGGGCCCAGGGGGGGGCTGCCATGAGGGCTTGCCTCCCTGGGCCCTGCATTGCCCCTTGATCTCTAGAGAAACTTTGCTGCTGAGGCTCCTAGCGCCTCGTGAGCGCTCTATTTTTGTTACTCCAGGTGGAGTACTGGTGGCCTGCAGCACGAGGCCACGACGTGTGGAGGATTCCCCGTGATCTGAGGAGGAGCGGGAGCCCACCCCGCATTTGCTAGGAGAGGAGGAGCGTGCATGCTCCGCAGCGCTGGGCTGCAATGTATGCACCGAGGGAATCCCGACGTGGGGATTCCCCCTTGTTTTGCCAAAGGAGCGGGTGCCCACCCCGCACTGGTGTTTACCTTAAAAGCGGGTGCCCACCCCGCGTTCTACTTTTGGAAACCACCGCCGCGGCCCGAGCCGCTAAATAACTCTTCTCCGGGCCGCTGCTCAGCGCGACCCGGAAGTCAGGCGTTGCCTTTGCCTGTTTGTGGGCGGGGCGCCCCTGTGAGAGGAGAGGAAGCGAAGCGGACGGGAGCCTACACCGCGCTCCGGTGCCAAAGAAGAGCCGGAGACCGCCGGTAGGAAGGAGGTGGCTGCCGGCCCGAGCGGGGCTCCCGTGTTGTTGGGAGGAGCCCCGCGAGCAGCCCAGGACATCCAGAGCCTTGCAGGCTCCGTGCAGAAGTCCCGGTCCCAGGAGAGGGACCGGGTGAAGAACAGAGTCCTGCCCCGACGCCCGGAGGAGCGGAGACCACAAGGGAGTCCCCGGTGAGTGGGGGCTCTGGGTTGTCCATCGCCGGCTCAGGAGAGGAGCAGATACCAGCCCCGGTGAGTGGGGCTGCAGTTCTTCCTCGTTGGTGCCATTCGAGGCACATTACCGGTGCTTTTGTTAGTCTGAGCGGCCCCACCTGACAGAGGGCCGCTCCAACAAGGGGCACAGTAGTTTAAGCGCCCCAGTGGGGGTCCCGAGGGCCAGGGGTGCCCGTGCCTAATTTCTTCTTGGTTCTTTTTACAGCTGCCCCGCCTGGCAGAGGGCAGCTGCACCGAGAGGGCAATTGAGATTTACAGATCCCCAGTGAAGGCCCCGAGGGCACAGTTGTGCCAGGGCTGATTAGGGAACCCCAGCTGCCCTGCGAAAGCGCAGGCAGCTGCAACGGTGGGCATGTGATTAGAGAGTCCCAGAGTGGGGCTTATGTGGCACAGTGAGTGCCAGTACCTACAAGTTGTGTTCACAGCTGCCCAGCAATTAGTGTGCAGCTGCTACGTTTAGGCTTGTGCAACTGCGCACTTCCTGACTACTGCATTGGCAGCCGCCCTGACATTGGGACATAGGGCATTTGAGCCCCAGTGGAAGGCCAGTTGGCCTGGGGTCATAGGTAGGATGGTGAAAGGGTGCAAGGCCCTAAGGTGATGTATGCGCCTGGTAGTGGCGTTACTGCGGTGCACTACTGAGTTCCTGCCTGATATATATTATGTGCCAAATGTGATTTATGCACCCTGGTTTATGCCTCTAATGATGTTTATGCTCATGAGGTTATCGCATAATGTGTTTATGCTGGTGAGGCCTAATGCGTAATGTGTTTATGCTCATGAGGTTATTGCATAATGTGTTTATGCTGGTGAGGCCCATTGCGTAATGTGTTTATGCTGATGAGGTTTGGGTCTAATGTGGGTTTATGCCTAATGTGATAATGCTGAGGTCATTATGGTACCAGTAGTTACTGGTTGTGTTTTATATTTGCATTTACTTACCTGTTCTGATGGTTCTGACCATGGCCCGATTGGCCTGGTCCTGTATATAATTCCCCTGTGAATATTGCCTGTGCCAGTTGGCACAGTGTAAATGTGTGATTCAGTTTCTAATGTGTTTATGACAATACAAAGGCTATTTTTTATATGACCTTGTGTGGAGTTCCTTTTGTAGTGTGCCTAGTGTGTTGCTGCTGTGTGTGTGTGTTGCACAAACGCTTTACACATTGCCTCCGGGATAAGCCTGACTGCTCGTGCCAAGCTACCAAGGGGGTGAGCAGGGGTTATCTTGGGTGTGTAACTCCCTTGCCCTGACTAGAGTGGTGGTTTCTGCCTGGCTTTGGCGCAAGCCCTAGCCAACCAGAAATCCCATTTCTAGGTCCAGAAACAACTTGATAAGTTTGCCTGGACGAAGAAAAATGAGGAGGGCAACCAGACATCTGGCGAAGATCCTAAAACATCGCAACAGTGTTCCCAGGCTAAATCTCCCACTCTGGAGGATATCATGGAGGCCATAGCAGGAGTGCGAACGTCCTTGGAATCGCGCATAGATTCCGTGAATGTAGAGGTGACCCTTTTGAGAGCAGACCTACGGAAGATGGACTCTCGAGTCCGGGAAGTTGAAACCACTACAACAACTCTGGTAGCAGACACCTCAGTCCTACAAACCCAAGTCACACAACTACAACACCAACAAAAAAGGATGGAGGACCTCCTCGACGAATATGAAGGAAGGGCCAGAAGAAATAACATCCGCATCCTCGGCGTACAGGAACGAATGGAGGGACCCACAACTGACCTCTTCGTCGAGGATCTCATACTCAATAAACTCCAACCCAAGCGTCTCTCCAATTATTTCTCCATAGAGCGCGCCCACAGGGTTCCCGGCGGGCGCCCAAGGCCCGGGGCTCCTCCACGTCCACTGATCGCGAGGATTTTTAACTTCAGAGACAGAGACGTGATTTTACAAACTGCCAGGACTGGACCTCCCCTGAAATTAGACAATGCAAATATCACTTTTTTCCCGGACTACACGGTCAAGGTGCAAGCCCAAAGACGAAGCTTCACAACCGTAAAGAAAGCGCTCCGGGATAAAAACATCAAGTATTCCATGTTATTCCCGGCCAAACTACGAATAGAATCCGACGGAAAGACTTGGTTCTTCCTGTCCCCGGAGGAGGCCTGGGACTGGATAGAGGGCTGGCGTAGAGCGGGCAAACACCTAGACGGCCGGAATAATGGAGGCGCCGGTGGAGGCAGATGCCAGCCCCCTGTCAAGGGAGAGGGAAGATCAGAAGGAGATCTGGAGGACACACACTGACCCAATCTATAGGGCTGCAGGGCCTCTCATGACCGATGGACCTACACCCACTGAACTGAGTCCTGTAATGCCAAGAACGACCGAATAAGAAAACAACGACTCAGCTATCGACGGAGGGACCTCCGAAACCCAGCGTACTGGGGATAATTGTGACACTGTTATCAAAACACCTATAGGACTGGACTGTAATGTTAGTCATAACTAAAATAACATTGAAAGCGGGAGGGACGGCGAGGACTGGTTGCGGTTAGCCAGGCACCCTCACGAATGGGAGGGAGGGCGACAGGCACTCTGCCTTGTTGGGGGGTGGATAGTTCAAAATCCACTGGCAGGGGGCGGGGAGGGGGTACAGGGGGGGAGGGGGGTTAGTTGGGGTTTTAATGGTTTGATTTTGTTGCACAGCACACACAACGCAGTGGGGTATCTCAGGCTTGAGAGGCCAAGAAACAACGTTTGGGGGACATCAGCAGCTATGGAAGGGAAGGATCTCCCAAAGCAACCAGATCGCTTACATCACCCTGTCCTCAAATCCGGCACCGCAAGCTCCAACTCTTGGCTAAGAGCTACAGACTTGACGCCCCGTAACACTTGCCATGACTCATACAACACATAGGAAGCTGTCCGTACTGACGTGGAACGTCAATGGACTGGGAAGTAAAATCAAAAGGGGGATAGTCCTGCAATATCTTAAACGTCATTCCCCAGATCTGGTGTTACTACAGGAAACCCATTTAGTGGGCAATAGCTGCAAGGCACTCCACCGATGGGGGTACAAACTGGTGGCCCACGCTGGTTTTACATCCGGCTCTAGATGCACCGGAATCCTTATGCGTAAGAACTTAGCCCTTACCCCAACTCGTGTACAGACCGACCCGCAGGGTCGGTTCGCAATACTGGAGGCCACCTGGGAAGGGAAACATCTCAACATAATCTCAGCCTATCTCCCACCAGCCCTAGGCAAACTAGCACTACAAGAACTGGGACAGATACTTATAGCTCTCCCTCTGGGCACGCTGGTTCTGGGGGAGACTTTAACATGACTATGGACGACAAGGTCGACAGACACCCTCATACAGTTTCTCCCAGACGCCCCACACCACTAGCAAACTTTTGCTCACGCCATGGGAATTACAGACCTGTGGCGATCACTGAACCCAAAGCAAATTCACTTCACGCACTATTCTAATGCACACAATAGCATGTCCCGAATTGACTATTTTTTTACCCTCCTCTCTGACGTAGGGAACTTTAGATGTCTTCAGGGCCTCCCCAGGGGAATATCCGACCACTCTCCCCTTCTAGTGGACCTCACCTTTTACAAACCCGTGGACCGGGGACCCATAATTATTAACCCATGGCTGCTCACTATTCCTGACATCAGAGAGGACCTGGCCGCCCATACAGATCACTACTTTACTGAAAATCTTGGATCGGTGGACTCAGCGAATACCATTTGGGAGGCTTACAGGGCGGTCATTAAGGGCCGGGCGTTGGGTTTGAAGATAGGGTACCTGCGGAACCAAAACGAACAGCTGCATCAGAAGGAGAGTGAAGTGCTCCTTTTAGAGGCGGAACATAATACTTCCCCTACTGTTGATACGGCCCAAAAACTCCGCAATAAACAACTAGAATACAGGGAACTAGCAAGAGAGAAAGCCCAAGCAAGGCTATTTCAAACTAGACACAGGGTTTATGAGCACGGTGAAAGGGCCGGGAAAATGCTAGCATGGCTAGAGAAACGAGATCAAGAATCGCGGTGGGTCCCGGAAATCATATTGGGAGATGGGAAATCAGTTACAGATCCTCAAGAGGTGGCTGATACGTTTGCGAACCACCTAGAAGATATATACACTTCTAATACCTCGTATTCGTTTGAGGAATCCCGCCAGCTTTTAGAGGAAATGGCCCTGCCACGACTGTCAGATGCCGACAGGGAAGGCTTAGATGCTGATATCACGGCAGAAGAGGTTTGTGGAGCTATTTTCGCTCTGAACTCAGGAAAAGCGATGGGACCCAACGGGATTCCCATTGAATTCCTGAAAGGGTTGGCTCTTAAGGTTGCTCCTCACCTCAAAAACATGTATGAGGAAAGCAAAGAAAGGGGAATCCTTCCCTTAGACCAAAGGCTAGCTAATATTGTTGTCATCCGCAAGCCGGGCAAACCAGGGACTACTTGTGGGTCATACCGACCCATCTCACTAATTAGCTCGGAGGCTAAGGTGCTGGCTAAACTCTTAGCATCCCGACTAACAGCTGTACTCCCATCTTTGGTCCATGAGGACCAGTCAGGCTTTATACCAGGTCGAAATACCGCCTCAAATATTCGACGGGTCCATAATGTTCTGGGCAGACAGCCCTACCTGCGCGAAAACGCGGTCATACTCTCTTTAGATGCCACCATGGCGTTTGATTCAATAGAGTGGCCATATCTGTTTGAGGTGTTGGCTCGACTGGGCTTTGGCCCCAATTTTAGATGGTGGGTAACACTACTATACACAGACCTGCTAGGACAGGTAAGGGTAAATAATCACACCTCCCGCACATTCGCCTTGCATAGAGGCACCAGACAGGGCTGTCCCTTGTCCCCTTGCTGTTTGCCCTCACTCTTGAACCATTGGCCCACTGGATAAGACAAGATGTTGTAATAAGGGGACTAAAATGGAGTGAGGACATAGAAGATAAAATCTCATTATATGCTGATGACATCCTTATATATCTGGCATCCCCTCGAACTTCCCTAAACAGACTGTTTGATGTTATCACGAACTTTGGCAAATATGCAGGCTACTCTATCAACTGGTCAAAATCAGTCTTATATGTGCTCCACGGCCCTCCACCTCGCTCTGCCTGGGGGTTACTCAGTCCAGTGCACATCGACAGGCTTTAAATATCTGGGCATCTTCATCACCTCAGACCCTAAACTGTTTTATGACCGCAACCTCCTGGGCCCTTGCAGCGGCTACAGGATGATGAGCGACATTGGCGATCGCTGCCCCTATCTCTCCTTGGCAGGGCAGCTCTATTTAAAATGCTCTCTTTGCCCAGATTTTTGTATGTCCTTCAGAATAGCCCCTTTCCCATAACAGATCATTACTTCACAGCCATAGAAAGTGAACTCCGCACCCTACTCTGGGACGGGAAAGCCCCGCGGATCGCCCTCCAGAAACTTACCAAGAGCTGGTACGACGGAGGAATTGCCCTTCCTGATCTCCGTCTTTACTACTGGGCCTCTCAATTGGTACCAGTTAACCAATGGATTCATGGCTCCTCCAACAAACCCGGCCTTTCACTTAGAAAAATACCAAACAGGCCGAGAAGGATATATGGGAGCCCTCTATAGCAAAATCCGAAGGGGCCGTTACCTAGGACCCATGTCGCAAACAGTGGCGGTCTGGCACCAGGCTAACAGACGTCTGGGATGGGCGGACAAGTTCACCAAGGCTACTCCGTTGTGGTCTTCACAGAGACTGGGGTCGCTCTGCTTTCACAAAGGATTTGATAGGTGGGACACTATCGGAATCACTACATTGGGGGACCTGGTGGATAAGGGGGAACTCCTCACATTTACTGACTTACAAACCAAATATACACTCGCACAAGGAGAGATCTTCCGATACATACAAATCCGACACGCCATTCTTACCACTGTCCCTGACCTCTCTACCTTACCCGACGCATCCCCTTTAGAAGACCGATTACTCATAGACCCACTCAGGACCAAAGCTGTATCTAGCACATACCGTAAACTCTGCAATAACTTACCAGATACCCTTCAGGTTTTGAGAACGCGCTGGCAGGCAGACTTAAGGGAATTGGACGATGACGAATGGCAGGCCGCCTTGATGTCCCCTAGGGAAATAGCTGTGAACCATCGGTTCCGCCTCATACAATTGAAAATACTCCATAGGACATACCTGTCGGGCACCCTATTGGCGAAAATAGGTAGCAGAAGCGAGGCACTATGCCTGAGGGGATGCGGACGGGAGGGCTCCTTTTACCACATCCTCTGGGACTGTCCTCTCATTTGCCCTTTTTGGGAAAGAACCACTACTAAGATGAAAGATACACTGGGCAAACACATTCAGCTGTCGCCAAAAACAGGGATCCTCAATGTGTGGCAACCTACTGACCTCACGGAAATCGAACAGCAGTGGGTGGCGTTGGGGTACCTATTAGTAAAAAGGGCAGTGGCCATGTCCTGGGATCCAACACACCACCATTCACGATAAGTTGGGTAGCAGAAATGGACAGATGTATGATCATGGAGAAAGAAGTTTACAAGAGGAGGGGCTGCCCTAAGAAATGGGATAGAAAATGGGGAGGATGGAACGCTTATCGGGGGGAAATTTGTACTTCTCCCACAGAGGAGATGGCAATGAGACGAACAAATGCTGAGAACCTGTACTGCCCTAATATGTGATGGATTTGACATTGACGTAATATGTTGTTTTAATCATATACCCTACGATCGTATTGCTATGTGGATATTGTGCTTTATTTTCAATAAAAAGTTTATAAAAAAAAAAAAAGGCGAAGTAGATGATCCTTAAGCTGCGGAAGGAAAACACGATAAAACGAGACCGGGAGGCCGTTGGGGCCCGGAGATTTACCGAGAGGGAGGTCTTTCAGAGCGCCTGCAAGTTCCTCCTGGGTAAGTGGGTCTTCAAGGAGCTGTGCATGATGTCGGCCAATCGGGGACCAGGTGCAGTCCCCCAGCACTGCCTGAATCTGATCCAGATTGGGTGGATCCCGTGCATAAAGAGATGAGTAGTATTCGTGGAAGGCTTTCAATTTAGCGGCTTCAGTGGTAGCCCATGTGCCATCATCCAATTTTATTTTAGCAATGTGTGCCTTCGCGGCCCGTTTCCGAAGGCGACGGGCCAGGACTGCTCCCACTTTATCCCCCCTTCATAATACCTTTGCTTCAATGCCAGGAGAGCATGTTCTGCTTTGTTGGTTCTATGGGCCCGTAGCTGGCCGCGGAGCATAGCCAGGCGTCGCTTGTGAAGGGCAAGAGGATGTTCTTGGTCCAGTTTTTCGAGCGCTTTTATGTCACGAGATAGATTGCCCTCAAAGAGGCGGGCTTCCCGAGCTGCGGCAATAGAGGTGATATGGCCCCGAATCGTGGCCTTAAAAGCGTCCGAGACCACGGGGAAGGCAGTTTCGGGGAGATCATTTGACAAGAAATAGGATGTGATAGCTTCTCGGAGCTCTGAGACATCCACGGGGTCTCGGAGAACCTGAGGAGGGAGTCGCCAGCAAGGGGGGGGGGCCACGTGAATGAGAGGAGGGATCCTACAACAGAAGCTCCACATGAGCATGATCCGAGATGGAAATATCGGACATAGACGGCGAAAGGGCTTTACTTATCAGGGAGTGCGAAACAAATACATAATCGATGCGGGAGTATGAACGGTGGACATGTAAATAGTAGGAATAATCTCGTACGGCTGGGGAGTGGTAACGCCAAATGTCTAGTAAGCCAAGATCCATAAGGTGTTTTTTCAAAGAAGAGGACATAGCCCCCGCCCCATGAAACGAGCCATCGCTGCGATCTAGACTCGCGTCCCATACCAGGTTGAAATCCCCCTCCAGGATAAGGTGAGGGTCATCATGTGTTATCTGTTCCTGTAGGAGTTCCCTAATGAAGAGGTCCTGCGCTTGATTAGGAGCATAAATGTTGCAAAGTGTGAATGCCAGTTACCCGATCCTGACCACCAATTTGATGAATCTACCATCTTAACCACGGATCACCCTGGAATCCCCCCATTGGATACCTGCCCTGCAGAGAATAGCCACCCCAGCCGTTTTGGTAGGTGCAGATGCCCAGTATTGGAGGGGATATCGAGGGTGGGCCATGTGGGGGACGTCTGCCATCAACAGGTGAGTCTCCTGTAGGAAAATGATGTCTGGGTTCTGGTGCAATAGATATCGCCAAATCTGGCGGCGCTTGTTGGGGGAGTTCAGACCTTTTACGTTAAGGGAGAGAAATTTCAAACAGGGCATAGAAGTCATGACAAAGGCAGACTACGCACAGGTGCCATCGCGGGTAGGAAGATTAGGTTGCAACGCAGCGCTATGCAGCCTCCCCCGGCATACCCCAATAGAAAGCAAGTGCAGCAAGGATAGCTCACAATGTCCATCGCAAGGTAGGGGAGGGATACTCCAGCGAGTAATAGCCCTTGATCGAGGAATGGTACACCCCTAGTAGCTAAGTCCCCACTCCCTGCAGACAGAAAAGAAGAGAGAAGGAAAAAAGAAAAGGGGAGAAGAGAAGAGAAAAGAGAAGTAGAGTATCCAAAGTGAACAACGGCCAACGTGGCCAACATGACCTATTCCAGTCAAGGAGTAAGCTAGGCTCAGTGGCACAAGCCATCCCAGAGATGTCACTCTCCGAGGAATAGGAGGGGGAGCGGGTCCCAGAAGATCAGCATCGCCGTCAGAAGGTGCACACCGGCACCGCTGCCACGCTGTGGACAGAGCAAGGGGCGAACACGCAAGGGGCATGAAAATCCAAACCCGTCTCCGTAAGGAACTGCGAAGGGCGAAGGAGAGTGGTGTCCGTCTGAGATACAGCAAACCGTTCAGTTCTCTTTATGTGGAGAGCAGGGGGGGGGGACCGTCCGCCGTCCAAAGAGCGAAGATGTTGGATTATGTCTTGTTTGGCTTGGGAAGAGGAGAACTCCCCCCGCCTAGACTGGCGCCGCGGTCTAAGCACTCTAGCCCACTGTGGCTTCGCAGGCTCTCGACCCAAGGGAGGTAGTCGCGAAGGGCTGGACGGTGGAAAGGTGGTCGGGAGGTGAAGCAGTTGGGAGGCCTCTTGAAAGGATCGCAGCACCCAGCGTTTTGATTCCCATTGAAAGATAAGTGCGAAAGGATGACCCCACTGATATTTGACGCCCAACTCTCGAAGTTTGTCGGTTAATGGTTTGAAGTCCCTGCGGTGCCGAAGCGTGGTTGGAGCAAGATCCTGGAAAAGCTGTATAGGAGAGCCCTTGTAGGACAACTCAGACTTGGAACGTGCTGCCTTTAGGATGGCCTCCTTTTCAGTGAAGTGGTCCCTGGCCAGTATATCGGGGACCAGACCGGAGCGTCCAGGAGGTCCAGACACACGGTGGGAGCGATCCAGCGCAGGCGGAGAGGCATCATCGTCCCCCCTGATTTCGTGAAGGAGATCAGCAACGAAAGTCGTGATGTCAGAGCCCTCTGCCCCCGCCGGGACCCCCCGCAGGCGCAGGTTGTTGCGGCGGCTCCGGTTTTCTAAGTCCTACTGCTTAATTTGGAGCTCAATGTGCTGTTCCTCCAGGAGAGCCAATCGTTGCCAGAGTTGCTCTTGATCCTCCATGCGAGTGTCAACCGTTTTCTCAAGATCATCTACCCTCCCACCAAGTTCTGTGACGTCTCTCCTGAGCTCCTTGACGCAGGATCGCACTTCGGTTCGGAGGGAGCCAATTTCGGACTTAAGCTCTTGCAGAAAATTGGCCATGAAGGACTGAGTAACAGGGTCAGGGGGGCTCCCCGTCGAAGAAGCCATAGGGAGGGCCAGGTTTATTCCACAGAGCCGTCACAGGATTGTCCTTTGGAGGTACAGCCGTGTCCTTCCCCGCCTTAGAGCGTGGCATGACCCCTCAAGCACCCACGCGCCGAATGTAGAGCCAGGGCAGGAGGATTTAGCAGGAGGCCAGATGCCACCTCCCGAGCGTAGAAAGGCAGCCGCTGTGTAGTGGGGCAGGGCAGTTCGCAGCAGGAGGCTGAGAAGCGAGTGCTTGACCCTGCAGAGGCCGAGATCACCGGCAGGATGGAGAGAAGAACCTCGCGGGTCCCCCCCCCCGAGGCCCCGGCGGATGTGGCGGCCCCCCCAGCCCCAGCGCAGACAGAGCCACGCATGAGGCGGGGCGATGAGGCCACTCACGAGGGCGTGCAGGAAAGAGCACCAACCTGACCCGCAGTGTGAGTCACCAGGAGGTCCCAAAGCGATCCGGCTGCAGGGCCCAGAGATGTGGGAGCGAGAGGGCCCCCAGCAGGTGCAACCCAGGCAAGAGGTGAGGGCTCAGCGGAGGGTCAGCATCCCAGGTGCCAGCGGGGACCAAGGTAGTCTCCTTCAGCAGGCCTTCAAGAGGGGGGCACCGGGGGGCCCCAAAGTCCGACCAGGGTCCGGGTGTAGCGTGAGCCAGCAGCAGAGAGACGAGACAGGGCAGATAGGCAGAGTCCGACGCGTGGCGCCACTCACCTCAGAGCAGCCGTGCAGTGTCTCCAGGTGGCTGGTGCTGTATTGAAAGGTCCGCCAGAAACTCCAAGGGCCGTTCCCTCTCTCCTTGGCGGGAGGCCCAAGATGGCGGTGTCCCCAAAAGGCCTCCAGATGGCGGTGTCCCCAAAAGGCCTCCAGGTGACGCGCCCCCGCGCACCGGCAGAAAGGGCCTGATCCTCCAGGGCCCCGCTCCGGATCCCAGGGGAATACGCAGGACCCCCCGATGTGCCTCCTGGGGTGGGCAGCAGGCCCCCGGGAGCTCGCCGGGACCCGCGAGGTGCAAAATGGCAGCTGCAGGGTCCCAAGGCAAGCCTCTCTGTCGAAGACACCAGCACACCAGGGATCGTACCTGCCAGGCAAACAATGTCCCGCCACCTCCGGCGCCCAGGCGCATCAAGCGGCAGCACCGGAGGGAAGCGGAAAGGCAGTCCAGTGATCCGCGGCCCGGTGGTGAGCGCCACGTTACAGGGCCCAAGATGGCGGCCTTCTCTGCGATCCCGGGGCAGAACCCCATCCGCTTCTCCAGAGAATGTGGTCCGAGCGCCGGAGCTCCGGACCGGGCCCAAGAAAACCAAGCAAGGCCTCCAAGGGTGGCGAGAGGGGGCGCGGAGGCAACTTCACCGCCCGGGAGGGCTCCAAGTCTTGTAGAGCAGAAGATGGCGGCCGCAGGCGCTCGGCCCGGGTCGCAACGCCAAAGTCCCGAGGGGCACCCCCACCAGCCCTCCGCGGGAGAGACGGGTCAGGGACTCCCGTGCACCCGTGGCACACAGGCGCTCCAAGCTGCGCCGCCGAGAAAACTCTAGTGCTGCAAAAAAAGCTTTGAAAGGCAGCGGTGGACCAGAGCTCCCGCGGCGTGCGTCTCACTCCATGCTTGGCGAGACCACGCCCCCGTGTAGCAGATTTTGATACAGAGCACGATCCATCGGGAGATGGTCCGTTTCTGTAACACCATTCCTTTCTGGGCTCAAACATACCCCACGAAGAGTTGTTTATCCACCCGGAACTCTTTTGTGCGGTCAAGGCTCTTTTTGGGTCCCTAGAGGGATGAAGCGGAGCGTAAAAGGTAGGCATGGTGATGGACTGGCCTACATGAAAGGGAGTGATCACTTTTGGTAGGAAGGAAGCCCTAGTGCGAACGACTAGCTTGTCTGGGAAGATGCTGCGGTATGGAGGCTTAGATGACAAAGCCTGGAGTTCACTGACCCTCCGTGCAGATGTTATTGCCACTAGAAAGGCCACCTTGATAGTAAGGAGCCTTTTAGGACAGTTGTGTAGCGGCTCAAAAGGAGTGCACATCAGGAAAGTCCGAACTACATTTAGGTCCAACTGAGGCATGATGAAAGGTGAAGGTGGGAACAAGTGTTGGAGACCTTTCAGAAACCTATGTACAATAGGGGACTTGAAAAGGGATGGCTGATCTGGCAACCGCAGAAATGCTGAGATGGCAGAAACATAACCTTTTAAGGTGCCCAAAGAAGAGCCCTGCTGGGCAAGGAAAGAATAAACAGAAGAACATGAGAAAGGAGGGCATAAAGGGGGTGAACCTGTTTTTCTGCACACCATGCCACAAAACTTCCCCAACAGCAGGCGTTTACCATCTTGGTGGAGGGCTGCCTAGCCGCCAAGATGACATTACAGTCTTCGGGCGGGAGGTTTAAAGCTGTCAATTGTCGCAGCTCAATCTCCACGGATGAAGGCAGAGCGTTGACGGATTTTGGTGGAGAACCCTCCACTGCTGCTGTAACAGAAGATCCTCCTGAAGGGGCAGCCTGATAGGAGGGCTGATGGCTAGGGTCAACAGCTTGGGATACCAAACTCTACCAGCCCAGTCCGGAGCCACAAGGATGACTTGGGCCCGAGCTCCACTCGAGACTAAAAGCCTTTCCGAGCGAGAGCCGCCTTGGAAACTCCAACTTGCAGAACTGCTGACATTGCGCGTTTTCGTCGGTGGCAAACAGATCTAACCACGGTTCTCTCCACTGCTGAAAGAGACCTTGCACCACCTACAGATGCAGATGCCAATCGTGATCCGCTAGGCATCTTCGGCTGAGTTTGTCCTTTCTGGCGTTCAGAGATCCTGCCAGGTGTTGAACCACCAGGGAAATGCCGTGACATTCCAGCCATGTCCAGAGACGCAGGGACAAAGGGTCCACGACCCCACCCCGCCCTATTTGTTGCAGTACCACATGGCTGTGGTGTTGCCGTGAACACCTGCAATAGCCTTACCTTGATGTAGGGTGGAAAGGCTTTCAATGCCAGTCTGATCACTCAGAGCTCCAACAGGTTGATGTGGCGTCTGGATTCCACAGGACACCAGAGGCCTCTGATCTCCACCTCTCCCAGATGGCTGTCCCAGCCCAGGACTGATGCATCTGTCACTTCTTTTAAATCTAATTGGGCAAGGGAGAGAGGTCTGCCACTGACCAATAGAGGTTCGTTAACCACCACTGCAGATCTTTTTTAGTGCCCTTCGAAATCTGGACCATGACCGAGAGATTCTCCTGATGCTGCGCCCACTGGAACTTCAGGTCCCAGTGCAGAGCTTGCATATGCCACCGGTGCAGTTCCCTTTAAGGTGCGCACCTGGGCGGGCGTGCGTTCTGTCATTAATCTCCGTGCAGGGGGCCCGCAAAAGCGCGAATAACAAAGGCCTGTTTTGCTGAGGAAGAACACCAGCCTGTAAATGGCAAATCCATACATGCAAAGAAAACAAAAGGCAAGGCTGTTAAAGGGAAATGCTTAGGTGAGAGGTGATCTGTGTCCCACGTGGCAGGACTGGACTTTGTATTTCTAATTTAAGGTAATGTGGGGAATTTCTGCATATTTGCAGCTGTATTATCTGGCTTCAGGATTCCTACTTCAGTGATTCCTACTGCAGGTAAATGAAGTTTGCTGATGCTTTTTGACTTCTTACTATAGTATCAAAAACTTCTGACGTCAAAGATATTCTTTCTCTTTAACACTAATGCGTGCAACAAAGCTACAGAAAACGTTTTGTAAATATTTTCTTTTTCTACATCGCAATGAAAGTTACTATTCTGTCAAATCACATTGTGAATAGTATATATATGTTTTCCTCTCTCTTCTCCTGACAGATGATTTTTATGTGTGTTGTTTGTATGTATTTTATGTATTATGTATGTATTTTATGTATTATGTTTTTGTATGTATTTTAAGTAAGTATTTTGTATTTATGTATGCATTTTTTGTATGTATCATATGTATTTTACTTTGCACTCGCATTTTTCTGATTCTCAGATTTCTTGTCCCTCTGTAAAGCACTCTGATGCCTCTATGCGTGTTCATGCTATATAAAACAACAAAAATAAATTACATAAAACCTTTAAAAAAAATAAAAAAATAAAAAAAATAAAAATCCCATTTCTAACACAAAGTTTCTTGAGTGTTTCACCAAGTAGGTGCAGATTGGTGCTGGCCATCTCTATACACGTGTTTCTGGATTGTTATCCGTCATCAGTAGAGATTAGGCATTTCAAGTTTTTGGGGTTACTGAGCAGGCTGCCAAAGTGTTCTCGGGTCACAGTACCTCTCAAGGCACGCAGGTGCCTCTCCACGAGCTCGTCAGCTCAACTGGCTCGAGGGAGCCTTTTAAACAGGAAACAAATGTGGGATCACACTGCTTCACCTCCCAGCAGGTTCGCCCCAAACCATTATGGTGAATGCAGTTCACCAAGCGTGTGTACTTGCAAAGTTTCTCGAGTGTTTCACCAAGTAGGTGCAGATTGGTGCTGGCCATCTCTATACACGTGTTTCTGGATTGTTATCCGTCGTCAGTAGAGATTAGGCAATTCAAGTTTTTGGGGTTGCTGAGCAGGCTGCCAAAGTGTTCTCGGGTCACAGTACCTCTCAAGGCGCGCAGGTGCCTCTCCACGAGCTCGTCAGCTCAACTGGCTCGAGGGAGCCTTTTAAACAGGAAACAAATGTGGGATCACACTGCTTCACCTCCCAGCAGGTTCGCCCCTAAGCATTATGGTGAATGCAGTTCGCCAAGCGTGTGTACTTGCAAAGTTTCTCGAGTGTTTCACCAAGTAGGTGCAGATTGGTGCTGGCCATCTCTATACACGTGTTTCTGGATTGTTATCCGTCGTCAGTAGAGATTAGGCATTTCAAGTTTTTGGGGTTGCTGAGCAGGCTGCCAAAGTGTTCTCGGGTCACAGTACCTCTCAAGGCGCGAAGGTTGCAGTCGTGAAATGTTCTGCACATTGTAAGGGAGATGACTATGTGACAGTCATGCTGACGAAGTCACAGCTACTGTGCTTACAATGCTTGTGCATTCAATGGAGAGTATGTAAATGAAGGAACAGATGAGACCAATTACAACCTTTTGCACCCAGCAGCTGATACTTGGGAGGAAGTTAAGAGGTTACTGGAAGAGGTATCAGAAGCAGAACAGCAGAGTCAGGCAAATGCAGGTTGTGTTAAAAGAGATGAGGGTGGAATATGGGTTACAAGAGATGGTCGACCTCTGTTGCCAAATAGTCTGTTGCCACCAATTGCTAGACATTGCCATGGTTCGACTCATGTAGGGAGAGATGCTATGGTCAAATTGTTCCACCAAACATGGTTTAAACCAAAGTTTAGGTTGATGGCAGAAGTGTTATGTCACAGATGGGTTGTGTGCCAACAGAACAAAGTAGGGAAAATAACCGCAGTGACATGGAGCCACATAGGGAGGTTAGGTGGTCCTTTCAATAGAATGCAGATCAACTTTATTGAGATGCCTGTGTGCAATGGTCTGAGATATGTATTGGTTGCATTGTGCATCTTTTGACAGTGGTTTGAGGCATATCCCACAAGAAGGAATGAAAGTCTCACAGTAGCAAAGTTGTTGTTGAGGGAGTTGATAGCAAGGTTCGGCTTCCCAACTTTTTTGGAATCAGACCAAGGCACACACTTAAATAATGAAGTGCTAAGGATGCTGTGTGCTGCCTTGCAGGTTGAACAGAGACTGCATTGTAGTTCCCAACCTGAGGCTTCAGGTCTGGTGGAGCAAGTCAATGGGACACTGAAATCAAGACTTGCCAAAGTGTGTGCTTCTACATCTTTGAAATGGCCATATGCTTTGCCTTTGGTGTTGATGAGTCTGCGCAGCTCACCCAATCGTAGAACAGGGCTGTCTCCCCATGAGATCATCATGGGAAGGGAAATGAGACTGCCAGCCATACCTGCAAATGCCCTTGTGAATATAACTGATGATCTGATACAAGATCATTGCAAAGGATTGGCTGATGCGGTGCATTCTTTGTCTAACCATATTGAAGTTGCTACAGCCTTGTCGCATCAGGAGCAGTGTCAACACCTTAGTCCCGAAACTGGGTGGTGGTGAAAAAGCACGTACGAAAGTCGTGCTTGGAGCCTCGTTGGCGGGGGCCATACCAGGTCACACTGGTAACTACAACTGCTGTGAAGTGCGGAGGTCCTCCCAATTGGATCCATGCTGCCCATCCTCTCAGGGTTCCATGTCCCCTTGATGAAATAACAGCACCTCTCCCAGAAGAACCAGTGGTGGTCGAGAGATCACAGGAGCAGGTTAGTCAAGCTGTAGGGTAACAGACAGAAACTGAAAAAGCACTTGATTGGCCTGAGGTGGGTTCTGGAGAGTTGAATGATGAAACTGGTGAAGAGGAGGCTAATCCAGTGGTCGTAATGGAGATAGACTCGGGCCCTGATGAAGGGCCTAGTGCTAAGGAACCGTGAGGGGCAGCAGAAGAACGCTGGCCAAGAAGGCAGGAGAGAGGGAGACTTGTCCCCCAGGCAGAAAGTGATCTCCCAGATATCCTGAAGGATATAGAGGATTCAGACCTGAGTGAAAGAGGAGAAGAGACAACACTCAGGAGGTTGAAGCGAGCGAGAGTGCCCTGTCAGAGGTACTTATCTCCTGAATGGACATACTTTCTTGCAACTGACAGGGAGAACAAGCTCTGGGGATTTTGGGATCACTGTGAAAGTTCAATTGAAACTTCGGGAACTTGATCTCCAGTTTGATTTAACCTTTGAACTTCCTTTGTTGACAATCTGAGTGCCTTGAGACATCTTATCTTAGATGTGGCTGAATTTCCCTTTTTGGATGCAAACGAGTTTCCGGTGCTAGTCGATTAACTGTAGCATTTCATATAGGGACTAATAGTGAGTGAAATAGAGCTGTATATTATTAAATACATTGCATAGACTTTGTAGGGAATAAAGAAGAGTACAGAGGCTCAAGGAATCCAAAGGAGCCTAAGATTGTCCTTTAAAAGAACACGTAGTAGGGCTAAAGAACATTAACAAAGATTTTTGTACATATTTGTTGCATATCGTTTAAAATTTGATTTTGCAGTTTGTACAAGTGAAAAACGACCGACAAGTCTCTACAGCTGCTACGTTCCACCCAAGGTTTAGATTCTAACAAAGTAATGGAAGCTGATCCTAATGGTAGTAGGTGTAGATACATCATAGTAGGCACACTAATGACTTTAGCTGTAGCATTAGTTGTAGTGCTTATAGGGTTATATTCAGCTACAGATAACCCAGTAGAATCTAGGGGGTCGATTACGATCTCATTAGGAAAGCATTCCTACCGAATCAGATCCGGAATGCTTTCCAAACGAATGGCACTCCGGGAGTCCCACCGACCAAGTACGATGTGTCCGTATGTGTACAGACTCGGTTCAGTCAGATTCCCATTGAATTCAATGGGAGCCTGTGTACCCAATGTGAGCATAGGCTCCCATCGAAAAAAGGGGTGAGTGGGGAAAAGCATGCACCCTGTGGCGGGCACCCCATGGTGTGCACTGTGCATGCATGGTAAGGGGGGACCCATGGGTACCCCCCTGCGCCGATTCAGTGTGCCCCGGGTGAAAAGGGGCCTGCTACGGCCCCCTGAAGTCTGATTCCCACAGCCGTTTCGTCTCGGCAAAACCGAGTCGGTACGGCTGTCAGAATCGGTCATCGTACTCGCTCATACGGAAACCGTCAACCATTGAGCTGCACGATTCTGCTCCGAACGAGTCGGACTGACTGATTCGGATTTGGAACTGATTGGGTCAGCGCGGGCGGCTTCCTCACATCGTACTTTGTTGTCCAGAAAGGGGGACCACTCGTTCGGAAACATAGGCTCCGAATCGGATTTGCTATTTCCGAATTCATCGTAATCAGCCCCTAAGTCTACAGTTGCCCCTACCACGCCACATTCTTTTGATAATAACATGCAGTTGTGGGGGGTTAAGAAATTACACACAGATGTATCAAGAGGGGACTATACTTTGAATGTTTATTTTAGACTGCTTTATGAGTGTATAGATACAATGAATGCTAGGAGTTACTAAGTTTGTACTCAGTTACCTGCTTCTGCTTCCGAGGGAATTACCTACCACCATCTCCCTCTAACATACCGTATTTCTTTCTTTAAAATTTATTTTTTATTTTTGTCCTCATTCACCACCAGACTGCAGTACACCCACCATTCGCCCGTAAACCAAGAAGAGAAGGTGGAAAGAAAAGCGACCCTCACATCGTCAGGCGAAACATGGGATAGCCACTCCCCCAAGGGGTAAGTCGCTCTTAACTTTCTCCGGATAACCGGATGCAGCGTATGACGCAGGCGGAAAAGGAGGGTAAGCCCTGCAGCTCTACGAGATTTTTAAATGTTATCATAGGACGCTCGATTGCCGCGACCACCTCGATAAGAAACTCCAAAGCTTCTCCTTATTATTGCTTACAGGATTCCTTAATAAATCCATTTTAGGTACATAGAACAGGGAGTCTAGCCACACCAGGTGCGATGGAGGAGTATCCCCCAACCACTTACGGCAAATTTCCCTTCTGGCAAGTAAGATAGCATAAAACTGAAAATTTCTTGCCGGGCCCTTCAGGGCCTCTTCCACTCCAAATATAACCAAAAAGAGGCTTACCTTAATATGGGCCCCCAACATGGTTGAGATTATCTTACCCCCTTCCTCCCAAAACATTGTTAAGGCTGGGCACTGGTAAAACATGTGGATATTGGAGGCGCATTCTAAACCACACATCTTGCATTTGACGTCGTCTCTCGCCATTTTAGACAACTTCTCCGGGGTTATATAGGCTCTATGGAGTGAGAAAAAATGGTTTCTTCTTAACCAAGCAGGTTTAACTGTCGAGATACTTGCCATGTATACTGCAGTTGCTCCCTCGGCAAGTCCTCGCCCCACAGATCCTCAGCCAGGGTAAACTCTCCATCGATAGCGTCCTGAATAGCCCAGTACCACATGGACACTCCCATATTCACAGGAGATTTTCCCAGCAATTGGTCTTCCAAGGTATGTCCATTGCCCAGTGAGAAACTGCAACTATACTCCCAACTTTTCAACTGAATGTATTTAAATCTTGACAGTTTCCCTCCCGTTCGTTGGTTCAACTCTGCCCAAGGTAGGAATTTGCCGTTGTGGGTGAGCTCTCCCCAGCAACAGACTCCAGCTTCTCTTATAGGGATAGCTAACTTGTCCTTGAGACAGTCCAGGGTCCCTGGGGGTCCCATATTGGAGCCAATTTGGAATAGTGGCTTAAGCCTATAAGTCGCCTGATTCTAGACCATTTTTTGCAAGGGCCTGTAGTACTTTCAGCTTGATCTTTTTAAAGTACTTCTGGTCGCCGAACTTAAACAAGAAATGGGCAGTGCTTAATTTGGCTCCCTTTAACATCACCTTAAACAAAACCCCCAGATCCGAGCCATCCGGGAGATTAAACAACATTCCAGAATGTGAAAGCTGGAAGGCTCACTCGTAGTATTGGATGTCCGGAAAGGCTAAACCCCCCTTCTCTCTTTTTCGCCGTAGCTTCTTCCAAGAGATTCTCACCCCCTTAGAAGCCCAGATGAATGAGTTAATGGCCTGCTGAATTCTGTCCAACCGAGATTTATCAAAGTGCAGAGGAATTGTACTGAATAAGAAGGTTATTTTGGGCAAAATTATCATCTTTATTAGATTCACCCTCCCAAAGATTGTTAACGGTAAATGCGCCCAACTCTTCATTATCCGAACACACTCTCTCTCAATGATATCCAGATTCACTCCTGTTATTCTATTAACCTCTTTTACAATTTTTACACCCAAGTATCTCATTTCCTTCTTGATTAATGGGCTCTCATCTTCGCAGTTCCATGCCATCACTTCAGTTTTCCCTGCGTTAACTTCATAGCCCGATACCCTTCCGAACTCTGATGCGATTTGGAGAATGGCCAGGATAGCAGTTGAAAGATCAGATGTATAAATCATTAAATCATCTGCATAAAGCGCTGTCTTTTTCTCCCAGTCCTCATAAGAAAAGCTAGGGATGTCCACTCCATCCCTGATTTTTTGTGCTAGAGGCTCTATATATAAATTGAACAGAAGCGGAGACAGGGGACAACCCTGCCTCATAACCCTGGATATCTGGAATGACTCCGTCAGATTACCATTGACAAGTATCTTAGCTGTTGAGTTCTGATACATTAATTGCACAGCATTACAGAAATTATCACCTAGGTTATACTTTTTCAATATGTTCACTAAATATGGCCAATTAACTCTATCGAACGCCTTTGCAGCATCTAAAGTCACAACTGCCAATGGTATAGAGAAGGTCGAGGCCAAGTCAATCGCCCCTATCAAACTATGTGTTCACTCATGAAGATGCCTACCCTTCATAAAAACCCTTTTGGTCACCATGTACTATCCCCCCTATAACTTTACTTAGCCTCCCTGCTAAGATCTTTGCAAAGATTTTGTAATCTGCGTTGAGCAGAGATATCGGCCTGTACGACTCACACTGAGCTGGATTTTTTCATGATTTTTGTATCAGTGTTATTGTTGCTTCACCTCAAAAGTTAGGTGTCTGTAGGGCATCCCCAAGAATACCGTTAAACATCGACGTCATGTAGGGAATGAAGTTCTCTCCCAAAATTCTATATATAATTCTATCGGTAACCCATCCGGGCCGGTCGCCTTCCCCCTTTTACTTGTCTTCATGGCTCTTTCTACCTCCTCCTGAGTGATTTCCTGGTTCAACATTTCTTGCCCTTCCAAATCTAAAGGATGAATTATATCTGGGCTCAACCACTGATTGACCTCGTCCTCCGACACTATCTGATCTTCCGTTTAGAGTTTCTGGAAGTATTTGTTGAAGGCATCTTCGATTTCCAACTCATTTGTTAAAGCCACCCCATTCTGTACCCCCTCAAATTTCTTGATCAAATTCCTATTTTTATCTGTCTTCGCCTTCCAAGCTAGTAATTTACCAGCGCCTTCCCCATATTCAAAATGGGCCAATTTGCTGGCTTCCCAGTGCTTATTAATGCAAGTTTGTAAGATAGTTTCTAATTGTGCCTTCAGTGATGTTAACTTATCACCCTCTGGGTGCCTACCTCCCCCCACGTTACTCCTGTTTGACTCAGCTTCTAAGGCCTTCATTTCTGATTCTATTCGACAGACCTGTTCTCTGTAGGTCCTATTCCTAAAACTTACAATACTTGTAAGCTTTGAGAGTGTCCCAAACAACCGTGACAGAGGCAGAGCCCATATTGTATTCTAGAAACTCAGTTACATCCTTTCTCAAGTGATTCATTGCATCAATCTCAGAGAGTATAGTGTGATCGAGCGTCCATTTCTTTCTAATAAGCCTACCTTTCAGGTCCATATTTAATATAACAGCTGAATGATCCGAGAGATGGGCAGTTAAATAAGAGATATCTTGAATATGAGCCCTAAGGCCTAAACTAACTAAGAAGTAGTCAATTCTGGATTTATGGCCATATTTTTTATTATGGAAAGAGAAGCCAAGCCGATCACCCGATCTCTCTCTCCACAAATCGCAGAGCGCAGTTTGCTTCATCATCATTCTCACATACGAACGTGATTTAGGAGTGGCAATTGCTCTACTGCTTTTAGATTTATCTAATTTTAAGTCAATTATTACATTATAATCTCCGGCCATAATTGTTAGATCGGGAAAGTCCAGCAATTTTGTAAAAACTGCCTTTAATGGCTCAATGTCGTCCACGTTCGGGCCGTAATACCCTACAAATGTTAACAGCTGCCCTTGAATATTTGTTTTTGCAATGATCCACCTACCACTCTTATCCATTACTGTTTCTAGGATATGAGCCTTTGCCTGCTTTCTGATTATTATTGCGACTCCTCTTATGTTAGCACTCTGCTCTGTAAAAACTGCCGGTTGGACCCATGATTGCCTCTTAAAAATCTCCATACTTTCACTCTTTACCAAGTGTGTTTCTTGCAATATTATTATCTGGGCCAGAGAATCCCTGAGATATTGCAAGATCCTATCCCTTCTCGCTTTTACGCACAAACCATTAACATTCCATGTTAACACCTGGATACCCATCTCCCTTGTCCTGTCTCTAAGCTTTTTAACGGAGACATATCATCCATTACATCTATGGGCTGCCTTATTAAGGTGAATGAGGATATTTTTTTTTTTGTTTTTCTCCCCTATGCTCCCCACCCGTGCCCCCCCTTCCTTACCCTCACCCTCCCCTCCCTGGAGAACCCATCCCCTCTTTCCTCTGGACTTGATGTTAGTCCTTTTTTCGTACACTACGGAATGTCCGCCACTGCCCATACCCTAGAAGGAAGCTAAGAAATTTCCACCCAATTTGTGAGAGAAGAAAGAAAAAATCTTTTATGGTTATTTTTACTTTTTTCTTTCTTTTAATATTTATTTTCGCTTCCTTCCTTCTATTCGCTTTTCCCCAGCCCCCAAGCCTCAAATATAACAGGAGGTAAAAAGAGACAGAAAAGGAATTTTCCCTGTTTTTTTAATTTATTTTTTTTATTAGATTTTTTATTGATAACCAAAACAGAGACATATCGTTCTTGCAGCAATATACACAGTACACAAAGTCATACACAGTATAGTAATGCTAGTATCTTGCATCATACAGTTTCAACATCATCACCTTGCGAGTCACGTCCATAACGTTTGCGGTTCAGATCAGTGCTGTACTTGCCCAATTCCCAGTACTAGTCTTTAGGCACTTAAGGGGCTGCCACTAGTCAAAGCGCTTCTCCCAGTCCAAAAACGGGGAACATATCTTGCGATCAGCTCTCCAGGGCTACGTTTCAAAGCTCTCAACGCGATTGGTCCCATTTGCCTTGGCAGCTAGATAGGTTTGGTATAGTCCCCAGAAGTTCTTAGGCCGATTACGGGGGGGGTAATAATTCGCTATAATATTCTGTTTGTGTGCTGCAATACATCATGTCGTTTGTCCAGCCCGTTATAGTGGGGGTCGGGCCCCGGGACCAGCAGATCGCAACCCTACGCCTAGCCATTAGGAGTCCCATGTCTACCAGTCGTCTAATCACCTTAGGTAAATGTTTGGAGTAGATCAATAGAGCGAGCATAGGGTCAGGCTCAAGTATGGCTTTCGTGATCTTCCCCAAAGTCTTAAATATCAACGCCCAAAAGGTCGCAATCCCAGGGCATAACCAGGCGAGATGAAAAAAATCTGCCGCGTCAGCACCACAACGCTCGCACACTGCAGAGTCACGCAAACCGTACCTGCAGAGCCTCTCTGGGGAATAATATACCCTATTTAGGAATTTGAAATGTTTCAACCTATGACGCCCATTTAATGAAATACGCTTTGTGCTCTCACAGCAATACTTCCAAGTTGTGTCATCAATCACCCGGTCCAGGTCTGCCTGCCACGCTAACCTAGCCTTAGTGTAATGGTTAACTCGGTATCCCTGTGCTGTGTTATAAATCCTGGAGACGATTCGTACTGGCGAATCAGCCTTGATAACATATGTGAGCGGAGCAACCTCTGGTGGCTCATCTAACCCACTGCCCAGGAGTTCCTTCAATGAGTGCCTCATCCTGTGGAAGTGGAATTGGGTCAATGGTGTAGCAGTCTGTCCTTCCTGGACGGCCTCTTCCCATGTTATCGTTTTACCCTCAGCAAACATATCTCCTATTGTGTGAATATTTATAGTGTTTGAGGCCCTAATCACCCCTTTTTCCCTGCACGGAGGCAACCAGTGGCACCACTCCAACGGAGTCCTAGGGGAGTATAGAATGACGCTTCCTTGTAATTTCAGAAGGTGGTGCCAGGCGTGTATTGTCGCATTAATGGAGTCAAGGATACCAGTCCTGCGATCAGGAGGTTTAAACAGAAGCGCTGGCAATGGGGATGGAGCCGCCACCACATTCTCAATCCGGAACTTCGGAGTGTCGGTGGGGCCATGCATCCAGTAATGCGCATGAGCTCCCTGCGCAGCCCTATAGTACAATTCTAGATCCGGAGCTCCCAGTCCACCCAAGCTGTATGGGAGCGTTAGGATGTCCCACTTAACTCGGGCATGTTTCCCAGCCCAGGCTAACCGCACCATCAGGGTTGTCAGCAACCAAAAGAAGGACCTCGAAAGGACCATGGGAATATTTGTGAATAAAAATAGGAAACGTGGAAGGACTACCATTTTCATGACCGACACCCTACCCGCTAATGAAAGGGGTAAGCGTATCCATCTGTCCACGTCGTCTTCCAGTTTGGACACCGCTTTCCCGTAATTTTCTTTGAATACCACTTCCGAGTCAGTGTGCACTCTAATGCCCAAATATCAGACTGGCTCAGTCATCCAGCTCAATGGGTAGTCCGGCGTAAACTGAGCCATATCTGAAGTCAGCGGGAAAATGAGCGATTTATTCCAATTAACCTTGAGGTCTGACCTAGCTCCAAAGAGAATCACTTCGCACAGTACTGGCGAGAGATTTTGGTCAGGGTCTCTAACATATAATAATGTATCATCTGCATATGTGGATATAATCAAGTTATAGTTCGGAAAGCGTATACCCCTATGGCTGTGATATTCTCGCAACGCACAGGCAAGAGGTTCCGCAACTAGGGCATATAGCAATGGGGAGAGTGGGCACCCCTGCCGTGTGCCTCTAGTAATGCGAATAGGATCGGTAACCAAGTCACCAATCTTGATCCTGGCTGTAGGGGAGTTGTAGAGCATTCCCACCATTTGCAAAAAGACACCCCCTAGCCCCATTCTCGTCAACACCTGGGTCATGAACCACCACTCCACGGAGTCAAACGCCTTCTCCATGTCGAGGAAGACTGCCACCGCCTGAGTGTCCTGCCGAGTATGTTGTAGAGCCCCAAACACAGTCCTCAAGTTGTAAGTAAGGTTTCTACCAGGGACAAAGCCAGCTTGCTCTGGTGATATCAGCAGCAGCACTAGAGGAGACAATCTGGTCGTTAAGACCTTGGCTTAAATTTTGGTGTCCACATTGAGGAGTGACAACGGGCGATAAGAGGTGCATTCGATCGGTGGTTTATCAGGTTTGAGTATTGCAACAATTAGCGCTTCCCGCATTGAGGGTGGCATATTGCCCGTTTCAATGATTTCCTCGAACAGTGTCTGTAGGTGCGGAACTAATAAGTCCCTGAACTCCTTAAAAAAGGAAACAGTGAGACCATCCATGCCGGGGGCGCTGCTGGATTTCATCCCGGCCAGAGCTGAAGCTATTTCCTCTACTTCTAGTGGGCGCATAAGGTATTCTCTATGCTCGTTCATCAGCCAGGGCAATTTAATATGAGTGAGGTAGTCTAATATAGCTTTGTCATCCCTCCCGCCCTCAGAGCTATATAGTGACGTGTAATATTGCTTAAATCTGTTGGCTATGTCTAGTGGGTCAATTAGGGGCTCCCCATCTGCATCATTAATGACCGCCACACTAGCCTTCTCCCTCCGCTTTTTAAGCAGCGAGGCCAGGACCGACCCCGGACGGTCTCCTTCTCCGTATATGCGAGCTGTCGCATATTTGCCTAAGTGCTTTAGTTCTGCATCAGCCGTAGAGTGGTACTCTCCCAGCATCCAATGCAATTCTTGTGTGATACTTTCGTTCGCCCCTGTTAGTAATTGCTGCTCTAGGGTTGTTAAGGCGACCTCTAAGTCCGATAGATGCTTCCGAAGGGTGCGGAGGACACCGGAATGCTTAGCCATGGTGATCCCTTGGATGTAAACTTTAAAGGTGTCCCACACCGTGGAAAAAGAGTCTACTGACCCAATGTTAGTCTTGAAAAAGGTTTCAATGGCTTCAGCCAGTTCAGCTTTAAAAACGGGGTTGAGTAAAGAATACGGAGGGAACCGCCAAGTAAAAGGGGGTATAAGTTTCTGCGGGGTGTCCATGACAATCTGTACTGGGGCATGATCCGAGAGAGTGCGAGGCAGTACCACGCAGTCACGGATCTGCATAAACATATCTCTGGAAATAAACAGATAGTCGATCCTAGTGTGGAGGTCATAATACGCTGAATAGTGTGTGAAACCACCCGGACCCTGCGAGCGTGTACGCCATACGTCACATAGATCTAGTTGGGTGGCAGCCGCCATAATAGACCTAGCCATGGCAGTTGGGCGTCGTGTCAGGCCACCTGACCTGTCTAAGCTTGGATCTAGCACACAGTTAAAGTCACACCCCCAGAGTTGGGGACTTGTGCCATAACAACTCATTCTATCTAATAGGTTTCCAAAAAAGGCTGGGTTATCATAATTAGGGCCATAGATGTTAACTAGAACTAGCCCAAACCCCCTCCCACTGCAACGCGATATCGCGAAGCGCCCCTCGGGATCGGTCTCCAGTGCCTCCAACTTAAATTCTGATCTGGGATTCACCCAAGTAATTACCCCCCGGGCATGAGATGTAAACCCCGCAGCATGCGTGTTACCCCGCAGTCCCCTGTGCTGCAACAATGCACTATGTAGGGGCAAGTGTGACTCCTGCAAGAGAGCAATGTCGATACCACGCCTGGTGAGATAAGCCAGCACTTTCGGCAATTTCCTATGGTCATTAAGACCACGGACGTTCCAAGTTAAAATTTTTATCTTACAAGTTTGTGATTGCATCTAGGACGTTAGTAGTGATCGAGGTGCATTGCGCGCAACGGCATCTGTGTAACCATGTGATACTTTGTGACTACAAGCTAAGGTGTGCTGTGTTAAACCATCCTTTATATATATATGAAAACAAGTGATTTTGGCCTCTGTACCTTTCCTCCCCCCACCTACGGCATGCATACCCCAACTGCGCACGCACGAAACAATTCCCCCCAAACCCACCGCATCATTAGAAAAATAGCATTACTAGGTTCCATAAGATAATCAAAAATAGGCAAATCGCCTGTGTGTGGTTCACACTCATGGGCGGATGTAACCTGCTCCACACTCCATCCCGCTCCCATAATGCCATATGGCGCTTACGCCTGTCGTCAAGCATTATAAAAGTTATCTGACTACCAATACCATGTCTTCTCTAGGGTACAATAACGACAACATCCCAAAATAACATACTAATTGCGCTACCCCACATAGCTTCCTTAGCGACTACTATGACTGTTAACAAGGCACATTACGTATCATCTATGTCTCTATCATTCAGAGTTCGTGGGGCATACAGTATAAATTGCGCTACCCCACATAGCTTCCTTAGCGACTACTATGACTGTTAACAAGGCACATTACGTATCATCTATGTCTCTATCATTCAGAGTTCAGTATAAACGTGTCATTACAGGTATATACAATTCCTGTCATGGAAACGAAAAGTCTTATCTGCGAGTAAGAGTGCTCCGATTTCAGTCTTGCTCCTCAAGGCTGCCCCCGGCTGTTCCCTCTAGATCTGGCGATTCCGCAGTGCGAGCCGAGTCCCTGGACCACTCCTTTAGTGCTTTCTGAAGTTGTTTTGGGTCCGTAAATATCCGGGATCGGCCCTGTCTATTTACCCGCAGAGGCGCCAGGTACAGCATGGCGTAGTCCAAGTTCTGTTCACGCAGCTGTCTCTTCAGAGGTGCGAACTGTCTGCGAGCTTCTTGTACCCGGAGCGTGAAATCGGGATACAAGGAAATAGTTGAGCCCTCGTAGTGTAGAGTTTGCTTCTCCCTCGCCGCTTTTAACGCCGCGTCTCTGGCTCTGTAATTGAGCAGTTTGGCGATGATCGGCCTCGGGGGGCTCCCGGCGGGGGTCTCGGTCCCAACGAGCGGTGCGCTCGCTCAACCACGAACATTGAGGAGAACTTTTCCCTACCGAGTAATGACACTAGCAACTCTTCGACAAACAGCTCCATGTTCCCCACATTGGTGGATTCCGAAAGTCCTGTGATGCGTATATTGCTGCGCCGGGACCTTGCTTCCAGGTCTTCAGCCTTATCCTGTAGAGACTGCAAGAGTTTCCCCATCTGCTTTTGATCGGTATCCATTTCTGTCTGTGCCTCCTCGACCTCCGTGACTCTGCGCTCAGCCATGTCTAGCCTCTCCACATGCTTGTCCAAGCGCTCTGTCATTCGGTCCATACGGAGTGCTAAAGAATCGATCTTACTATCAATTGTGGACAAGCTTTTCTGTAGACTCTTCTGCATTGCAGCCAGCATAGTTCTGATATCTCCCTCCTCCGGCCCATCCGATTGTGAATCCGTGCTCCGAGTTGGGGTCGGATCCCTTAATCTGGACTTCCTTTGCTCAAAGTTCAGCTTCGGCTCCATTTTGTCTACTTTACCCATAGTGCAATCCTGGGTATATCAGCACAAGAGTGTCGCAGCAAGGGACTAGGCGAGCCGCAAAGACTGACAAACTCCACCAAACAGCCGGTAATCCCCTGAAGACCCAAAGGCGCTGAGTGCGTCAAGGCAGCCTGCAATACGATTCCCAGGGGAGCAGCGTGAATATGAGGGGAGATCTGCAGCCGCAATCCCTGTAAGCCAGCTGTCATTGTCTACGGGGGCCCTGGCACGTAGAATTCCGCCGTGGGTATCTCCTGGAATGCAAAAGGTGTTCTGAGGGGACCAAGATACGTGGCTGGAAAGGCGTCAGCGCATCGGCTGTCCCGGGGCCCAGGAATAAGTAGTGCGTGCGTAATCCAGCGCCAGGCAGGCGTGTAGTGAGTAGCAAAACAGAGGCCCAGCAGTCCCCCAAGTCCCAGCTGCATCTATATGGCCGAGGGGTGCACCTTGTCTGCCTTCCTCAATGCTTGTGGCGTGGGTGTACACTGCCTGGCCTGCACTATCGCAGCGCTGAAAACCACGAGTGTGGCCCAAAGACTGCACCAGCCCCCGCGCTCCTGCACAGCCCCCGCTCTGGCAGCAGATTCCGCTGTGCCGCGTAGGGAGAGCTGAGGCCCCCGGGGTGTTTCTGAACTCACCGCTTGTGAGCCGACGAGCGCGCAGCAGGCTCAAATCCTCCGGTCACCTTCAATTACGCCAGCACCGCAGTGTCGGAAGGCCCAAGGCCACCCCGCAACGTGCCCAATTCCCGCAGTTCGACTCACTGCCGGGGAGGCTGGGAATTCGGGCACCCACTCCTTATATTAACGGCCTGGATCGCCAATAGCGCCGCTCGCACAGCAACCCCCAGCGCTGACTGGAATCTTTCAGCGCGTACCGTCGGCGCGTCTCCTACGCAGCGCCGCCTGTCGCAGCCGGACCAAGCCAGGCCTCCGCACCAGTCCACAGTAATGACACTCGCAGCCGTTCCCAGTGCTGCAAAATTAGCAGATTGTGTTGTCGCAGCCTCCGCATTCAGCAATCCATCGGTTAGGAGCACATTTGGTAGCGCAGATTTAGGATAATGTACGGATAGCTAGACGACTCGGCGGAGCTCACAATCTAAGCCGCCATCTCGGAGTCAGGCAAGCTCCGCCCCCCCAATTTTCCCTGTTCTTAACTATATGGGAATACCAGCTACCACTCGCTTGTTTCAGAGTTTCCAGAAGGTCGGCTACCTCCTGAAGACTCCTTAGACTATGCATTTTATTGTTGTGCATAACCTTCAAGGTCACAGGAAATTTAAGCTGGGCAGTGGCCCCCAACTTTTTGAACTCATCTAGGCGCCTACCCATCTCCCATTGCCTGTCCAAAGTAACCCTTGCGAGATCCAATCTAAACTCTAAGGTGCAATCCCTCACTTTTATTGACTTCATCCTCAAAGCTTTCATCAAATTTATTTCCTTTAGTGCATATGTCAGGAAATTTAAAAGATTTTGCGTGGTTTAGTCTTGTTTGGGCTTCTGCGAAAGGGGTCTCTGTGCACCCTTTGAATATCTCTAAGTATTTCCTCCTCACTTTCCTCAATCTGGAGGCCTTCTTTTATTAGAGCAACCACGAAAGATTTTAAGTCCTCCCCTTCTTTTCCTTCTGGCCCTTTTAAAATCCGTAAGTTGTTTTTCCTGGCGCTGAACATACCATATTTCTTGTAGTCTCTCATTAAGTATATTATATGGAGAATGAAGTTATCAATATTATTTTTTGAATTATGATGTAGTTCTCCCACAAGTTCCTCTTATCAAACATTTAAAAAAGAAAATCCTTATTTTAAAGGTACAGATATTGCAAGCAAATATTTTGTATCCCTTAAGTCACTATATATGTCCTATGAACACAGACATAATTTGACTTGCCTGATGTCAGATGTGGAAAAGACATATTGGGATTTGGTGGTGGATAGATGGAGACCTAAAATCTCAAACTGAAACTGATATGGATCTCAAAAATGACAAGTGAAGTAGTGAAGAAATTGAACATCAGGAAAAAGGAAATTTAGCCACCTTCATTTTAGATTGGAAACACAAAGGAAAGTTGTGTATACATGTTGATCAGAGTTATATAGATCCGTTGTTTCTAGAGGAGAGTGAATGCGAAGATACTTTTGAAGCAAGAGGGAATAATTCTCATTTCCTGGAGGTGCAGGATCCTGTGATTCCTGGATTCTATTTTATTTGTGGAAAAAATCCATATTTTAAATTGCCACATGGATTGCATGGTACTTGTTATCTTGGTATAGTTTGACCGAAGATTTATCATGTGGAACATGTTAATGTTCCGGTATGGAAAGAGGAATCCAGATCTAAACGAGGTGTTAGTGCAGCAGAAGTAGTAGGAGATATTTTTGGTGCTATATTCCTGTCTGTGGGAGTGATCCTAATTGATTTGAAGACTAAAAAGCTGTCTACAATAGTGGACAAATTGACTACTAGTACAGCAAATTCCCTATTACTTGTAAATACTGAGATGATTGCGACATTGTCTATGGTTTTGCAGAACCGCCTTGCGTTAGATCTATTGCTTACAAAAGAGGGCAGATTCTGCTGGATGTTGAAAGTTCAGCAATGCTGTATTTATATTACGGACAGAAGTAAGGACCTGGAGGAATATATTAAGAAAATATCTGGGTTGACGAAGGATTTGAAGTGACAGGTGCTTGGGAAGCTACTGGAAATGGGTTTGCTTTGATAGATCGATGGTTTGGAAGCTTGGGAAGTGGAATTATAGGGGCTATTTTGAAACTTCTTTTGATAATTGCCCTTTGTGCAATATTCATATACCTGATCTTTAAGGGATATCAGCATGCACAAGTGAGACAGGGAGTAGAGAAAAAGAAAGCAGATGTGAAGTTAGAAGAAGATCAGTGAAGATATTATGATGATATAAAGCGTCTGGAGGAGTCTAGATGAAAGATGCTCAAGGCCACTCGGTTTTGATTGTTCTAGTCTGATAATGATCTGATTGCAATCTGTGATGGCTTGTTCACCATCAGAGGGGGGATTGGAGCAGCGTAGTTTGGCTCCATCCTTTTACATTTTGCTAGGCCACATATATATATTTACACTTGGCCTTATTTACTTGTGTGACGCAATGCTACTAATCAGATGTGGTGCACCAAAGGTGTGGAAAGTGCATCTATTGTGTGTTTTGACATATATGTGAGTTCATATTAATGTTTTTCCTTTTCAGAAACATCTGGATTGCTGATACATATCTTCTGTAGGTTTGAAATGTAAGGCAGTGTACACAAATGCATTTAATTCAGTGCATTCGCCAGGGATTAGTGAGAATGAATCATATATGTATTCAATGTTTTCTTCATAAATTTTGAACAGTTGTCGTTTTTGCTTAGTAATATATGCATTAGTTTATTGTGCCACATATAAGAGTACAGCACGATATAGCTTGATTCATCATTAAAGATTTTATTTATTGAATTATATGTAGGTTGTAGAACTAATATGTCTTTAAAGAGAAATGTTAAGCTAGCGTGATTGTGGACCTTAAGCTTACAGTCAAGACAGGTAATACTAACATTTAAGTTGTTTTCTGCATGTTTCTCTCTTCTGCAGGTGCAAATCAAAGGCACTCGTTAGTTAGTGAAAAGCACATTGTATTTCCCAGATAGCGAGGCGATTAATTGCTGGCAAGGTCAAATGATTTTAATGAAGAACAAAGAGAATGTTACAAGTTGGTACTATCAGATGAAGGAAGGAACCAAGGACGCTTTGGAAGCGGAGACTGGAATATGAGAATAGTGTTCAAGGTGTCAAGTTCTTTTTTGGGAACGCAAAAACATATTATAATGTGTAGGAGATCATGTTTTCTCAAATGTTCTTTGTGCATTTTAATTAGTGAGCCTATCTTCAGATTCCCTTTAGACTTGGAGATGTGCAGTCCTCTCTTGATAATTTTGCTTGTGTGGCTTCATGCTATGCATGACTCCTTACATATAGATCTTCTACAGAGGTTCTGATGCTGAAATCTTTCTTGCTACTTTGATTCAATAGGGTTTCCCCTATTTTTAGGTTAGTGTAGGCTTTTAGTAGATGCTTCAAATCTTTTCCATGTATGGGGAAAAGGATTGAAACCATTTGTCCAGTTATCAAGTACTTTTCCTTATTTTATGTATCGCGGCTACTGAGATCCTTATATGCTCTTGAGGACCAATATTGTAAGATGCTTTGGATTTCCTTGATAATTTTATACTTCTACAGCATGTTATTGAGATTGATTTATATTAGTCTGGCTTTGAGTTTATAATAAACCTTTTAACTTCAAAATATTGATTCAGACTTTTATTGCGTGGTCCTAATGATCACACTGTACTTTGAGATTTAAAATTGATGTTAACCCCTTTTCCTCTCAGGCTACCATTAAGGTATATTTACCAGATTCGAATAGGAAGAAGCAGCCCAGAGCATTCTCACATGCTCTACAATACCACCTTCTCTGGCCAATAATCTTCCAACTGGGCAGTAGCAATTTCAGTGCCTCACACCCTGCTGTTCATGTTTTAGAAAAAAGAGTGAAAAGCTCTGGATATGTCATTGATGAATGTCAATTGTAAAATCATGTGCGATTTCAACAGTCTTCTGATAACATTATTTATACAATCACAGAAGCAGTAAGATATTGGCATTTTACATATATATTTGATTAAAGCAGAAATATAGGCCAAGTTTCAATAAGTAACAAATTCAAGGATATTTGTATGCTGAAAATGAAATGTGAGTCTTCCTCACTATTTATTCTTGGCAAGGACATCTAGTTGCTGCCAGTAATACTTCATCCATGCCACTGTATGATCACTGAGAAGATAACCTCCCAAAGGTCATGTACTGCTCTCAGATCTCACAGGAACAGCCTTAGTTTGTGCTTAGTGTACTCCTTGCACAGGGCGTGTACATGGAGTCCCTGGCTAGAAGGCCAGCTGTCCATGGAGATCGGTAGACGCCATTGATATGGTATAGTCTTCATCCATTGCTCGTGCCCAGTCCCTGGGCCCGGAGCCTGCAGGGCATAGCCACCAGCCCCACCATACAACCCTCACACCTGGACACCTTGGTCTTGGCTCTGTGTGCAAGGCCTGGCCTCTGGTCACTCCCTGAACTGCCCCACAGCCTAACTGCAGTGGCATTGATCTTGCCTGGCATGTTCTGGATGGAGCTTATGTAATTCTTTAACTGCTAAGATTTGTGGCACGTGGAAGGGATTTCGTCCAGATTGTGCACTGTTAAAAAGGAACGCATTCATTTATGTTTTATTAGACGTTAATGTTGCTCCTTGTGTAATCATTATATTATTCACCATTTTTATTTTTTCATAAAAAATATGTGTCTCTTTGTTCACTCTGTAGTGTGGATTTATGTCAGGTCCCATACACTCAGGCTGCACAGATGTCACTCGATATCCAGCAGAGTTCTACGGCTATGGCACTTCATTCCACACAGACTGCAGCTTTTTTGAACTACAGTGATACATGAACTACAGAATGGCAAAAATGTTATCTAAGGTTAAACGATGCCTCAAACTACATTCACCACAACTGACTCTGCAATTCTTATGGTGCTCACATCTCGCAAGGCAAGTTACCTCCATCATTTACTAAGTTTAGGAAAAATCACTTTTAATAATACCCAAACAAAAAAATGGCGTCCCACAACAGAAGATCTTCTGACATTTGAAGCTTCCAAGACACTGGTAATGCAGAGTCTCCTCTGCTGATCTCAAGGTTAACCATTTGCTCCCGAATTGTCAGAACTATTTAGGTCACAAGTCTCCTGAAGATCAGCATTTTTTGCATATCTGAGGAATGAACTAGAAGACTAAATCTCAAAAGCACTAAGAAATCTAATCAGGCAAACACCTCTGTGATAATTGTAAAAAATACTCACAGTTCATTTGGCTCTATGTGCTGGTGTGAAAACCCAGGGCAAACTCTGTTTTTATCGTGTTGTAAACCAGCACCTGTTAGGAGATTAGTACAATGTGTGATCTCTGCTGGTCTGCATGTGTACTTACTAGTAGGTCTTACTTTGCCACAATTGACATGCAATCCTGTGAGCCAATGGTAAGAGTTCATGTGAAACAACTACAGTTTTTTTTTTTTTTAAATATATCTTTATTGACCTTTTAAACAGATAGGTTGTACAGATATCGGCATACACCAAAACATGGGTATATCACACTGAATGTTCACCTTCCAGATACCGCAGGCCATAACCCACGTACAACAGCAGTAATATTCAATTTGTTCCCGTGTGCCCCTTCCCCCTGCATCTCCTGTATGCATCTTCTGTAGAATGCCTCAATCGTGAACAATCCTATAAATCCCTGCCCCAGTCCACACCCCCGGGCTTCTGCGCTACGGATCAACTACCCTGCCTCCCCTCCCACCCCCGTCCCCCAACAGAACTCTCCCCCCACCCCCCAACCATGTCTGTGTATAATCCCTTATGGCATACCCTGATGGGCCTAATCACTCCGTTCCTTTTGCCCCTTCCAATAGAACCGTGCTACCCTGCGTCTCTCAACCCTTCGCTATTGTCTGCCTCCCGCCCTGAGTGTACGCTCCCCCCCGTTGCGTCGCCATCTGCTCCGTTTGTACCCCCGTTTACCAGCTCTGCCACCATTGCCTTCCAGGCCTGCACGTCTTCTTCTAGTTTCTCATCTTGTCTGGTCCGCTGCATTCGGACCACCTCCGCAGTCGCCATGAAACAACTACAGTTACTACTTCCATACACTGACCCCCATTCATCAACCTGCTGTTGTCCTCAGGTTTTCTAGTAGAGGTCTGTATGAAAGGTCCGATTACCTCTTTTTCAAGAAACCTCGCCTAAACCTAACTGACCTGAAGAGCCAAAGTCCTATTATGTTTCTTCCAGTAGACTTCAAGATTATGTAGAAACATCAGGCCAAGTGGTTCTTCAATTTAATGAAAATCCACAAACTCCTTGACGACTCTGAAGCTAAATTTTACACCAAGCATGAATGCAGTCAGTTCTTTTGGTTAAGCTAGATGAGCTGTGTGTCTTGAGATGGGGTAGTGTTCGGTTTCTTGACCTTTTAACTGCAGCTTTTACATACTTGATTGATCATGCTTGATTGCCCTTCTCAGAGAAGCAGTGGTTTTGGCATTTGCCTAGTGTTGCAGCAGAAGCAATACGCTGGATGCTCTTAGCACTGGGCCCATACAAGTACCTTTTTTACTCAGATTCTATACTTCCATCACAGAGGCAATGGTTCTCAGATGGATCTTTCTTTGTCATTGTGAGGGGTGAGAAATCAGGGTGTTCCCCTATCAGCTACTCAATGAGGACCATCAATTGATAGCCAACTCACAAATTAGAAAAAAGGTTCACGAACTCTACCCTCAAATTCTAACTCTCTCTATCATGCATAAGAAATCAGATATTTGTAAGCACAGTTTCTGAAGAAAGAACATTAAGACAAATAAAAGACTTATTGTATTAAAAATCCCAAACCAATGCATATTAGCAACATTTTGAGAATCTCTGTCATAAATCTAACAGCTTGAAATATAAAACCACATATCTAGTTAAAGTAAATCTATTTCTAAATAAAAGAATACATAAAGATTATGGTTTAGAATGAATAATTCCTACCACGAATGAAGGCAGGAGGATTGTTCACAAGAGTTCGCTTAGCATGGGAAAAGGGATCAAGTCAAAGTCCACTTGGGAAACGTCCATGGGCATGGGCAAGAGTAATGGAGCATTAATCAGGGAATTTCAAGTCTGTTTTTTCACCAGACAGCTCCAAATTGTCCAGCAGGTAAGTTCATTAGCAAGGGCAAAAAGACAAGGGGCATGTAAAGAGAGTCCAGCAGGCAGACTGGAGGAAAAGAAAGAGAAGATGCAGGGCAGCCTCGCAAGAACGGCTTGACTGAGAACAAGAGGGAAGTGGGGATGAAGAAGGCCTCCCTCCTCCTAGGAAAGCCACTTTTTAGACTCCAAATTGTTCGTTATGACATCAGTAGTCACCATACAATGGTCTGATCATCATGTATCCGTGGCAACATCAGGAGTGTGATTGATCTGCTTTGGCCCTAGGCAGGCCTAGTAAAGGAACATTATGAATAATGACAACCTCCCCAGTTACTATTTCAGGCTCACTCAGGGCTAAGAGGAAAAGATGGCTACAACCACAGGGGATTTAGTGTCCCAAGACCCAGCACAGGGAGGATGTCCTAAAGTTTACGAACCTCCCAGACTATTTATCATTATTTTTCACTTGTCAGTTAATTTTTCCCATCACAATAGGGACTGCAAATTTTCCTGACCTAAGTTAAAAGAGTAAAATTGAAAACTGTATCTTATTTGTTTTGCTTTGTGTGATTTGTGCAAATAAGTCATTGTTTTCTCTCTTATAAAAATAAATTAATTAGGGTGTTTTCCTGCTGTCTTTAGTATTCTCTTACCTTTTGGTTAGGAGTTCGCACCATATCCCTGCGATTTTTTTTGTTGTTGTCTAGAAGAATGATGATAGCCATGACAGCTGATTCTGGAACTTAGGGGCTGATTACATCTTTGGTGGTCTTCTTGCTGAACTGCTGTGGCATAGTTACCAAGAAGACCGCCATGGTGGCAGTCTTTCGGCCACCGTATTACGATGACTGGAGTGTGAGCGGTAGACTGCCACGGCAAAGTACCCACGACCAGCGTGTCGGCGGTCCTCAATGCATGTGAATACTATGTCGATGTCGTCAAGCCAGCGGTGTTCCGCCCGCCGAATTACAATGATGTAGGGGTACTGGCTGTCTCCTAGTGGCAGTTCTCTGATGGCATAAATTATTTGCGGCTGTAGCTAAGCAAAGCAATAGAACTGTGGCCATTGAAAGGGCACAAATACAACTCACCTGGTGTAGCCAGGCCAATTGAAAATACCTGCATAGCACACTATAAAAAACACACCATTCCAAATCATGATCCTTTGCCACTCCCCAGCTCCACAGCATGATTAGAGCTAAAATAGAGTGAGAGAAGCCTGTTTACAATTTTTCTTTACATTTTTTTCAGTTAGCTCACTTGTTACTTACCACGATTTTTCCTTGCTCCATCACTATTTTCTCCTGGGTGTCTTTTTTGTAGTGTTACTCCCTCCACCCTTTTATAATGCCCCAGACCAAAAACCCCAGGTTTTCAGAGCAAGAGCTGTCTGTTATGGTGGATGAATCCTCAGAGTAGAACCACAATTGTTTGGGCACAAGTCCAAAATACTCCACACAGCAGGAAAAGGGAAATGTGGGACAGAATCATCCTCCAAGTCAATGTGGTAGGCACAATCCCACGCACACAGGGGGATATTAGGAAGCAGTGGCATGACCTCAGGGCCGCCAGGACCTGGCATCTAGGCAGCACCTGGCGGCCCTGAAGACTGGTGGTGGCCCTACCAGTACACCGTGCAGAATGTAACCTGGGAGGAGAAAGTCTTGGCCATCACGTGAAAGTTCATCCCCCTGTTTATTCACATACCAGTTCCCAAAGATGTGTGTAGCAAATATATCCCTAACTACCAATCAGCAAAGTATCAGTATCAGAGAGGTAAATGATAATGTGTGAATGTTTTGTGTCTCATATTGGGTATGTTGAAACAATCTATACAGCATGCCATGATGCCTGGAAGTGTATTACAAATGAAATTAACCCCTGAAGCATCTAATCTGCCCCAATGTCAAGCCATGATCCATACCAACATAACAATGTCTGCAGGTATGTCACAGTAGGCAGCAAGATATTGTAGGCTCTATGGATTTTTGACTTCACTACAACTACTATGATGCATTTTGTAAGTCATCCAAAACAAGATTAAACTGTGATTGTGCACAATGCTACAAGTAACACAAATAACAACTGAGCCTTCCAGACCCGTGAAGTGACAAATCTACATCCAATGTCCTCCTTAAAGACTGGTCACCATACTGTCCTGTATGTAGTCCTGGGCACATCACATGAAAAATATCATGCCATGATAGACGACACAACAAGTGTGCTTTTCCAACAGCCAAAGACATGAACCCAATGAAAAATATGTGAAGTGGCACGTGACCTTTTTACTCTGCACTGCTCACGTGATCAGTATTGGCAAAGACACAAACAAGTTGTGTCATCTACTGTCTTGTACTCTGTTTAGCCTTGTAATGTCCCATTTCACATAACACATCTCAACTGTGATATAATAGATTGTCGATGTGATGTATATGTCATAAACAAACAGACCACAATTCAGAACATGCTATGAGCTGCGTATCAGAAGTACATGTGCAAGGAATAACAAATTGTCTGTGCAACATATGCTTTAACACCCAAATCTAGCAACGCATAAACCTCTAATTATTGTTTTGCCTTCTAGGTCTTACTAACTGTGTGATAAGATTTGAAGGCAGAGATCACATTTCTAACAATAGCAATGTTCTCCTTTTACCATCAGGTCAGTCGCTCCTAACAGGTGGACACACTTCTGAAACTGGACCCCAGGAGCATGCCGACAGTGATGAGGACAGTGCGGACATATTGATGTGGACGATGGTGCTGGTCCATCAGGTCAGACTGGCAAGACCCCAACTGTGACACTCACTGGCCCAACACCACTAACTCTCCCCCGAAAGTACCCAGCCACAAATTTCCACCATACACTGTACCCCTAGCACAGACTCTCACAACTTGGGCACCACAGTCCTGGCCCAGGAGGTTTCAGTCACCACCCATGTAAATGAAGAGCCAGGAACCAGTGGGGCCCCCCAACCTGTGCCAAGGCCATGTCAGGCCCGGGGTAGTAGGAGGGTACCTGCGAAGCAGAGGGAGGCCATTGGGGACACCATCACCCAGTCTGACATTGACCACGTCTTGGGAGCATACCATCAGTCCCAAGACAAAATGGACCAGATACTGACTGAGATGAGGGAGATGAAGCAAGTGCAGCGGGACCAACACAATGAGTGGGCTGCCCTCAATTCGAACTTGGGCACCCTCATTGGGGTGTTGGTGGACATCAACACCACTCTGTCCAGGGCTTTTCCACCCTGATCCACCTCTTCCTGTGATGCTGCACCATCAGGGCCCTCTACATCAGCAGCAGCCACAGGAAGGGAGGCCCTGCCAGAGGGACAAACACCAGCCAACACCACAGTCACTGCACCTGCAGATCCCCCCCACCCTGACAAGCAGGGTCCGGGGCGTCCATGCAAATATTCATCCCCTTTGGATGGCCAGGACAATACCATCACCAGCAAGAGAACCCGTTCCTAAATTCCTCTTGTGTCTGCCTACCAATGACTTTGTGGACGATTGCTAGACCCATTTCCCTTCCTGATGCCCAGAGTATGTTGGACTTGGGACTCAAAGCAATGTGCCATCTCCAACAAGGATTTCATCCACCATGACTGACTCATTCACTGTTAGTTTGCACGGATCATTATTTCGCCCATTGCTTCATTTTCATTGTTCACTAACAATAAATGCACTTTTCACAAATCTCATTGACTGATGTACTAAATGTATTATCTAGCAAACCTTTATTGTTCGCCCATCTGAACATTACAAGTCTAGCAACATGTGCTTGGGTAGGTATGCACATTTAGCATGTACACAATTTTGCCATAGGTGCACAACCATGTGTCACGAAAACATCCATTCCAATATGTCCTAAAATACCTCCTTCCTCTCATCAAAAACTAAATGGGCTGTCATGAAGTCACTGAAAGACAAATGAAGGAATTAGGCACAAAATATGTGCTAGTAAACAAAATGTTTATTCACAGATGTAACATACATGGAAGAAAGGAACAGGTTTAAAGATGTTCAGGCGATTAGGCTATCCAGCAATGATCACGTGAACACCTGCTCCCTGCACACCTGACTCACAACACAAATCAAGCATGTGTCAAACCTATAGCCAAACAGATGGCAGCACAGCATGTGTCTTCCAATTTATCATTCCAGTACACTGGGCCTATATCTGGTGTCATGTCACAAACAATGTTCAGTTGTGTGCTAGGATTACTCTTTGCTTCCTTTAACTGATAGAGCAACAGATACATCCTGTTCCCCAGATGTCAGGAGTTACCCAATGTGTAGGGGAAATTTCATGAGATTACTACACTGCCACATCTGGTTGGAGTCCATGATGATACAAATATCATATCAAGACCAACAAACAACAGGGAACCAGTCCATTGTATAACTCTGAAATCACAATCCATAACAGTGCAAGCTGTCTTGCTATCGCATTGGTACACCCAAAGTCTGTGTCTGTCAGTTCCAGGAACAAGCCGTGTCACCCTTGTACATACAAACAGTAACATAGGCCTGCAGATGTCACAACTCTGAAATGTCCAAATGAAGATAATGTGGTTAAGGTACCTAGAACAGGAAAATGCATATGGATAAGTGCACAAACCATACACATACAACAATTCACACAGGCAGCATTGATAGAACACAGTTATGTCCTACAAAACAAGGTCAACTATGCAACAGAGACCAAGATACCATGAGTCAGCTCAACATACCTCTCACTTCATCACAACAAGAGGTGCTATACCAGTCCCAGATATGTCATGTCAAGAAACACTTACACTCAGGAGAAAAAGTTGTTGATCAGATCCTGACGTAAGTCCCCTCCTTCTTCTTCACCACTATCCTCTCCATTTGGCATTTCATGGCCCTCACCTGGTGGCTCTGCATGGCCCTCATCATCTGCAATAACAGTGATGTTATGTCGCACTGCAATGTTGTGCAGCATGCAGCAGGCCACGGCGATTTGACACACCTTCCCGGGTGAGTAGAGGAGGGATCCCCCCGTCTTGTCCAGACATCTGAATTTGTCCTTCAGGAGTCTGAAAGCCCTCTCCACTGGCTGCCATGTTTTCCATTGGCCTCATTGAAGCAGACTTCCCTTGGTGTTGTCGGATTCCTCAGTGGTGCCAACAACCATGGTCTGTTGGGATACGCTGAGTCACCTAGATTGAAGTCAGACATAAGTGTCATAATTATTCTACCAGTTTGTGATGATACAACTTGACATTTCCCATACAGAGTTAGGACAGTTCATACTTACCAACAAGCCAAGCCCTCTCTGGTTGGAGTTGTGACATCGGCTGTTCTGCAGCACAAAGGAGTCATGCGCTGATACTGGGAACCAGGCACAAATGTTTGAGATGTACAAATCGGCAAGGCAGACAACTTGCATGTTTATTGAATGGTAGTGCTTGCGGTTTCTGTAGGCCTGTTACCTGTTGTGCGGTGGTATCAAGGCAATATGGGTGCCATCAATGGCTCCAATCACGTGTGGTATGCGAACTATTCCATAAAACCCAGCCTTCGCATTAGGAAGATCCTGCCATATGGGGAACTTGATGTAGCTGTCTATGTGTTTCATCAAAACTGAAAGTATGTCTCCTAGCACATTATGAACATTGGTTGAGACATTCCACCTGAAATTGCCACTGTGTACTGGAAGGAACCCGTGACAAAGAAATGCAGTGCTGCCATCACTTTTGACTATTGGTGGGGATTTGTGTTGTGAGGCAGGAGATCAGTCTCCAACAGATGACATAATTGTAGGATGGTTTGCCTATTCAGGTGAAACTTTTTAATTACATCCCTCTCTTTCATGGTTTGCAGGTCTGGAAATGGACGGTACACTGGAGGCTGCCTCCTTTTCACTCTTCCCAGGTACCTATGTACTGAGTGACAACAAATCAGTACAATGGGCACAGTGTCCACAGTAACACAGGTGAAACAGTTTTCCAAAATACATCATGAACCAAGACATGACAGGTTCACATATAGATCCACATATGCCACATATGGTCAGTCCCCTTTTCAACATACATATTAACTCCCCATTGTGCCCTTTACATGGCTACTCGGCACTGATGTGCAAATATTGCCTCACAAAGGTGATATTACCACCAAATATTTTTATTTTTTTAATCTTTTTTATACACAATACCATCATCAGTGGTAGAGACTGCACTGCAAAAATAGCGGGATTATGCCCTGTAACACGACACACAGAGCTCAAAATATCCATGTCTTTCACATGGCTATGTGTCACAACCCATTTAAGCATTTGACCCCTACATAGGTGTGTGAATGACGCATAAAGATTTGAAATACAACCGTCAGCTCAACCACCACAATGATGGCTGCCTGACCTCGCTGTTAGGACAATCGGACTGAGCACCGCCAGCGTAAGTCGACCATGCAATGGTTGGTTCTGTCTTCGACGGACACAGCCATAGACTAACTCTGTTGATGGGAACAATAGAGGGCCAACGGCTGTGTCCTTCGCAGCAGAATACCCTGTATGCCGCTTTCATGTATGCCAGAATTTTTATAATTGCTCACTTGCCTACAGACACTGCTACCATCAACACCTCCTCAACATCTGCTGCTGTTTGCCACCTCTAGGATAAACATGCCCAGCCAAAAGGGTAAGAGGGCCACTGCCTTCTCTCCAGAAGAACTTGAGACCCTAGTGGATGAGGTCCTTCCCCGGTATGGCCAGCTCTATGGCTCACCAGAGGAGCAGGTGAGTTATTGACACTGATTATAATCTTGTGTGACTCAATCATTTCAATCCATACAGGCTACATTGTTGTTTAGATACACATGATGTTCATATATGTGGAATAATTAGATATTGCTGCCAATATCACACAAACATGTAACTGGCTGTTGGGCACTGGACATAGTGCATGTGACATCACCAATGTGTTGTGATGATTGTGAAAAGGCCTGGAGTCACTGCTGTGTGTATGTAGCCAGCTATTCATTCCCACATTTGATGGTACATGTCATATTGTTTGAACCCTGAAAATGCCAATAGCCAATTCAGGTTCAGGATCTTATCAGCATTAGGACTGTATGTACACTGTGAAGAGCAGATAAGGATGATGCCAGCAATATGTCTTGCCCACTCATCACTCTGCCCAATTTTGACATCTCAAGATAGTTGTGTAGTAGATAGCTCTGGGCCACAGAGCCCTTAATGGTCCCACCCAGCTTTGACTTTGATCATTGAATGGCCACAAGAAGATCCTTTGTGATTGGAACATGTTGGTAATGTGCTGCACATGAAGGTTCTGTATGCTGACCTTGCAGTGAGCAAGGCCTGACAATAAACTGTGCCCAGTCACAACCATGGACCAGGCTGGGGCTTTGTCTCTGTAGTAGTCCAACTGATGCCCCGGGTCATGTCCCTGTAGATCATGTTTAGCATAAGTGTACACTAATTGAGATGTTAGCCCCAACAATACCCCTGCCAGTCCTCACATGGACATACTATTGCACAGTGATAGATTTTACACCTTAATTTGATAGGCCTGTCCCATGGAAATGGTATAGAAAAGTGTTTAACTGAAAGCACACTGGCTAATTTCCACCAGTACTTTGTAACAATGTGCACATTTAAATGCTTGGACAGTATAGGGCCATGAGGACTCACTCACATTCCACATCTTTGCTCAGGTAGGGAGAGCTGTTGGTTAGGGAAAACAGGGGCTACCATATCAACATGGTGGTCTCACTATGGTATGTCAATTACCTCACTGTGTCAGTCCCACACATGATTAGAGGTGTCACATGGGGCCAATACATGCCACACATACCCCATAAGCTGTACTGATATGTAGCATCAATGATTAGACATTTCCACTCTACCCTGGTGAGCATCCTCTCAGTGACACACATTTCAGGTCAGTCATAGTGTGATCGCTGTAACTCTATGGTACATACCCTAATACCACTCTCTATGGAATGTAGGCCTCAAGTCAGTGTTTCTGCCTTTACAAGCAGATGTCCACTTTAGTGCAAAGTTGTGCAGCCTGATCATGCTCACAAAGTCACAACAAGGTATTATTGTTGCTCACATCTCAGTGCATGTGGTGTGCCCCTTGGGTACTTCATGTGAGTGGCTGTACATAGGTTTTTGTGGGTCATGACCAGGGATTTTGTTAATAATCATTGACTTGGGAAAATGTGTATTGGTGTGTTTGTGTATCTCAGCATGTGTAAGTCTACCATGTGGTGTGTTCACTCTTGGTATCAGTTTGTGGCAGATGTAATACAAATGTGTGACTACAAAACTGATATATATGGCCTTACAGTGGGTTAATGTTTGCTTCTTCTCTTGTTTCTAAACAGGTCAACGCCCATCAGAGGAGGGATATGTGGAAGGCCATTGCGCTGCACCCTGACCCCCCTTATGGCCCGCATCATAGCGGGGGCCTATCCCGGCCTTGATGGGCAGTTGCGGGCCCAACAGCAGCAACAAGGGAGTAAGTCATTATCAGAGTTGTACAAATGTTCTAACCAAAGTTTTGGGTTACAGGCATGCATGTCACAATCTGAGATGAGGCTGATCTAAAGTCCAAACCAAAAGTGTTGGTCTCACATGTGTAGGCAAGGTGGTAGGTGAATGATGATGAGCTTAGCCTATTGTCTCCATTGACCTGGGACACAGCAGTGTTAAATGACCTATCCATGAACCAGACTTAAGCTTGTCACATGTTTGACTCAAGGAAGGATTGTTCTGATGTTGTGGAAGGTCCCTGCTGACCATTGGGCCACACGGGTCAAATGTCTACATTATGTGATGAGTGATGCTCATTCACTACTGTGTGTTATGTGATGATAGGCCTATCAACTTTGACATAGTCGGATGTGCACCTTGGATGCATTGACTTCACAACACTTTCCAGTGATAAGTTACGTATGTATCATCACATTGCTGTTGTCACAGCACTGGTTCACTAGCTATTTGTGCCTACATGTTTGCCTGTGGCCCTGCTTCTGTAGTTGTGTCACCACAAAAGTTATGTGTTCAACATGATGTGACTGCATTGGTAGCTTGATGTCTGAGTCATTTAAACATCTGTGTATCTAGGCCATTGAATTTATTTTCAGAGTTAATTGTGTTACTTCCACAATTGATGTTTGACTACTGCTATGACTGGGTATGCATTGCTGGATGGGTGACTCCTGCACTGATCCATTTTTGAAGGGGAGATGTTAATGTGAAATAGGTGAGTAAATGGGATACATTAGAGCTAAACTTACACTTATGTGTGATGATCCATTTTTCATTGACATGACTTGTGTATCATCCATGATGTGAGGTGCACATGTTAATGATAGCAGGTGCATTCTATGAGTGGTTAGATCAGTCTTGGAAAGCTCTAGATGTCTTAAAGGACAATATCTTACTACCCTCACTGAGTATTCAAAGTCATTCTGGGCCTAATTATGCCACACCGGAGTTCCTTCCACCCTATTACAAGTTGGGCGGTCGGACCGCCATGGGACCGCCACAACCACCAGGGATCAGAGATGCCCGGCGGTGTTGCGATGGTCTTGAGGCCGCAATATGCTTAGTGGTGCAGCTGCGTCACCGCCAAGCATATTACGAGTTTCCTCTCCGCCAAAGTCGTAATCAGGCACTCTGTGTTTTCTAAACCAGTGGGTACAGTGATAGGCAAACACCCTAGGAACAAACTTCTAGAACCTGTTAAGGTCACTAATAGTCACTGTGACACATGAGCCTCGAATAATCACTATATTTCAGGGAATGGTAAGCATGTATGGCATAGTCAGCCTGTGCAAAGTTGGAATGGGGTTGTCTTTAAGGCAATGGGACATCTTCTGCTGTGTGCTATTATTCACTGATCACCCACATATTAAGCAAAGATTGTGTGCACTATACTATTCACTGATACACGTGAAACCTTGCTAAGGTAATGTATATCCTCTTTGATTGGACTAATGTGACAGTGTATACATGATGACTTTGGGTATGGGATGTCCCAACAGTGTGAATTACTCAGTAGAAAGTGACAATGTTTCTGCAACTGTAAAAAGGGATGCAACATAGATGTCCAACTTGACATGCATTTCATGATGATGTGTAATTTGAGGGGCACATTTGGTGTTTTCAGGTTCTTGTGTGCACACTGCCCATAAGTATGTTGTGTCCCCTTACCACTTGTGGAGAGGTGTCTACTTTGGTGGCCTACATGGCCAAAAGTATAGGAGGTGATGACCAGTGACAGTGGATACATCTGGATGACGTGAAGTATACTTCATTCATGGTCTTGTGGCTGTGTTGGGTGATGACATCACTATGATCAACTGGTGGCAGGTTATGTACCATACATTCATGTGTTCAGGCCCATGTTGGGACCAATTGTGTTTGCCTTAGGGCTGGGGCACTCAATGTAGCTTTGATAAGCATATTGCGTACATCACATGGTTAGGTGTGTTACCACATATTTTGAAGAAGGAGGGATCAGGGGCGCTTGAAGGTCCAGCATACAAGCTCCACAGAATACATATATGAAAAGGAGTATGCAGTTCCTATGGGAGGAGGGGGAGGAAGAGGAGGCTGGGTTGGTCAACGCCCCCACCCTAAGTAGAGGCAGGGTGTCTCCCAAATGGGGAAGTGGGGCCCTCACACACCTGGTTGGGTGTCATGCTTCATCATAGGGCTTGCTCCTCATCAGGCCGGCGCTGCAATGTCTGACTGGCACCCTATGAGGGGCACTTTGGCGTAGATCTTTTTTCCCAAGCCATTAGGTGAAGTGCGGGTGTGGGGCCTCGTAGTGTAGATGTGAACAGTGTGTGGTGGGGTGGTGCGTGGAAGGATAAAATGAGGCGCAGTGGTGCTCCAAAATTAGTTTAATCTGCGAGCCCACTGGTCTCAATTAAAAACACAGAGAGTGTCATCGCTGATATAATGGTCAGAGGTGGCTAAATATGCATGGTCAACATGTTTCTCGCCTGAAGTGTAGAAAATCACGTGGTGATTCGTCAGGACCAGGAATACTACACTATCTACACAGTGGTTGGCTACTCAAAAGTGAACCAAGCACTCTAAGACCTAGCATTGAGGTACCTTATCAATGAATTTAGGATTGACCAACCTATAGAAATTAACAATAAGAAAACAGAAAAACAGAAATCAAAAAGTTAAAACATACACAATGGGCAAAGCAGCCTCCAAAGTAAAAGCATGCCACACTCACATGGTGGTTAGTGCAACATAAACAGGTGTTTAGCTAGACTAACAAAAAGCTAAAAATTGTGACAAACGTGACATATCCATGGCACTAAGGTGTGAGTGGTGGTAACCAACCACCCTCAAGTAGTAGTCAAGGGCTCACCCGATTCGGGTACTGGTCAGACTCCCTCGACTCGCAGGCAGAGGAATGCACGTTACAAAAAGTTAAGGTCCTGCTGGTTGCAATCAAACACGGAGATATAACCAAGTTGTAGTAAATAAATGTTAACAGGCAGAATAGGGCGTGCGTTATGAACGCGTAAAGTTAGGTCCCGGGGGGGGCAATCATACTCGCAGTTCGTCCGGAAGCCGATGCCGAGAACCTACCCCTTGCTCTGCCTGGTCGTAAGAGTAAAGGGTGTGAGTGCGGGCCGGATTACGTATCCTGTGGAAGGTTACGCCCAACGTGAGAACTGGAAGTAAACTGATCACGTGCGTGCGGGAGCACGTATGCTCTAGAGTATTGGTGGCTTGCGTAGTTGTAGGGTGGCAGCCATCTTGGGTGAGGGCGGTGCGGGGTTAGACAAGCGTCGCTGGTCAGTATCGCTATGGCTAACGCGGTTATGTTAGCATATAGCAGGAGAGATGCCAATGGAGTGCACCATATATGTGCCAGCCTATTGCTGAAAACGATCACGAAAACGAAAGGCGGGTACCCAGGGAATGCATCATAGTGTGCGTGATGTGGTATGCTCTGGAAGATATTCAAAACAGCAGGACTAGGTGGCAAAAAGGGAATGTGAGCGCTCCCATGCGAAAGTGCAAACAAGAGCAGGTGGCTGGTTCAGGGATTGAGAAAACTATGTATCCGCCTATATGTCAATGTGGCAGCATAAGTGATGCTCTAACAAAGTGAGGGCTCACTCATAGTGGCAATGGTCCTATTTACCAGCTAAAGGGGAGATGTCCATAGGGTGGAGGGGAATGACTTCAGTGTGATCCCCCAGGCATCATGCACCAAGCACGATAAGCTGACGTATCAGGGAGAGGGAGGGCAGTCCATTGTGTGGGCTACCGCATATCATGATAATTTCTCTGTTATGGGTGGCTAAGCTGGAAAATGATGATGTAACTTTGGGAGAAGACAATCTATCTATTGACTTCACTCCAGGGGATGTCCTCATTGAGTCCGTTCCTGTCACAAGACAGGCGGAAGATCCAACGTTGTTCCCTCCTGAAGAGTGCTTGCTTGTTTAGATTCGGGTGCGCCTCTATTATGGTCCACCTCAGACTTTCTGCGGGGTGTCCTTTTTCCGCAAAATGCTGACACAGTTTGGTCCATAGTTTATGGCAGCAAATGTTGCTACGGTGTTCTGTGATCCTCACTTTAGCTGCTCTCGTGGTCATGCCAACATAACGTAGGTTGCAATGGCAAGTAATGGTGTTAATGCAGTTGCTGGTGTTGCAATTAGTGTGTTTCTTTTGTACCCATCTGAAGATGGGTGAAAATTGGATTGCCTTAGTTGTCTTTGTGAGGGGACACAAAGAGCATGAACCACAAGGGTAGTGTCCTGTGACAAGAGGAAGACCCCATAGGGAAGGCTGGTTGTTGTGGTTGGTGCAAGTGTCAGATCGTGGTCGCGTGTGGACAAGGAGGTGTTTGAGATTGCTTGTGCATTTAAACGCAAATCTGGGAGGTGGAAATACCAAGCCCCCTGTCTGTAAGATGCCCCAATCTTTCTTGACTATATTCTTGATTTTGTCTGAATGTTGTGTAAATGTAGTCCCACAAGTCAGGACGTCTTTGTTGTTTCTGGGGTTCTGTTCGAGTAGGGCCTCCCTATTATTATTGCGGGCTCGTTTCCTGGCTGTGTTAATGTTGTATGTAGGGTAATCTCGCTGTCTCAGGTTATGTGTTAGTTGTGCTGCCATCTCATCGTAGTCCTGGACAGTGCTGCAGTTTCAGCCGAGTCGCAGGAACTGTCCAAAGGGGAGGTTGTCCCTTAAAGTCTTGGGGGGGTGGCTGCCGTAAAGTAATAAACTGTTACAGTCTGTGGGTTTCTTCTGGACCGTCGTGTGTAGTCTGCCATCCATCAGAGTTATTTTGAGGTCCAGAAAGGGAATGTGTGTGTCAGAGATGGTGCTCATGAAGCGTAGGTATGGGTTGAGAGTGTTGACCCACCCGCAGAACTCATCACATGTTGTCCTATCTCCTTTCCAGAGCACCAAAATATTGTCAATGTACCTGTGCCACAAACGTATGTTGTCAAAGTATGGGTTGGAAATGTCAAAAATGCATCTTGCCTCAAAGGCTGCCATATAGAGGCATGCCAGGCTAGGGCCGAAGGTGTGCCCCATAGATGTACCCTGGGTCTGGGATAGAGTTGCTTCTTAAACTGAAAAAAGTTCTCAGTTAGAGCCATGGTGGCGCATCCATGATAAAATTGATAGGTGTGGGGGAGACCCAATCTTCTGACCGAAGTGCTGCCTCTACAACCTCCAAGGTGGCAGCCTGGGAGATGTTGGTGTAGAGGGCCTCTACATCGAGTGTTACTAGTAATTCAATCTCAGGGGTAGAGTCAAGGGTGTTTATGAGGCGCAGTACGTCCCTAGTGTCCTGTAGAAAGGAGAATGATTTCCGGACGATTGGTTGGAGGAAGTGGTCGCAGAAACGGGATAAGGGTTCAAGTAGTGAATCTATCCCGGAGACAATCGGACGTCCAGGAGGGAGGATTTGGTTTTTATGGATCTTGGGGAGGATGTAGAAGTAAGGAATCCTCTGATCCTTTTTGACCAGAAAGTCAGCCTCCTTTTGGCTAATCCAACCCTCCGTTTCGGCAGCGAGTACCATTGACATGATACGGGTCGTCAGGACATCCGTGGGGTACTGATTGATGGGGGTGTAGTACCGGCAGTTTGGCAGTTGTCTGTGGCATTCTGTGTCATAATCATCGTTAGATAATATCATGATGGCACCCCCCTTATCTGCTGGCTTGATAGTTATGGAAGTGTCATTGGCCAGGGTGGTAATGGCCGCTGTTTCAACAGAAGATAGGTTGTGGAAATGTTGTTACCTGTCATTCCTGGCTGCCTCTTTAAGAACAGCCTGTTCAAATGTAAAAATCTCATGTGGGACCTAGTTGGCATGGGGGGGTGAACCTGGATGGATTATGTAGACCTGAGTCATCATGTGGTTGTTCAGGTCTACCTTGGAAGAATGCCTTCAAGCGTATTTTCAAGAAGAAGTTGTGCAGTTCACACGCTTCACGAAAGTCATCCTGCTTAGGAGTGGGGACAATCCCCAGGCCCTTGTTGAAGACCATTGTCTCAATGTCGGTCAGGGATCTGTGGGACAGGTTCACTCTCAGTTTTGTTTGCCCGTCTGACTCCGGGTCTGTACTTGCTGTTGGGGTGGGACCTGCCATTGTACCCGCTTGTTTCCTCTTCTGCGTCCTCTTCCTCTGCCCCAGCCTCTGTCTAAAAAAGGGGTGGGTGTTGGAGGATGAGGGTAAAATTGTGGTGGTCCATGTGGATACATGGGGTACTGCCCTATGATGAAGCATGACACCCAACCCGGTGTGTGAGGGCCCTACTTCCCAAATTGGGAGACACCCTGCCTCTACTTTAGGGTGGGGGCGTTGACCAACCCAGCCTCCTCTTCCTCCCCCTCCTCCCATAGGAACTGTATACTCCTTTTCATATGTGTTACCACATATGCAATAAACTGATTTATTTTCTAATTGCAGCATCAACTCAGGCAAGTGGAGGAGGAGAGGCCAACATCAATGGGAATTCAGCTGGCAACACTGGTTCCATGTACGATACTCCCAGCATAGAGGAACCCAGTGGCCTAGTGGGTGGTAGGAGTACCACAGAGGATGCAAGCTCCAGTTTGTCATCATTGAGTCAGCCTCGAGTGGACACCCCCGAGTGGTGGGGGTGACACAGGACATTTGCCACCATCGTCCTTGCCAGCCGCCCTAAGTTCCAGCTCCACCTTCCCTGTTGCTCCCCATCCAGTTGGCTGTGCCAAGTCCCCTATAAGGGGGCCTGTCTCCTTCGCTCCAGTCACCTCAGCCCCTGCCCCTGTTTCCCCCTCTGCGCTCAATCAGGAGGCTATTGATCTCCTGAGACAGATCTCTGTGGGTCAGAATGTACCGTTGAATGCCATCCAGGGGCAAGTCTGCCAATTCGTGAAGATGGTGGCCTACCTGGAAGGTATTGATGGTGCCATATCTGGCCTATAGTATTTTCAGGCTCTGGCCTCCTCACTGACCGCAGCTTCCCACCCCCCCACCCACATTTTGGTCCCTAACCTGTTCCACGCACATGCACACATTTTCACACACACACCCATACAGACCCAAGCAGCACATCCACACACAAGTCCAGAGAACACAAAAGGAGCAGACATGCATCCAAACGTGCAGACACCACCACACTCACATCCACACACAGCACAGGGGAACCCACACACGCATGCACACAACAGACACCCACAAACTCACCCCCAGACAACACAGAGACAACCATATTCACAAGCACTCCCACATCCATAGACACACCCACAGTCACCACCACATCAGCAGTCACTACACCCATACCCAGCACTCCCATTGCAGCAACATCTCCAGATACACCTTCAGCTACATACACACCCAAGAAACTCAGACTCAAGCACTCATGCACCCAACAGACACCAGTATCACAAGACACACACACACTTCCACCACATACACCTGACTCCCATGCACCTCCACCCAAAGTACAAAGTCAACAGACTCACATATTCCCTCAACCTCCCAGTCCCCACTCCTTCGCACACACCCTCCCACGTTCCCTGCAGAAGACCGTTCCTTTGCCCTTGCCATCACCAGTACCCATCCTGCAGCCACACCTTTCCTGACTGTTCCTCCCCCTTCCACAGCCAATTCCACCCCTGCCACCTCAGAATCCAGCCCTATTCCTGGCCCATCCACCCCTTCCACTCCCAAGCATACCACTACAAAACGTCGGTCCACCCCTTCCACCTCCCAAACCACTCCTCCTAAACGTAAGCCATCCTCTTCCTCTCCCAAAACCCCCACTCCCCACAAGAAGGACCCCCTTACCAAACCCACCCGACCCCCTCACAGTTGTTAAGTTCGATGTGCCTTGCATGCCCTATAGATGCTCCGTTAGGAGGAGGCTCCCTAGCAGTGTCATATGGGCAAGTTTTGTGGCACAGCATTTAGCTGGACCATAACCAGAAGCCATTGAACTGGCCATTGGCCTTTGTTTGCATTTTCAGTTATTGGATGAATAAAATCCTTTCTTTGGTTTTGCACACAATAGTCCTGCCCTTACTTTTCTAACTAGTATATGTTATTGTATACTTCGGGAGATGTGACAGCAGTTCTGTTTGTTTCACCTTGATTGGTGATCCATTTGAAGGGGTTGTGTAATCTGAACTTGGAACCAGTGCTGGAATTACCAAGGAGAAGGGGAACGGTTCAATGGAAGCATATGTGTGATGCATTCAAATGAGGGCTTGGGATTGATATATGTGTGATCTCATATGGTAAGTATTTAAACTTGTTTGGGGTAATCTGTCCATCATTTTGCTTGCTCTTCTCCCTATGATGGAGATTTGATGTGTGTTTGATGTGTGCCAGGTAGTTATTTGTTACATTCACACATTGAGGGTGTTAAATAGTCATGTTTTTGTGCATTTTTATTTGAAGAGGTGTCCATTTTAGTGTGAATGGCTTACACATACTTGATGTATATGTGAGACAAATCCTGTTCCTGCTGTGTTTGCCTTTCTTACTTGCACTTCCACATTTCCACATATGCATGGCACTTGGTGATGGTATTGGTTGTCCCTGATATACTTCATGCCCCAGGTCCAGGACACATATAGGTTGGGAGGCATGTGCAAGTTGTTATGTGGGCCAGGGCCACAGCCTTTCAGGATCCCCCCCCAGTGAGGCAAGCCTATTCAAAAGGGCGTGTTTACAATATGACCTTCTTATAGTTCTCACCCTGATTGATAGGTAGCCCGTGTAGCTGTCATGACCTTTTACTGTGGGTGATGTGTGGGGCCTATTACAGATATTTTGCAGAGGGTGAATTTCAGATTCATGAGACATACCTTCAACTGTTTCTTTGATGTGACAACAGGACCTTGCAAGTGTGAAATGCGAGGGTGTATTGGTAAATAAAATGTGGGGTACTGATGGTGTGCTGCTGTTCTGTTACACTAATCAATGCACCCTACATGATCCATGAATCTCAGTTTTGTACACATGTAAATTGTAGTGAGGTGTGCCTGTGCAGTGTCCATGACCTGGCCATAGGGGGCATGATGGAGCAGTGTGTGGCACATACATCCCTATTCATTGGGGACAGGGGCACACATGAAATACATGGGCCGGGGCATCAAAATACCTTGACAGGTCCATGCCGGGCCTACTATTTGCTGTGGAGTCAATGGTGACGGGTAGGCATATGGCTTCCAGTCGGTTGTGGCGATGACAGTGTCGGTAGGCATCAAGCAGGATCTGCAGCGGAAGGACATTCAGGGCTGGCTCCATGACGCATCCTGGCTGAAGAGGGGTGAAACACCGAAACCGGTCCTAGGATGCTTGATTCCAGTCCAGGGAGGACCTGGCCTGGCAGTTCGGGCTGGACTGTTCCCATTGGGTGGTCAAGACTGATTTGCATATGGCTGGGTCCAAACTGGAATGGCATGGTGAGCAAAAAAACGATGGATTTAGGCCCAGATCTCTGTACTGGGGTGAATGTATGACATTGTTCTGCATTCTGTCCATCAGTTGTTCTTTTTGCATTTGTCACCCCGAGTGGGACGGGTATGCCCAGACGTGGGTCCCGTGCTCTCCATGCCAATGGAGTCAAGCTATCCTGGCTGAAGAGGGGTGAAACCCCGAAACTGGTCCTAGGATGTTTGATTCCAGTCCAGGGAGGACCTGGCCTGGCAGTTCGGGCTGGACTGTTCCCATTGGGCGCAGGGTCAAGACTGGTTTGCATATGGCTGGGTCCAAACTGGAATGGCATGGTGAGCAAAAAAACGATGGATTTAGGCCCAGATCTCTGTACTGGGGTGAATGTATGACATTGTTCTGCATTCTGTCCATCCGTTGTTCTTTTTGCATTTGTCACCCCGAGTGGTACGGGTATGCCCAGACGTGGGTCCCGTGCTCTCCATGCCACTGGAGTCAAGCTATCCTGGCTGAAGAGGGGTGAAACCCCGAAACCGGTCCTAGGATGCTTGATTCCAGTCCAGGGAGGACCTGGCCTGGCAGTTCGGGCTGGACTGTTCCCATTGGGCGCAGGGTCAAGACTGATTTGCATATGGCTGGGTCCAAACTGGAATGGCATGGTGAGCAAAAAAACGATGGATTTAGGCCCGAGTCTCTGTACTGGGGTGAATGTATGACATTGTTCTGCATTCTGTCCATCCGTTGTTCTTTTTGCGGTAGGCATCAAGCAGGATCTGCAGCGGAAGGACATTCAGGGCTGGCTCCATGACGTTACGGGACATGATGAGGTGTGCAGTGGTGAGTACAGGTGAGTTTTCACCTTATATACTTCCCTTTCTGCTAGCTCATGTGTGGTGGTGTATGCCGCATCGGTATTGAGCGGGCGGAGAAACTGGCTGTCCTCCCTCTGACAACAGCTTTGGCTTATTGAACCGCCGACGTTGGACAGAAATTCCTGGTGGTGTCGGCGGTGCGGCAGTCATCTTTCTTCTATGGGACTGCATACATTGTAATTGGGTGGTGGCACCGTCAACTCGGCAGTGGTTTTACGTCCACCGATGCCGCCGCAGTCCATGGACCGCCAAAGTCGAAATCAGGTCCTAAATCACATGGGCTACACCTACAAGCAAGAAAGTGCCTCAAAAGTAAATGTAAATTGGAAATGTACCAAATATTATTCTATTGCATGCTATAGGAGGGCAACTACAAAAGATGATGTTGTAATTCATGTAAGAGAGCAGAACCCCCCACCCCAAATGTGGCAGAAATAGAAGTAAAGGAGGCATTGTAGGATATAAAAGAGGAAAGCAGTAGCTCCAGGAACCCACAACAAAGATTCTTAAAGATATACTGCCTAAAGTCCCTGCACACATCACAGGACAACAACCATCTATACCCACTTTAAATGGTTTAATTGCACAAACAAAAAAGCCACCAGTGATACTCCCCTGTCCCTAGAAGGGACCAAGACATGAAATACCTGAACATTTAACAAAGACACCTAACGAGGAACCTTTCCTTTTACATTATAAGTTGAACAATGTTAAACAAATCCTAAAATTCTCTACGGCACATAACTTAGTAAAACTAAGTCATTGTCAAACCTGGATGATAGATGTGACCTTCAAACTGTGTCCCAAACCATTCACTCAGATATACACCATAGATGGTGAATATCAAAACACAAATATCCCTTTTATATATGCCCTACTACCAAATAAACAAAGCAGCACATATTACAACATCATAAACCACATTAAACAGAAAACCACTAACCTCCCAAAAAATAATCCTAGACTTTTAATAGGCCATGATTCAAACCATTTTAAATATCTACCATACAAGGCTATTACTATCATTTTAATCAAAGCATATGGAGACACCGCCAACTAAGGGCTCAATTATGAGTCTGGTGGTCCACAGAACGCCAGACTCGTGGGGGCGCGGCAGCGGTGGTCTCCCGTCCACCCTATTACGATTAGGGCGGTTGGACCACCATTGCCCCTCCGCAGCCACCAGGGAACCGCCATTCCCTGGCAGTGCTGCTGGGGTCAGGAGGTATCAATGTGCTTGGGGGGACCACCGGGCCCCGCCATGCATATTAGCAGTTTCCTCTCCACCATGGTTTTCATGGCGGTTCCTCCTCCATGAAAACTATAGCGGAGAGGAAACAAAGGGGGCCCTACAGGTCTCCCTTGTGCCTCTGTGCCCAGGGTGAATGCAGGGGGGCACAACATATGCCCCCCTGTGTGCGTTCACCCCAGTTCCTGCACAGCATGGAATTTTCAGTCCATACCATGCAGGAACTGTTTTTGGCGTTCCCATTGCGTGCCCATTTTTAGAGGCATCGCTATGGGAACACTAAAAAAGAGCCAGCCAGAAGGAGGAAACTTCTAATCTGGTGGGCAGCCTAACCACAGCTTTGGCGGTGCGGTGATGGCGCGGACCCGGTGCTGCACCGCCAAAGTCATAATCAGGCCCTAGGTGTAGAATATTCTACAGTCAATTTGCCTTTGAAATAAAAAATAAAATGATAGCACTAGCGTATGTCCCTGTCACAGAGGTAGCTAGCCACTACAGTTTACTAACAGAAAGCCCTTTCTACCAAGAAAATGAGAACAAACTAAGTCCCTAATGGACAATTTCAAGGACCCTTAGGTTGGCAGACTGCATCGTTCCAGACAAGACACCCACCCAAATTCCAAATACAATGATGGAATGTCTGTGACAGCACCATGGCACAGGAAGCCAAAACAAACAATGCCGGGGAAAGATGGCACAATGCCTTCCAATCCACACTAGGCAGAACCCAACCTACACTCTATAAATGTATAGAAGCATTACAAAAAGAGCAATGCTACCAACAACTACGAATGGAGCAATCTATTTGCCAAATTGCCCCTAAACGTAGCAAACAAACCAAAAGAAAGTCAAACTGTTAATAAATAACATAGTAGATTATAGCCAAAAGCATGTTCTAAAATAAATAGTAATCTACCAAAGTCCAAAAAATCACCACAAAATCTAAACCAAAATGACAACTCTTTAAAAAAAAATAACTATAATATTTTATTACATCGATCTAAAAATTAAATAAAAGTCCAATGTTAATGAAGACTGAGATAATAAATGATATATAAATTATTTTAAAGAAATGTAACCCCCACCAGCTAAAAAACTAAAAAACAGGCTCAATCCACCACATAAAATAATTACAACTCATAAGCCACACAATTCCAAATAACAATCACATAAAATGTACACAAATAATAAAATATAACATTTGCCACCCAAAAGAAATGTAATGAAAAAGTCTTACTGTTTAGTAGCTGCAGATCTTCCTCTGTATCCACTTAGTCAAAAAAGAGTAATCCAATAAAAACAGAAAGAATAATATCCAAAAAGCCCTAAAAAAATGCAAAAATATAGCAAATCCAATACAAATCCCTCAAATCAATCCAAAGTAACTAGGAACCATAAGAAATGAGAAAAAAACGTGTTTAAAAAAATGAAACGCTCAAGGAAACACGCAAAAAAGGAAATCAAAATCAAAAGCATTGGTTTATTATAAACCAAAATTGATTTCTTTTAAGAAAAACATAAAATCCAAATCCCCATAGGACACGTTCGTAGACAAAAACTTGTTAAGTAAATAATAAAACCCACCTGCAAAACTCAGCACAATCCCAAAAAATACATATACTTCACACTTAATCATCAAAATATAAGTAACATAACACAATTTAATATAACATAACGATATATTACTAAAACAGTGTTCAAAAACCCAAAACTACAAGCTAGTGAAAACCACTACTATTAATACATCTAAATATACAACAGATCCACAAACAACACTACAACTAAATTTGGACCTCCTCCCTAAACCCCCCATCCTGGAAACCCTTAAAAAACCTTAAAAAAGGACTTACCTTTTCTGACGAACAGCAGCACCTTACCGTGACTTGGTTCTGGGAAAATAGAATAAAAATAACACAAAAAGATTGCGAAATAGAAGGCAGCAGCAAAAAAAGAGCCGCTAAATGAACCTAAAAGAAAGGCTATCTAACCATATAAATGAATTGGAAATAATGTAAAATGTTGAAAAAATGTATTAAACATTATAAAAATTGTAAACCATGACGGAAAATGTTGTTCAGTAAATAATAGTATAAAATATATACAATTATTTAATATATACTGAAAAAATGATGTTGAGAATATGTATATAAAACAATGTAAGACATTTTTTAAAAAGCATTAAACAAGGGAAAATAGTGGAAAATGTATAACATACAATAGCCTTTATAATTTGCATTTTTTTATTTAATAATAAAAAAATCATTACATTTTTAAAGTATTTAACTATATAAATGTGTACTTTTAAGTTGAAATATATGTGTTTAAAAATGTACATTAAATACACTTTGAAAACATAAATAAAATGAGAAAAATGTGTTACCATATCTTTATTCTATATTAATAAAATGTGATGAATTATATTATTGCATACAAACATACAACTATTTTTTTATCATATTTCTAAACACCAACAATACGAATGGAATTACACAAACTATTTCTAATACATACAAATAAAGTTAAAACAAAGGATTTCAGACTAAAATCATACAATTAAATATTCACACTTTAACATAAACCATTGTAAGAAAGTGTTGGACACTAAAAGAGTGATAGTTACTATTCCCTCTCCAATCTAAACCAATTTGGGGAAAGTGTTGGTCACTAAAAGGGTGTCATTTACTATTCCCACACCAAACTATACCAATTTGTTGAGGAAGGTGTTGAACACTAATGGGGTAACATTTACTATTCCCACTCCAATCTAAAATAATTTGAGGACACTGTTGGACACTAAAGGGTTGACATTTACTATTTCCACTCCTATCTAAACCAATTTGGGGAACGTGTTGGATACTAAAGGGTGTCATTTACTATTCCCACTCCAACCTATTCCCATTCAGGTAAGGTGTTGGACACTAAAAGGGTAACATTTACTATTCCCACTCCAATGTATACTAAGGGGTCGATTCCGATCTCGCTCGGAAGGCCCTCCGAGAGCCATCCGTAGCGTTACCTTCCGACTGACTCGTTCCGGGAGCCGGTCCATCCAAACGACGAAGTACGATGCGCAAATCTCTCCTATTCCCGAGCGACACGTACGCTCCGATTCCAGCACCATTTTCCGTACGATCCGGCTCCATAAACGCGGAATGGAGTCGTCCGGAGCCATTTCCGAAGCAGTTTCCGGCCGGCCAAGTACGATGCGAACTTCCTACGTGCCGAACAGGTCGCCACCTCCAGCACGTCACAGCATCCGGAAGAGCTGTGTTTCAGCTCCGATTCGCGCCACAACACGATCACTGCGCACGAGACGAAGCAGCCATTTATCCGATCGCGCATGTCATCCCTATCCTGTACCCCTACGGTCGAATCAACAACCGTAACCGACGCATTCATCACAGACGGTAAGTCAGACACCTACCACACACCAAAACGTCACGATCCCGCGAAAAGCAACACACCCATAGGGGGTGGATGCCTATCACTCCCACCATTGTCCCCCCCATAGGGGGATGATGTCTATCACTACCAGCATTGTCCACACCATAGGGGGTGGATGCCTAACACTACCAGCATTGTCCACCCCATAGGGGTGGATGCCTATCACTACCAGCATCGTCCACCCCATAGGGGGTGGATGCCTATGTGGATGCCTATCACTACCACCACTGTCCACCCCATAGGGGGTGGATGTCTATCACTACCAGCATTGTCCACCCCATAGGGGAATGATGTCTATCACTACCAGCATTGTCCACCCCATAGGGGGTGGATGCCTAACACTACCAGCATTGTCCACCCCATCGGGGGTGGATGCCTATCACTCCCACCATTGTCCACCCCCTATGGGGTGGATGCCTAACACTACCAGCATTGTCCACCCCATAGGGGGTGGATGCCTAACACTACCAGCATTGTTCACCCCATAGGGGGTGGATGCCTATCACTCCCACCATTGTCCACCCCATAGGGGGTGGATGCCTAGCACTACCAGCATTGTCCACCTCATAGGGGGTGGAGTTGATGTCCATCACTACCAGCATTGTCCACCCCATAGGGGGTTGATGCCTAACACTACCAGCATTGTCCACCTGATAGGGGGTGGATGCCTAATACTACCATCATTGTTCACCCCATAGGGGGTGGATGCCTATCACTCCCACCATTGTCCACCCCATGGGGTGGATGCCTATCACTACCAGCATTGTCCACCCCATAGGGGATGGATGCCTAACACTCCCACCATTGTCCACCCCATAGGGGGTGAATGTCTATCACTCCCACCATTGTCCCCCCTATAGGGGGTTGATGTCCATCACTACCAGCATTGCCCACCCCATAGGGGTTTGATGTCTATCACTCCCACCATTGTCCACCCCATAGGGGGTTGATGTCCATCACTACCAGCATTGCCCACCCCATAGGGGTTTGATGTCTATCACTCCCACCATTGTCCACCCCATAGGGGGTGGATGTCTATCACTACCAGCATTGTCCACCCCATAGGGGGATGATGTCTATCACTACCAGCATTGTCCACACCATAGGGGGTGGATGCCTAACACTACCAGCATTGTCACCCCATAGGGGGTGGATGCCTATCGCTCCCACCATTGTCCACCCCCTATGGGGTGGATGCCTAAAACTACCAGCATTGTCCACCCCATAGGGGGTGGATGCCTAACACTACCAGCATTGTCCACCCCATAGGGGGTGGATGCCTAACACTCCCCCAGTGCTGTCATGCCAAAATTGGGTTTTCTGTGTGAACATGCCTGCAAAATTGACACATAAAGTGATATGTTGGGCAAACCCCACATCTCTGTAGTGACAAAAAGGTGAGTGTGGGGTTCAATCCCCCAGCATTGTCAAGCACATAGGGCTTATGGGGCATAATCCCCCCAGCTCTGTAGTGACAAAAAGGTGTGTGTGGGGTTCAATCCCCCAGCATTCTCAAGCACATAGGGCTTATGGGGTATAATCCCCCCATCACTGTAGTGACTAAAAGGTGAGTGTGGGGTTCTATCCCCCAGCATTGTCAAGCACATAGGGCTCCTGGGGTATAATCCCCCCATCACTGTAGTGGCTAAAAGGTGAATGTAGGTCTCACACCCCCAGCATGTTCAAGCAATTATGTATTTATTGGGCCCAAATACACATGCAATGTAGTGATAAAGTAGTGGTTGTGCGTCAAACAACAACAGAACTGTTGAGGCAAACATTGTGTTGTGTGTTACATACCCTCAGCCATGTGCAGCCAATCAGTGCTCTTGGGGGCCAGCACTGCCAGCAATGTTCAATTGGACAATGTAACATGTGACCACCCAAAATGCTTAAACACACATTTTTTTCACAATCAGACACAAATACAAAGGGTTCCATCTGAAACAACAGCATTGGTGAGATCCAGTACCACACTGTGGCAGCAAGGTCAAATGCAAAACATAAGGGGTGTGCAGAGTGCAGATGTAGGAGTCCCTGGGTCAGTAGAGAAATAAAGTAAACAAAACATCCACTCAATGCCCTCAAACACAGTTGAAATACATGGGTGAAAATGCACAAAGACAACCAAACAGCCACACACTGCAGAACAAACACAACATGTGTGTGTGTGTGGAAGTGTTTCGAGGCTGGGCCAACACACACGATGGGGGGCTGAACTCCACTGAGACATATGCAAGTTGAGTACAATCCGGAAGTATTCAATGAATTGGGATAGTGAATGTGGGTAATCAGGCATTGTTTGATGAGTGGGTGCACGAGAGTCACATGCGGAACAAGCTTGGTGGAACCCCAAACAATACATCAAGAGACTGACTCTCTTCCACAGTACCCTCAAGGCTACAACACTGTGGTGACAGTATCTTGTCTGCTGACCCTCTGTGATGCTAAATTAGGATGTGGGCCATACTTTTTAGCACACTCACTCTTGCGCACTGTGTCTCCGGCCTTGCAAAAACCACTGTCATCTCACATACCCAAACATTACTCCCAGGGCATGGCCCGTAATGTGAGGCAACATTGTAGGTAGGGGCCTTGCCAGGAGACAAGTCACATTTGGCCACTCTAAACACCACACTCCTTGATCTAAAAGCAATGTGCCTGATCTAAGCCTACATTGACAGGTGGCATTGCACAGGCACCCATGACAGTGTGGATCACTGGCTGTATGATGAGGAATGCATTATTGACAACACATCATTGTGACCACAATACAAACATGGGTCCATGTACTGTTGTGTATGACTAATGTGGCAATCTCAGTATCAGCAAGGTACACCCAGCACGCCACATACTAGGACACACACATTTGATGGTTGAACAAGAGGTGCCAGACACACATATGTATGAGACACAAATTCACTGCATCTGTCCACAACAACACATAATCAAACCCTGCCGGGCAACAGGAGTAAACACACTCACAGAAGAATGACATTTTGATGAGTTAGTGTACAATGAAGCACACAGGAGACTGCCCACGACACCACACAAGTCCACAGACACTCAAAATACATTCATGAGCCTACCACTGTAACAAACATGAAGTGGTTGTGTCACAGCTGTCCGTGCTACATGTGTAGACAAGATTCCTACTTGCTGTGTAGAAAAGCATAGACCAACAATAACGTATGAGACAGTCAACATGTGTTGACTATGGGGTATATTCACAAGAACGTGTGCTAAATATCACCAAAAAATGTCAACGCAACTTTACACATCGCAGTCCATTGCGGGAAAATAACCCCGTGTTAACGTGGAATTCACAACACGGCGGTACCATGCGATAGTCTCCTGAAACCACGGACAATGTCCGCGACACAACCACCGCAACGGCGACAAAAAAACAAACCCCAACACCAAAAAACGTGCGATGAGCCCATTCGCGATGAGGAAATCAGCGATAAGCAGCGCCAGGCCTGCCATACACACACGGCAGGTGGGAAAATCACTACAAAAGGAGAAAAAACACACAAACACAAAATTACCAACACCGAAGCACCATGGAGGCAGCCGGAGCAGGCGCAGAGGACGAGCGCAACCCCACAAGTACCCCGGACGACCAGCCCGGGACCACGGAGACAGGGAAGGGCAAGGACAAGAAGAAGACGAAGACGAAGTACAGTCCGCAGGAGAATCGGATCTTGGTCACGGAGGTGATAGAACACCATCAACAACTGTTCATCGCCTCCAATGTGTCATTGGGCACCAGAAATGGATTATGGAGGGCCATCATGGACAAGGTGAATGCCGTCGGAGAGCACAAGAGGTCAATGGACGAGGTCAAGAGGCGATGGAATGACATCAAGCGCAAGACCAAGGAGAAACTCGCAGCCAACCAGAAGGCAGCAATGCAGACTGGAGGTGGGAGCCCTGCGCCACAGCAGGAGCTGGATGACATTGAGGAGCTGGTGTCAACAATCATCAGTGTGGAGACCGTGGCAGGAGTCGGGGGACCGGACACTGCTCGACATGACACAACACAACAGCAACAGGGTGAGTAACCACCAGGTACTGGGGGGACGGGGGGAGACGGCCACAATGGCACACATGCACAATCAAGCAGAGCACAGTGCACACCCACAATGACTCTGGATCATGGCCCTGATCCACAGACTGTCACAATGTACAGTGCCATGCTGTCTGAATGTGAACCTGTACCATGCGGCTACATACATGCGGACACATTGTAATACACCATCTGCCCTTCACATTGCAGGGGCACCGTCAACACCTCCTGCAGAGCAGTCCTAGCCACTCTTCACTGATGACGAGGAGGACACCACCAGCATCGACACCCAAGTCCTCCAAGACATCATTGAACTCATCTGCCAATCACCTCCAGGACCAGGGCAGCCCAGCTGCATCGAGGAGACCCCACCCACTACACAAACCACCCAGCAGGAGGCACCCACAACCCCAGCTGTCTCCCAAGACCCCCACGAGCAACACATGGCCTTCCAACTCCGTGTGTTGGAGGTCCAGAGGGAGATGGCTGAGCAGGTGCGGGTGGGGTTCGACCTCATGGCTACCAAACTGGACGCCATCCATGGGTGTCTAGGTCCCATCAGGGACCAGCTCCAGTCCCTAACGGACACCCACGGCCCGCTCCATGGTCCCCAACGAGCCATGACTGACATCGCTGGAGTCCTGACTCGGAGACAAGAACACCTGTCCGCTCAGAGTGGCTCCAGCGATTCCAGCCGTGAGCTGGCACACATGCGGAGGCTCATGGAGGACATGGTGCGGATGGAGGCGGAAAGGATGGCAGCCACCACTGCACTTCATCGAAATGTAGCTGGGATATACCAGGCCCTGCATGTCCTCATCATGGCATTGCTGCCACAAGGCGTGGCGATGATGAATGCTGCTGCCCCCACACCATCCACATCTCCGACCCCTGGTGTGTGAGTGCCTCCCAGTGCGGCTGGCGTATCCACTACAGCACCTGATGTGTCACTGCCAGACAGTGCGGCCGACAATCCTCTTCCGGCCCCTGGTGTGTCAGTGGCACACAGTGCCGCAGCCGGTACCGCACCACCGACGGGTGGGGCAGAGCACACATCCGAGGACGAGGACGTGGATGGGATTGCGATCAGAAGGAGGCACTAGCATTCATTTCCGCCACCTTGCCTGTTTCTGCTTGGTGCCGCACATGGCCCCATGACCTTCCACTGACCCCCGATACACTCCGCTGCACTCGCCTTGGACCGCGACATGGACTGCCATATCCTGTTTGATGACCAATGACACGGCGACCACACTGCGGACTGTACCCTTCCTCTTCCGCAGTACTTGTCATCCCCGGATGGACTCTGGCTGGCCCTCCACGGGCCCATATTGTGAAGTGTGCTTGGCATGGCCCTGTACTGCTCCAGCTGCAATACTCCACTGGATGTGCAATAAACATCCAGAAACGCACTGCTGTGTCATGTCTTTCATCATTCATTTATGAATGTGTGGATGAATGTAGGGACAGTGATTTCCCTTACGTCAATGATTGCTCATCTAGTGGGATGCCAGTCACAGTGTGCTACATTGCCGATTGTGTTCGGGGTGCCGTAGACACTACAACAGGGACACACGCATTAGTCACTTCCTTGTCCGGACATGGACTGAACCACACCCAGAGCCCCCGAGTCATTGTTGCATGCCCTGCGCTGGTCCGGCGTACGCCAGGCCAGACCACTCCGCTTACGCTCCGAGGGGGGGCCCACATAGCTACATGTCGCAGGCGTACACGCTGGTGGTATGCAGGTCACTGGTCTAGTTGTCAGCATGTCACGGCCACTCCCTGAGGGCAGGTTTGCACACACACCACACCCATCCGGCATAGGCGTCACAGGCCATGTGACCCCGCCAATATAAGGGGCCGACAACGTCACATTACCCACTGCCGGTGGTGACTGGATGACGGACGCTCCACGGTTCTCAATCATAAAGGGCCCATGACTTGTTGCGCACAGGGTTGGTGGCACCCGAAGTCTTGCGCCCGTCACGGGCCTACCACAACGTGGCGCTGACTGGGGTTGCACAGGGTTAGTGGCACCCGAAGCCTTGCGCCCGTCACAGGCCTACCACCACGTGGCGCTGACTGGGGTTGCACAGGGTTAGTGGCATCCGAAGCCTTGCGCCTGTCACAGGCCTACCACCACGTGGCGCTGACTGGTGTTGCACAGGGTTAGTGGCACCCGAAGCCTTGCACCCGTCACGGGCCTACCACCACGTGGCGCTGACTGGGGTTGCACAGGGTTAGTGGCACCCGAAGCCTTGCGCCCGTCACGGGCCTACCACCACATGGTGCTGACTGGGGTTGCACAGGGTTAGTGGCACCGAAATAGCTGAGCGGGTGTGCAGCCTGCGATGATGACATGTGCACTGATGTGGTCTCTGCCATTGATGACTCAGGACTCAGCGTCATGTGTGGGACCTGCTGGGCTGCGGGGCGGCTCCGCATGATGTGGACCATGCCATGGTGGCGGGACCGGGGCCTGGAGCTTGCACGGGCATGTGGTGTGCCCACTGGTGGACACACCGTTGGCGGCAGGTGAGCAGTGGGCCCGGGGTGCGCAAGTGCGGACAGCCAGCGCTGGCCGGCGGGAGGGGGTGGGGTGCGGCTGCATGCGTGCACAGGGACGGACAGGCGTTGTTGCCCTGTGCTGTGTGATGGACTCTGCCATGATTGACTCTGGCCTCGATTACAGGTTGCAGACCTGGTGGCTTGCAGTGTATCCCGGCACGTGGTTGGAGACACACCGGTGGCAGCAGGTGAACAGTGGGGTCTGGGTGCGCAGGGGCGGCGGTGTCTCTCTCTCTCTCTCCTTTCCTTCCCTCTCTCTCTCACTCTGTCCCTTCCTTTCCTTCTCTCTCTCTCACTCTCACTCTCTCTCCTCTCCTTCCCTCTATCACTCTCTCTCTCTCCCTTCCTTTCCTTCTCTCTCTCTCACTCTCTCTCCTTTCCTTCCCTCTATCACTCTCTCTCTCTCTCCCTTCCTTTCCTTCTCTCTCTCTCTCACTCTCACTCTCTCTCCTTTCCTTCCCTCTATCACTCTCTCTCTCTCTCCCTTCCTTTCCTTCTCTCTCTTTCTCTCTTTGCCTTTCTTTCATTTTCTGTTTCTCTGTGTCTCGCTCCTTTGATGTGCGCATGGCACACGTTCTGATTTTGTGCTTTGTTTTCCAGGCTGTGACATCGAGATTGTCCCGGACGGACCCGACATGAGTCTTCCGCATTGGTGTTTTGTGTTGTATTTCAATAAAGTTTTTGGTTGTTACTTCAGTGCTGTGTGACTGTTTCTCATTCTTCTGGCCACACATGTGTGTTATTTTTTGTCAATGTGCGTCATCATGCGCTTATTGGGGCTCTTGTGTTGTGCGCGGTATGTGTATGTCGGGGGGAGCCTGGGGGGGGACTGTGGGGGGTGGCGGTGGGTGTTGTGGCCCTCATGGGTATCGGAGCTGCATGATTATTGTCTCCATGGCATCTGTGGGTCTTCAGGTGTGGCTCTTGGCTGGGCTCCCTTTCATGCTGCAGGTAGTCGTCCTGCTTTACACCAGCAAAAGGCAGGTGTTAAATCCCTGGTGCTACTGCGGCTTATTGCCTGTTTTTGGTTCGCTTCACAGATTTGGCAGTTCGTTGTGAAAGTGATGTTGTGGTTTTTTCGTGTGTTTTTGCACGGGAACGCCTACTCTGCATCTCATTAGGGTTAGTTGGTGGTGTCCACCGTGGTGTTAGATTTTGGGGCAGTTATCGCGGGAATACTGGCGATGTCTGCAGTTTGCACCCGCTTGTGAATGGGGTGTTAAATCTATCTCCACTTTTGATGAGTTAAGGTGGAGATAAATCGGAGATAAGTCCTTGTGAATATCCCCCAATGTGCGTTGTACACAACTCAACATCAGACCACTTACAATGTTAACTTGTTTGCATGTCTATCACATCAACTCTGCATCTAACTACAAAAGCTGCATTATGTGCAGATCATCACTATTGTCAAATTTCCAATGCTGAGTGTGTACTGCAGAAGACTTGGAAGACACATGGCTCACCAGATAGGGGATACAACAACTGTGTCAGTAGGCTCCAATGCACAGGCAAATGTGTAAGCTAATCTTCCTGCACTGTTGACAATGCCAGGGGTGATGGTGGGATCTGTGTTCCACAAACGCAATACACATAGCTAGACATAACTCATGGGAAATTTGTACATCCGTTTAGGATGGAGTACATGTGCATAACGTGATATGTATTGGACACATTTGGAACTTTAACACTGTCTCAGAATAATGAAATCACTCAAGGAGACCTACAAATAAGACATGTTGCCATCAGGCTACAGGGAAGGGTAGAATCTGCTGAGTGTGAGCAGTCATAGACACATACAAGTGCCAAACTTGCAAAAACAGATGACAGATTAAAAACAAGCTAATGTCGCTAGCAAAAATGTGACTGGGGGAATTGAAAATGTGTCACATGTGAGTTTGCTCACAGTGCAGGCCCTTGTCTCAACCCAACCAGGGATGTCAACAGAATGACTCCATTCTACTGGTGCACCCACATCTTGGACACTCAAAGTCAAAGATTCCAAAAAAGCACTGGACTAGTCAGCACACAGAAAGCTCCTCAAACAGGAACATCTGCAGGGACTATAGTCTTGGTAGGGAAGAGGGTTTGAAGACAGAGATTCATGCTCACATGACACACACCATGGGCTCAGGATATGTCACAGATTAACACACTGCCATGAGGTGATTTCACTACTGTGGAAGGTCAGCTGTGTCAAGCTTGGTCTTGGCAGGGGTCTACCATGTCAGAATGAGACTTGGACATGGATCCAACAATTACAACACATAGAATACTTTCTTTCCAGCAGCCTGTGTACATGTGTGTGTCCAAAGTCATCTGCACGTAGTCAAACTTCAGGTTTACCAAGTTGTACTGATGAGACAGATGACTTGTTCATCATCAATGCGCTATTCTGCATGTCCATCGTAGATGGTTAAACCTTGAAAAACTTGTACAATGTGTACAAATGTCAGCATGACCTATGTGCAAAAGTGTAAGTCAAAGATGGGAGTTGTTAAAAGCATGTCACACTCATTGTCCCAAATGTTGTGGCTCATGCCAACCTGCAATTGCAGACAATGATGACTCTGATACATACTGTAATAGTACACATATACCATGGACCACATGCAGTCCATCACATCACTATATCATTATTTTCACACAACAAGATTTCAACAGCAATTTTATTAGACTTATTACCAAATTTTGGTACACAAAAAGCAAATATCCAAAAGGAAAAAAAAGCTTTATTCAGCATCTGTATCACAAATGCAAAAGCATGAAAAACAATAAGGCCAATGGCCAGTCCACATTATATAGTCCTTTAGGGGGTAATCCATCTGAATCTTCCTCCCTCGCTTGCCTGCACTGCTACAACTAGTGGACATCTCCCCTTGGAGGGGCATCTTTAGGGGCATGCCAGGCACCGCAGGGACAGGACTAGGGTGTACCAGTTTGGGTTGTGGGAGGGATGGGGGCTACTGGAGTGTTAGGAGCCACTGCAGTGGACAGGTCTGATTGAGGGGTGGGGGCTCCACTACAGTAGACAGGTCTGATTGAGGGGGTGGGGGCACAACTGCAGTGGACAGGTCTGATTGAGGGGGTGGGGGCTCCACTGCAGTGCACAGGTCTGATTGAGGGGGTGGGGCTCCACTGCAGTGTCCGGAACAGACAGAAGGTGTGGCGTTGTTGGAGGGGAAGTGCTTGTGGTTGGGGGGAGGGCCTTATCATCTTAGGGATGGTGTAATGGTGTGTGGGTGAAACTGGGATGGGGTGTGATGTGTGAACTTTGGTAGGGGTGGCCTGGGCTCGTGAGGAAGTTGATTTTGTGGTGGAAGTGTGGGATGGTGGTGGGGTTTTAGATTTCTTCATTCTGGGGGATGTACGGGTGGGGGGCTCAGTGTTCCTACTCTTAGGGGAGGGTGTGCGTGCACGGGTGCATCTCCTCTCTGTGCCGGGGGATTTCCTCTTCCCCTTGTGAGTCTGATCTGATGTATCAGTGGGGAAGAGGCCAAGGTCACAGAGGAAGACCCTCTGGGAAGGGGGGGTTGCAGGAGAGTCAAGGGTTAGGGGTTTTGGAGGGAGAGGTAGCTGAAGAATGCGTAGTTGTTGTGAATGGGTGTGTGTGTTTTTTGGCCCTCTCCCCTGTGTGTATGATGTCAGTCCCCTGAGTGTGCGAGCGTGTTTTCTTGGACTTTGTTTTGGGTGGCTGTTGCTGCTTGTGTCTATTGGTGTGTGTGCATGTGCCTGTGTGAGTGTGCTTGGGTCAGGTAGGGTAATGGGGACTGTGGATGGGGCAGAGGAAGGAAGGGTGAGGGACTGCTGCAGGAGGGACACTGCTGCCGTCAGTGAGGAGGCCATGGCCTGATTTGATCGCTGTGGGGCAGGCATGTCTGATGAGATGCCCTCCATGTATGACACCAATTGTGTCAAAAGACTGGTATGTGCATGGAGGACACTCAGCATGGATGTCTGCCCCACATGGATCTGTTTCAGCAAATCCACGGCCTCCACACTCAGGGCAGCAGGGGTGACAGATGCAGGGGGTGCGGTGCCTGGCCCGAAGAAGACATGCTCCCTAACACGGGAGGGTCCACGGACACTTGGAATGGGAGCAACTGTGGGGGTGGAGATGGTGGTGGTGGTGGGGGCAGACTCTGATGTTGTGGCCTCTGAAATGGGAACACCCACCACCACAAGGGAGTCATCACTGGAGCTTGTTAGGTCCTCAGCAGATGTAGTTGTTTCCGACCTGCCCTCAGTGTGGATCCCCTCACCCTCAGTGCCACTGGGTCCCTCCTCCTCCTCCACACTGGACCCAGTCTGGCTAACCGCTTCCCCTTGGTCCGTGGAACTGTCTCCTCCAGTAGCCGTTGATGATGCTGTGAACAAGGATGAGAAAGAGATTCACATCAGTCATCTGCATAGTCTTGACACATGAGTATCATCACAACACATCACAGAGCAAGCCTATGCATGTTTTTCACGGCAGGTTTTAAATCATTACGCATATGTGAACATGGCACTTGTCAGTCTGCCAGTAAACCATGGTTCCCAAACACATGAAGGCAATGGAACCATCTGTTAGATGTATTTCAAAGACCACTAAATACATGTCCACTAACGCACTATTTTGGCTGTTGTCTGATCTGTAATGCTCCTGAGGGTCATGTGTCATTACAAACATGTCTCATCTCATGCAAGGGAGTCTGGAAGTGACACAGCAAAAGGGATGGACACATTTATAAATTGACATGATGAACATACTTCCATCCCCAGTCATCATGATGGGCACCTATGTCTTGAACGTCAATGCTATAATGGTCTGCATGCAGGACAACAGACATGTACAAATACTGCATCCTCACAAATGTTCATGTGGCATACTATGCCACTGGCCTATCTGGCTAAACAGTCTGTACTGACTCTTGTTACAGGGCCAATGAATCACAACTTTAAAGTCAGCACCGTGTCACAATCATGTATTCACTGTTAAAGCAACATCTGTAGTGGTCAAGTATACATGTCCTCTATGTGTTACACACAAGTTAGACACTTTGACAACCTCACGTTGTTCTACTTAGACCTTGGAGTATATGAATTAACAAATCTGCCTACATGAACTTTTTCAGAGCTCTCAAGAAGAAAGTTATGCAGCATACACATATATGTTGAAGCCACCACTATGCAGAGTCAAGGGATGACACACACATGTCTTGTCCTGTGTATCTGAGCCACATTCCATACATTAGATGTCTGTCCATATTTTCTACATTTGCCACCTGGGTATTTAAAAAGGTTCTCCCTGTACACACTATCACAGAGTCTGACCCATGATTTTCACATTTACAATGGTGATAGTGTTGCCCGACACACAAAAATCTGATGTGACAGTGTCTCAGATGTCCTGAGTTGGCATACCTGTCCTTTGTACATGTGATACATGTGATTACACAGAGCACTATGCAGGGGCCTATACATTTTGAACACTTATCCATTTCTTTTGTCTGAGGTATCAACATTGGTCTCGCCTGCTACACGGGTGTGTAGCATTTTTTTAACAAACCTGTGTGCACCTAGATCACCAGTTTGAACATATATGTATGTCCCACACAGAGTACAGGTCATATTTCAGTCAATGTGCTGACACATGTCAGACAATTACATCACTCATGATGGTCAACTCAATGCACCTGTTGTATATGGTGCTGATCACATTAACCTTGGACTACAGTAAATACACAGGACCTAAGTGACAAATGTCACAGACGGAAAGGGACTCACCTGGGCATCAGATGATAATGGGGCATAGTTACATTTTGCCACAGAAGTGGTGTCTCAGCAGATAGACGACCTGTGAGAGGGTTACCAGGCTGAGGGAGTGCAACATGAATGTTAAACATAGTTCAGCAACATGGCACATACTCACCCCCTCCTTGCTGCTGTCTGGCCTTCAACTGCCCATCCAGGTCAGGGAAGACCACCGTCAGTATCCGGAGCATGTGGGGGGTCAGGGTCCCTCGTCCACCCCTTTTGCGAGGAGGTTCCAGCTTCAGCTGGACTCTTGCAATCCTGTCACCTCTTCTGGCAGTGGCGGACGCAGCATTTGAAGACCCCCACAGATCTTACAGCCCGGACGATGGTCTGCCAAATTTCATTCTTCTGATTGGCGTCGACCTGTAAGGATGACATGGTGACACACCATTACTCCACATGCTACATGTTTATTCATCACACACGTGGACATATAGGTCATGGTCAGAATTGCAGATAATGTCTAAAGGTTAGCCAAGTATCATCATGGGCAGTTGTCCTGTGTGCAAGTCTCCCATAATAACATGAGAACAGTGCAGAAAAATCAATCCCACCAAACACACTTCTACATTACTGTACCTGTCCAGAACATGAATCTACACACTGTAAGACTTACATTAACTATGTGTGCATGCTTGCCCTTGGGGATCGCAATGCTAGTAGTGCCTGTTTGAAAACATGGCCAATTAAAAGGGCAGTGTAATCTAAACTCACCTGCTCCCCTGGTTTTCCATACAACTTGCTGTACTGTGGAAGGAGGCTGTCCAGCAGGGCCTGGTTCTCCTCCTCTGTGAAAGCTGGTGCCCTCTCCACAGTATGTCCCATTGTAGATCCCAGAGGATGCAGAGACAGCAGAGGTGGTAGCTAGAACTCTTGTCAAGTAGCATGTAGTGCAGGCAAGTGAAGTCTCTTGGGAACAGACAGGCTTATATCTGTGCAGCAGAGGCGGATTCTGTTCCATGCGTCCAAAGCAATAGGTTCGGGGCGTTCGCATTATCCGAATTTGGCCAATCCATAACATTGCACGCATCTGACACGCCTACCGCGTCGTTCAAATATTCCGCATCATAACACTATTGAGTTTGTTACATTTTTGTCATGAGCTAACAGAATCCGTTTGCATGCGATTCGTACACGAAATGAGCGTCTGTCACCATGATGACCAATAGCCAATATGTGCGTCCGGCTCGGTTCGGATGCAGAGATCGCGTCCTTTGAATACTCACCCGCGTCTGTCACCATGACGACCAATAGCCAATGTGTGCGTCCGGCTCGGTTCGGATGCAGAGAACGCGTCCTTTGAATACTCACTCGCGTCTGTCACCATGACGACCAATAGCCAATGTGTGCGTCCTGCTCGGTTCGGATGCAGAGATCGCATCCTTTGAATACTCGCCCGTGTCTGTCACCATGACGACCAATAGCCAATGTGTGCCTAGCTGCCAATGTTTCACATTACTATGTGTGTAGTTCTCATATTTTCAGTGTAATTATGAGTGACAATTCAACAACTATGAGTGACACTTCCTCCCCATGAAAATCAAGCAATGAAGATGTTAAAAACATGTACATATCATGAATTACACCCATTTGAGCAAGGAGAAAATTAGGAGATCTTCAAATTGCTACAAAGGACCAGAGGTGAAAGGGCTCTACCCGGAGACATACTGCGTGACTGCAGTGCTCAGTAACAGAGGGCAGGCAGGCAGGCACTCATTCATTTTTGTGTCTTGGCTGCTTCTTGAATACGTTACTTGACCATTCATTGGTTGAATCGGACTTTGATACATTTAGGATGGTCATAGGAGAAAAGCTACAGAAAAGTGAACAGACCGAAGTTCTGTTGCCATTCATCAATCTAAATCAGATTTGGGGATAGAGTTACTTGTGACACTAAACATGCAGACAGTGGGGATTCACTTCGCTGTAGGGACCGACAGAAGGTATCTAATGATGCAGAAAGACATTTGGGTTCAACTATGCGAAACGCCCGACCCAAGCAGGAGGCTCGTGAGTTTCAAAAGTCAAAATATCTTCATGCATACGCCATAGTAAGTGTCAGTGTCACTGACGCTACACCTGTGGAGCAGTGCCAGTTGCTGAAAAGCAACATGAACAACAGGCAAGGCATCACATCGCCATGCGGATTATCGTGAGGGCGCTGCCGGGGATGATATGTGACAAGCAGGTCATTAGTACGGACTCTGAGGCATCGTTGCACCTCGGGTGACTTTGGCACTCCTACCGAGGCTACTGTGGCAGGTTGAAGGAACGCCAGTGGGCAGGCCGGGTGGCTGAAGAACTGTGCAGGGTGTGGCGCTTCCCAGCCCCACTCCTGCTTCCGCACTGAGAGTCCAGGTGTTTTTGTCAGACGCAGTAGGCCCTGCTGGGTCGGGTCAGGTGTGCCGTAGTGTTCAATACCGCAGCACTGCAAGCTCATGAGTCATTAGGCAGCAGCCACTAATATGATTTCAACAGCCACCATCTTGTGCCACAGGAGGCAGTCTAGACTACGTAACAACCCACTTGACCCATGACTGTGAGTCTGACTGAACTCACACTTTCTCATCAATGTCTCTGTAGTAGACATTGGCAGGCACAACTTGACGTTCCTGAAATGTCTGCCGCACGGTGACTGAACCAGTGCTATGTAGTAGCATTAATCATCTCCGGAAGTCTGCACAGCAGTGCGCACCGCACCCTGCCCTGTACCACCCAACTTTGGTGTAATTATGATTAGCAGCCAGTGCTTGGGCCGCAGAGCTTTGGCACAGGCTAATATGCGTGTCTTCGCATTTCAGTGCGGTGATGCGGCCCACCACACTGAAATGCGTTTGTATAACGCCTGATGCGTGGTACTTGGCAGGGCTGTGTGTGCATCATGCTTGGTTCTGATGTGGCACACGCGTGCACCCAATACTCACCCACATCGTTCAACATTACAGTCAACAGCCAAAGGATGCGAACCACACGTTTTGGGTGAGGCTCATGCGCCCTACACTAATCAATCAGCATGTTTTTTTTTTTTGTTTTTTTTTGTCCTCATTCGCCATCAATCTCACTTCAAATCACACCCTAGGTGTCTGTACTCACTCTCAAGAAACTGAGGAATATAGGCTGTTGGAAGTGGCGCCCCGCCTACTGGTACCAGAAACACCTTGGGGATCAATGAAGAAACCACTGAGATACCTCTTCTGCCAAGCTCTAAGAGCTAGATGACTTTCGCCGATAGACCGCCATGATACCTGGCAATACACGACTTAGCCCGAAGAGTATTAACGGCATAATCATGGGACTCAGGGTGGGGGAAAGAAAAAAAAAAAAAAAAAGGAAAACTAAATTTTCCACGATTTTACTTCGTCATCTCCGGACCCCATCTAAGTTGCAAAGGATTCCAAAATGCCTTCTTCTTGCTATTTCCTTGTCTGGCCAGGTCCAATTTAGAGACTGCCAAGACTGAAGACTGCCAATCCAAAAAGTAGGAGGACTTGATTCCGTCCATTTTATACAGATTTGCCTCCTGGCTAGTAGGATAGAATAGAAAAGCAGCACTCCAGCGAGGCCAGTAACTTTTTCTGCAAGGCCAAATATTATTAGGGGTAGATCTATGTTGATAGTGCAGCCCAAAACACTTGTCAAGAAATCACCGACCTCCCCCAAAAAATAGCAAGAGAAGGACATTCCATAAACATGTGTATATCTGAGGCAGAGACCTGGCCGCATTTTTTACAACTAACCGGTGGCCCATCGGAAATTTTTGTCACTTTATAAGGAGTGAAGTAGGCCCTATGGATGGTAAACAGGTGGTTCCTTTTTAACCAAGCTGGTTTCACAACTTCATGTAGAATCTTACATGATTTCTGCCATAGTTTAGCACAGTCTTGTGTGGGTAAAGGGCCCCCACAGTTCCTCGGCCAGCTTGAATTCGCCATCTACTTCTTCCAACAGAGTTTGGTACCAAAAGGAAACTTCTTTCCTCCCTGGGGTTTAGTCACAAGCTGGTGTTCTAAAATGCTACCACAACCCACAGCATTTTTTCGTGGATGAGATTGAACCCAGCTTGCCAGCTGATAATGTTTGAACGGGGAGAGTCCTCCTCCAACCCTATCCTGGAGATGTTCCCAGGGAATAAGAGTGCCTCCAAGGAGGAGGTCTCCCCAAACCAACAACCCCGCGTCACTCAAAGGTTTTGCCAGTCTGTCCTTTAGGCACTCTGGAGTTCCGGGGGAATCCCAAAGGGGAGCCAAGCTGGAAAAATAATCGAGCCCCACTGCCCCTCTCACTTTGGCCCATGTTTTGGCTACCCCCTGGAGAACCTTCAGCTTGACTTTTTTTTTAAACTTTGGATCCCGAATTTAAACAAAAAGCCTTCCTCTGACAGTTTGGCACCCCTAAGCATAGCTAAGAACATCCCTCCAGCACCAGTATTCATGGGCATTCTCAGTAGCATACGTGAGTGTGAGAGTTGGAAAGCCCAGGCATACAACTGGAAGTCCGGTAAAGCCAGGCCACCCTTTTCTCTTCTCCGCCTCAGCTTTTTCCATGCAATCCTGGATGATTTGGATGCCCAGACGAATGAGTTAATTTCGCTCTGAAGCTTAACAATCGTGGATTTTTCAAAATAAAGGGGGATACAATTAAAAAGAAATGTGATCTTTGGGAGTATCGTCATCTTGATCAGATTAATTCTTCCCAAGATTGACAATGGAAGTAGGGCCCAAGATTTCATTAGCCTTTTACATTCCTTTACCACTATATCTAGGTTGATCTCAGCAATCTTTGTGATATCCTGAACCACCTGGACTCCCAAATATCTCATTTTGGAGCTAGGCTGGTAACACTGCTGTGTCTCTGCCAGATTCCAGGTCATAATTTCAGTTTTTGCGGCATTAATCTCATATCCAGAGACAGAACCAAACTCCCGGGCTAAACTGATGACTGCTGGAAAGGCTGACTGTAAATCAGCGGAAAAGACCAAGATATCATCGGCATACAGGGCTACCTTCCTCTCCCACTCCCCATACTTAAATGGCTGGATATTAGAATCAGCCCTAAGCCGTTGAGCAAATGGCTCGATGTAAAGATCAAATAGAAGCAGGGAGAGTGGGCAGCCCTGTCTAGTCCCTCTAGTAATTCTGAAGGAATCCGTAATATTCCCATTAACCAATAGCCTAGCCGTGGGGTTCTGATAGATCAACTGGACCATGTGACAAAATCTTTCCCCCAAATTGAACTTCCTCAATGCCTCCGACAGGTAGATCCAATTCACTCTGTCGAAGGCCTTGGTAGCGTCCAATGTCATGGCTGCTATTGGGAGGGAATATGTAGAGGCGAGATCAATGGCGCCAATGAGATCATACGTGAGGTCTGTAAGCTGCCGGTTCCTAAAAAAGCCCTTCTGATCTAAATGGAGGACATCCCCCACCATAAGACCCAATCTCGCTGCCAAAATGGAGGTGAAAATGTTATAGTCTACATTTAAAAGCGAGATGGGTCTATATGACCCACAGCTTGATGGAGGTTTCCCGGGTTTCAATATCAGGATTATTAAAGCGTCGTTCAATGAAGCTGGGAGCCCTAGACCTGCCTCCAGCACATAATTAAACAACTGCGTTAGGACGGGGATGATCTTATCTCCCAACATCTTATAGATCTCCGCTGGGAAGCCATCAGGGCCCGCCGCTTTCCCGGTCTTACAGCATTGAATGGCTTCTCTGACCTCAGTTTGGGTAAAAGCTTGGTCCAAGTATTGCTGTTGGTCAGGCCCTAAGGAGGGAAGGGGGATATCCCCCAGCCAATTCTGAACACTAGCGACATCTAACCTTTTGTCCTCGCAATAAATCTCCTGAAAGTAGGTCTGAAAGGCCTGACTAATTTCCCCATCTGAGCAGAAGGTTTCATTTCAGCTGATGATCTCATTAATATGATTTCTTGCCCGATCAGATTTTGCTTTCCAGGCAAGAAGCTTGCCTGCGCCCTCTCCATATTCAAAATGGGCGATTTTACTAGCCTCCCATCTACGGATAAGCCTAAAGTGTAGAATGTTCTCTAACTGTCCTTTTAAACTATCCCATTTGGCTTTCCGTTCTTGCTGGATTTCCGGAGAGGCTTGAAGGGATAATTCAGCTTCTACATCTTTCAGCTTTCCTTCAATAGAAGATACCTCCTCCTTATATCTTTTATTTCTAAAGCTTGCCCTGCTGGTAATTTGGCCATGCAGGAAAGCTTTAAAAGAGTCCCACACATTAGTTATTAATGTTGACCCCAGATTTATTTCAAGAAACCATTCAGTTTCTTGTAATAAAAAGGCCTTTTCTTCCTCCACCAGGAGTAAAGAACGGTCAAGCGACCATGTACGAGTGGGCCCTACTGATGGATCATCCAAACGTAGAAAAACCCCTGAATGATCTGAGAGGTGGTTAGCCAGGTATAAAATATCGTTAACTCTGTCTCTCAACGAGTTACTGATCAGCACGTAATCTATTCTAGATTGGTGGCGATATTTATGATTTCTAAACGATACACCCGGCTGCAAGCCCGATCTTTCCCTCCATATATCTAAAAACGCAAATTGTTCCATTGCCTCTAGGAGGAAATCCCGAGATTTTAAAGGGGCCACGGCTCTACTATTTGGAGTTTTGTCCAGCGCAGGATTCAGAACTATATTAAAATCTCCAGCTAGAATTATTGGCTCAGGAAAATCTAATAAATGAGAAAAGATGGTCTTAAGACTGGAGGGGTCATCTTGATTAGGTCCATAGTACCCGACCAGAGTATACAGGGCCTCCCTTAGCCTGACTTTAACAATAACCCATCTGCCACCTGGGTCAGCCAATTGCTGTAAAACATGCGCTTTGGCTGATTTCTTAAAAATTATAAGGACTCCTCTGATGTTAGCTGTCTGGCTCGTGCATACATATGAACCCACCCATCTTTTATTTTTAAGAAGAGTGACTATCTCCTCTTTCAGGAGATGTGTTTCCTGAAGAATCAGAACCTGAGCCGGTGAATCTTGGAGATACTGTATTATCCTGTCCCTTCTCGGTCTGGTTCGCAGGCCATTAATGTTCCAGGACAAAATCTGTATAAGACTCATATCAGATCATCGGAGAAGCCCAGCATAAAAACGGAAGTTTGAATTCGAGATAACCAGTACCAGCATTCGATCCAGCCCAGCTCCAAAACTCTCGTCCTAAAAGTAACGTGAGTACAACCAACATAAGAAAACGGAGAATGAGGATTTTTTTTTTTTTTTTCTACTACACCCAAACCCAACCCCTACCCAGTGCCCTCCCCAATCCCTCCCCCCACCTCTGGGAACCCATACCCCAATTATCTGGACAGATGGAGTCCAGGCAATTGCATCCCGGAGGAATCCGCCCAGCCACCACCTTAGTAAAAAAAAAAAAGGGGAAGGAAAAAAAAATAATAATAATAATAATTCCCGAAGAGAGAAAAAGAGAGATAAAGAGGATAAAAAGCAGAGAGGCCCTAACTATACTTCAAAGCAGACGTGGTCAATTAGAAGAAGCATGGGACTTAAATAATTGTACTCTTCTCCTCACACATCTTCACAGCTTAACCTCTCTCACCTAGAATCTCAAGTTATTTTAATTTCCCTATACGGGAGAGAGATGGGAATACAAATTCTCCAACTACATTCCGCCTATATTGACCCACTTGTAGACCTTCTATAGACCCCCTTTACTGATGTTATTGAGCAGCTCATCCGCTTCCTGCACCGATCTTATATTGTGCATTTTGTTGTTATGCATCACCTTTAAAAAGGCCGGGAATTTCAGTTGAGCTACTGCCCCTAGCTTTTTAAACTCTTCCAGCCTCTTGCCCAGTTCCCATTGTCTCTCCAAAGTACACCTTGAGAGATCCGACCGGATCTCAAACGAGAATTCCTTTGCCCGCACTGATTTCAGTCTCAGTGCTGAATTCAGAATCTTATCCTTTAAGGCGAATGTGAGGAAATTAATGAGAATTTTTCTGGGTCTGGGTCTATTAGGGTTCCTTCGAAAAGGATCCCTATGTACCCTCTGTATATCCCGGCTAAGTTCTGCCTCCGAGTCTTCAAGCTGTAAAGAGGTCTTAAGTAGAGAAACAATGTAGGACCGGATATCGGATCCTTCGCTACCTTCCGGTACATTCAATAAACGTAAATTGTTTCTACGTGCGTTGTTCTCTAACTTCTCCACTCTATCTCTGAGGTCCCAATGTTCAGACTTTAAAAGTTGAATATCCGACTTTGCCTGACCCAGATCTTCTTTCAATTCGCCCACTGTATTCTCGAGAGTTACGGTCCTGGAATTTATGAGGTCTACTTTTTTTTCCAGGGATTCGCAGAAGTTCCTGATTTCCCCTTGGTTCTCTGCGGATACTGCAAATCCTTTCTTTATATCCTCCGATAGCGTAGCGAAGAGACCCTCCAAACCTACAGGTGAGGATAAAGATGACAGCACCGATAGGGTATCCCTTTCTCGTTCCTCCCCAGTACTGCTACTAAACACTGTCGGTGCCTGCGGTTGTGGTTGACTCAAAACGCAGACCGAAGGGTCATCACTCGGAGCACTCATGCCCCCTGAAGGCTCCCCTGGATCACTTTGTTGGGGGACAAGTCTGTCGCAGGTTCCAATACTGCCTCCATCATGCTCACAGGAACTGTGTCCGAGGAAGGGGTTAATGCTATAGAAGAGATTAAACTTGCCGAACGCTGCCCCAGGGAGTCAGGCCGGGCGCCAATGACCAATACTTCTGGCTGAATCCTAAAATAAGAGCGTAGCGACGGGTCACTTCAACCACACTGCTAACTGCCCTATTCTTTGGCCTCTTAGGTTTAATGGACTTTCCCTTCACCTGATAGACCTGAAAGGCAGAGTCACTATTTAGAGACTTAGATCCTTCAGCTGGAGTGGCCTCTACTACACCAGGGGGAAGCCCAACAGTAGTTAAAATTTGCAGTGGATCAGCGTCAGGGGCATTCCTCCCGATGTCTATTTTGCATACTTTTCAGGAAGTCATGGGGGGGAACATGGCGGCCGCATGTTAGCCGCTAGCTCCCGGAGCTCCCGCACCAGCCACCAAATGATCTGAAACCCGGGGGCAGAGAACTGACCGTAACTGACCTGATTAAGACCGGAGGGCCTGTTTTCTAATTACCGGCGTCCTCGTTGGAAAAACTTACCGGTAGTTCCTGTCGGCGGCACGATTATCCCTCTTGGCTGCTCTAGGAAGACGCAAGACGCGAGACGCCAGGAATGTGTAGAGAGGAGGCGGGGGTACGTCTTCCTACGCCTCCTCGCTTGCTGGAAGCCGCCCTGGAGCTTAGGAGAGGGCGCAAGGCGGCCGCGCGAGGCCTCCTCAGGGGGAGCGACAAAGCCAGTATCAGCGGCTTTTTCGGCGTACGAGGGATTCAAACGAAGGCCTCGTACAGGAGCAGAAGGAGGACGGTGACAGCAGTGGTAAGGTCGGAGAGGGCGGGGAGGTGGTTGCCGGAGACCCGGAACAAGGCATTGGAGGTGAGCCAGAGGCGAGAGGGTTCGCTCCCTCATTAGTGCAACAGACCCCCCTAAACGTACAAGAGGTCTCCTCCCCTGCTGTGGTAAGCCCGCAAACAGTAGTTAGGAGAGAACAGAGGAAATTAAAAAAAGGGGCCACAGTGGGCAATAAGAAATCCAAAGCAGATATAAAAATAAGCATTAAAACTACCTCCGGCAAATCAATCAGCATGTTAGACAGTATAGCAAATCTTTATGTTCTGCTGCATTACGTGTGGGTACAGTGATTCACATGTCATATTGGACAGAGTACTTTATAGCTCACACTCCCATGATGAGCCAACCTTGATGTGCACCAAATACATTGTTTGTGAGGAACCTCACAACTGTGAGTGCCACTTCACAGATCAGCCTCCTAGGCTTGGACACAGTCCGAGGGGATCATTGTGTTGACACTGCTTACATCCACACATAATCACTGCTTTATTGGACTGTGTGTTAGAAAGTGCATTGTGTGAAGTTATTTTGAGTGAATCCACAGTATCTGAGTCTTGTACAACGCAGACACTCCATTTTTGATGTTGTTAATGATATTGACTTGAGACATCAAGTTGTATTTTGTATGTGAGTTGCTGTTGTGTCTTTGTGTCACAAACATACATGTATGTCTGTCAAAAAAAGATGTGCTACACATCATGAATGTTTTATGTCTATGATAGTACATGAATGTCAGACATTACATCATGACAGTGTCCACACTATGACAGTGGTGTGCATGGTGACACGCTGTCTGTATCTAGTGTTCCACCTAGGTGGCATGACATAATCCCTCTCTGTGTACCTTTCCACCATGTTATAGTTGTTACAAACGTCTATCTTTGATACTTCATTAGGTGTGTGTTTAGTATGTAATGTTTGATCACATGGACTGTGACAGACACCAGTGATTAGTCACAGCACAGCATTGCTATTTCACAAAACAACCAAGGCAGAAGCTGCCAGATTTAACATGCACATCCACTATCTTATGTGTCTGAAAAAATACTTTACAAGAACTCAATGTACTTTAGGTGCTCTTCAGGCAAAACGTCCTCCTCTGCCTTTGGAAAACAAAAACAAGCACCACTGGAGACAAAATCCCCTCTGGAGTCCAATAATTTGTCACACAATTCCCGAGGCACACTGAGTTTTAATCCAAGCCAGTGAAGATAGCTTTTATCATTGGTCACGATATTTTTGAAGATCACAGATCAATTCACGGTTTTCTCCAAAGGACTTTTTCAAGGCTAATATGTATAGATATATCAAATAATGGCTCCGTGATCAATAATATGAAGACCTGCTAGGGCGTAGAAATTCCATGTCGTATCTCTACTCATGAGATTTACTGTGTAGATCATTCTTTTACTCCAACCATTAATTTGAAGAGGTCATGATAAACCTTCCTCTCCGTGCTCCTTCTCGCGTGATCACAGAGCCATTATTTGATATATCTATACATATTAGCCTTGAAAAAGTCCTTTGGACTGAAACACGTGTCGGCTGCTTGTATATATAATATATTTTTCTAAAAAGAACAATAAAGAACAAAACAAAGAAAACCGTGAATTGATCTGTGATCTTCAAAAATATTGTGACCAATGATAAAAGCTAGCTTCACTGGCTTGGATTAAAACTCAGTGTGCCTCGGCAATTGTGTGACACAGCACAGCATTGCAATTGTGGACAAACCATTATGAAACGAAATGTCCGGTAAGGGTCACATAGCTGCCCTTTGTGTCAAGGCTCAACTTTACACATCTGACTTCGTTGAGTCTTGCTTTGATGTAGTATATGAGTTTTTGCATGTTCCTTACCAAATTTGAAAGTGTATGAATAATGATTTGATTTGTTACCTATGTACCACAGGAGACCAGCTGAACACAGACCCTTCCCCGACCTACAGACCATGGTGGAACGTGACTGCATCAGACGTTACCACTTCACCAGACCACTCATTGAGGAGTTGGCAGAGCAGTGGCCCCCACATTTGCTACCTGGACGCCCATATCCATTTGCGCTGACCCCCAAGGTGAAGGTGATGGCAGCCCTACATTTCTTTGCCACGGATACCTTCCAGTATACTGTGGCTACTGCTGGTGGGATGTCACAGACAATGTTTAGCCGTGTGCTTCGAGATTTTTTGGAGACAATGTTACATTTCCTGAACATGTACATCAAGTTCCCAACACCAGGACAGTTTGCCAACACCAAGAGTGACTTTTATGCTTTGGGCAGAATGCCACATGTCATTGGCTCCATTAATGGTACATATGTGGCTTTGGTCCCACCACAAGCCAATGAACAAGCATACAGGAATCGTAAGCATTAACACTCTATAAATGCCCTGGTGGTATGTCTGCCTGACATGACAATCTCACATGTCTGTGCGCGTTTCCCCGGATCAGCACACAACGCCTACATTATGAGAAACAGTAGGATCCCACAGATGATGTCTCAGCTGCCAAATCAGCGTGCCTGGCTTGTTGGTGGGTAATGTTGTCTGTTTATGTTGTGTGTTGCTTGTATCTCAGGTTGTACCCTGTTTTCAGACACATGAAGTCTTTTCTGTTTAAATTTAGGAGACTTAGGATACCCCAACATGCTGTGGTTGCTGACCCCACTCAGGAACCCTGTCACCCCTGCTGAGTTTCATTTTAATGAGGCACATGGGGGACCAGGCGAGTGAATGAGCGGACATTTGGGCTACTGAAAACCAGATTTCGCTGCCTGGACCATACAGGAGGAGCCCTCCAATATGCACCTGCGAAGGTTTGTAAAATCATCATCGTGTGTTGCATGCTACACAACATGGCAGTGAGGAATGAGCTACCTCTCATCCAAGATGACGGGGACCAGCAGCCTCCAGCAGGGGAGGATCCAGGCCTGGGGCATGTTGCGAGTGATGAGGAAGAGGAGGAGGATGTTCTGAGACAGCTCATCAACAACGTTTTCTCATGATTGTAAGTATGCAATGATGACTTGACAAAGCACTTTCTTTGCATGATTTGTGTCTGTTGTACAATATCTCTGTATACGTGTGTGTGCATGCTACTTAACATGATCCTTGGAGTTGTTTGGTGTCCATTGAGTTAGTATGTCCACCAGTACAGCATTGACATGACTCCTAGCTAGTGTTCACAAAATAAACATTTAAAGTATGAAATGCCTCTTGGAGATGTATGCATAAAATTTTGTATTTCAAGACTGTTCTATGTCTCTCCTTCACAGGGTTCTTTGGCTGTTGTATGGAGACATGTGACCTCCCAGACACACAATGCAGTTACAGTGTGCAACTTTTCTTGGGATCAGGAATCTGTGCCACACACTCAATTCTGACATTTTTCAAACGTCTTGTTTAATTTGTGCTTATTATCACAGTGTGATTTGATTTTATTTGTTGTGGAGGCAACATGTTGTGCCTGTGTAATAAACCTGTGCTCCATATTGAGGTGTGCCTCGTCTGTATACACACATCCAACATTCATTTACATACTGTATATGTGCCCTGATGTTCAGTTTGTCTAACAATGATTAGTGTTTGTGCATTGAAATGTGGTTTCAGTTTACAACAGTGGAAGCAATGAGGATGTATGCCATGTACTATTTGTGTTGTATTGACCTTGTTGTGTGTATCTCTTATATGTGTCATGTTACATTTACTCACAAGACAGTAGGTAAATTGCTGTACTTGTTTTTCAGCCAAAGCATTTTTTAACAGGACATCATCTCTATATCACAAACAGTGTTTCATTCACGACAGAAGCAAGTATTGTAAACCTCAAAATTGGAACAACAAGCCTAGCCAATACACACAAGTGTGCATGTGACGCACCTCCCCCAATATAATCTCCCAAACAAAGAGTCCAGTATTCTGAGCCTGTTTGCTCAAACCGTGTGCCCCTCCACCGCTCCTGTTGTTCCCAAGGAGCAGTCTTCAAGACCAAGAGTCAATTATAACACCAATGTGGAGTGCACCACCAACAAGCGAAGAAAGAAATTCTGTCCATCCATAGGGTAACAAAATAAGCAAATTCTTTATTCTTCTTTTGGTTAAAAGACAGCAGCGAAACAGCCCGTCCAGGTTATGGACTTCATCAGGGCATGGGTACTTTGAATCCGTATGCAGAAGATTGCAGGGGTCCCGGAAACAGTGGACCACGGCACATGAGCCGCCTTACTTTCGACTGACCCTGGATTGAGGAGGGTACAGTTGCAGAGAAATCAATGAATAGCTCTGCCTTACTACTTCTATCGACTTTTGAGACCATTTTCTCGCACAGTCCATTCAAAGTACCCAAGCCCTGATGAAGTCCATAACCTGGACGGGCTGTTTGGCTGCTGTCTTTTAACTATGGATGGACAGAATTTCTTACTTCGCTTGTTGGTGGTGCACTCCACATTGGTGTTAGAAGCAAGTATTGTGTGAATAAAGATTTATTGCAGTGCATGTGTGAAATTTAACAAGAAAGTGATAGTGCTGTACCAATTTTTGAAATCTAAAGTTCACAGAGGAGTTGTTGGTGTTAGTAGATGAAATTTTCAGAGCCAAGTCCACAGTCATTTGAGTCATTGATCCAACTTAGACCCTCCATCCCATGTGGGGGAGTTCTGTGACAGTCAACAAAGTGAACGCTTCGCATACAATGGAGGATATCAGGAGCAGGTTGTCACTTCCTAGCCATCTGTCTCTCATTTGTCCTTCTTCGGATGACCCCTCTTACATTTTTCTGGGGGACCCTCGGGTGCAGGCTGCTGCGGTTCAGGGGACTCTCCGCCAGAGTCCTCATCCCTCCCTGTGGCAGTTGCAGATGTAGTATGTGGGCACACAGGGCACACAGGGAGGTGGGGTCATGTTGTCAGCAATCTGGCGGAGGCAGGTAAGTATGTCCCTGTGCACCGCAGTCTGGTCATCAGTTTTATCCATTTTGGACTCCATTCTGGACATGTGTGAGTCCATTCTGGACATGTGTGAGTCCATTTTGGCATAATGGGCAGCCTGCTGCTGTTGCATGTCCTTGAGGATCCCAACTACCTGGCCAAAGTCTCCGGTGCATTCTCGATATGCATATAGAATGCGTGCCAACTGTGGGTCTGCTTGATCATCAGCACCAGCTGCCTCGCGGAACATCTCCCACGGCCCCTCCCACCACCCCTACCCACACGAGCAGAACCTGTTGTTGCAGGCACAGAGAACACTGAGCCTCCTTCATCGTTGACACTGGTGTTGTTGTCCGCCAACTCCAGAGTGCCCTGTGTTGCTGTGCTCTCTCGGTGTTTTCTTACCTTGGTGTGTCCGTGTTGGTAGAGGTCATCTGGGGGTTGACAGATGTTGCGGGAGTGGTCACAGGAGGTGCTGATGTTCGAGCTGCTGGTGCTGCATGCTGACCCACACCGGAGGGGCCAGGTAGTTCATCGTCATCCGTTGAGGGCTGAGAGACGTCCACACCGGAGAGCTCAGGGTCAACCAGAGTCTGGGACTGGGATTGCTGTTCTGTTCCTGCAGTGTCCCCAGCAGGCCCTGTGAGAAGATGAGAGACACAATGTTTGTTGTGTTTTTGCACAGTTCATCGTATCATACACATTACATTTGCTATTGTACATTATGATGAGTGTAGGTACATTAAATAGTACCGTATCATCACAGACCCAGGCCTATTTTTTCTGCGAACATTGTGATTTTAACTAGATGTGTTTTGGTGAGCATGTCCAGCTCTGTGCATAAATGGGCATGTTTTGTTCATTTGACAGTACATAGGCATTGACTGGCAAGTGACACCCTGTGCATGACACAGGTGTGTTGGTATTTCTCACATCTGTGCTTTTCCAATGATATACGTACTCTTCCTCTTACGATATGTTTCAAGATTTGTGCATGGGTGCTGGCGTTTGTGCATGTCGTTTGCAGTCAAATTGGTGGGGCTACCTACACACTCACAGTCCGGAATGTATGTGGCGTTTGGTTTAAGGCATTTGGATGAATGTGTTCCTAGTTCTTATCTCATTGCACACATGTGAATAGCTGTCAGTAGCAAATGGTTTGACTGCTTTGCTTTGTGCCTGATCACATCATGTATATTGTCCTTGTCCCCCATGGACAGATGAGTTAACCAAGGCTGCTTTCCTGCGTTTTCAGGCTCAGAGCTGTGAGGTACAGAGGTTTGTGTGCTTGTGTTATGCTGCTGGAAGTTGTACCCCTGCTCCCACCCAGTCCAGCTTACTCTTCGTGGGCAAAGTATCAGTGACAGTGAGGGGAGTGTAGTGGTAAGGATGCTGACAACGCTGCATGATGTAGGAGTTGAATGCAACTCCCAACAGTGCTTTGCAGTGGCAGCTTGCCGAGGGAGTGGTGCGGGGCGGTGGGGCTGGGCGGGGGAGGAGCAGGGTGGGGGGGTAGTGGACTCGGACTTATGATGGACAGAACTCCCTCTGACCACAGGAATTCCAAATGTATACTTTAATCCTGTGGTCAGTTTTAAATTGTTTTTCTGCACCATTTCCAATTGATTCCACACTGTTTCTCTATGTGTTGTATTGTCTTCCCCTCCCCTATTGCTCCACCTCCAGCGTTGGTCTGCACGGAGGTGTGTTAGCAGCCCTATGATGAAGCATGCCACAGATTTCTGTGGGTGAGGGCAGTTTTAACACCCTGGTGTGTTTTCTCACCCCTACATCACAGTGATTTCAAGTGCAAAGCCCCCCTTCTACATGTGTGTAAGTGGTTATAGGAGGTCGAAGTGGGGCGTTTTTTCCCCCTACCCCTCAACTTTTGTGTGTGTTTACCTCAGTCTATCAAACAGAGACAGGAGGATCGCCCCACCTGTCAATGACCGCAGAGGACCCCTCCTACCCCCATCTGTCAATGTCAGGGAAACTGAGATCCAGCTCCTAAACAACTGCCAAGAAAGTCAGACAGAGCTACACCCGCCCATGAAGGACAGACAGAGCTACAACTGCCTATGAAGGACAGGCAGAGCTACCATTGCCCTTGAAAGTCAGACAGAAACCCATTGCCCTTGAAAGACAGACAGAGCTACAACTGCCCATGAAGGACAGACAGAGCTACAACTGTCCATGACAGACAGACAGAGCTTGCAATGCCCATGAAAGACAGACAGAGCTACAACTGCCCAAGAAGGACAGATAGAGCTACAACTGCCTATAAAGGACAGACAGAGCTGCCATTGGCCTTGAAGGACAAACAGAGCTACCATTGCCCTTGAAGGACAGACAGAGCTACAACTGCCCATGACAGACAGACAGAGCTTGCATTGCCCACGAAAGACACACAGAGCTATACCCGCCCATGAAAGACAGACAGAGCTACACCCACCCATGAAGGACAGACAGAACTACACCCACCCATGAAGGACAGACTGAGCTACCATTGCCCATGAAAGACAGACAGAGCTACAACTGCCCATGAAAGACAGACAGAGCTAACACTGCCCATGAAAGACAGACAGAGCTACCATTGCCCATGAAAGACAGACAGAGCTACAACTGCCCATGAAAGACAGACAGAGCTAACACTGCCCATGAAAGACAGACACAGCTGCAGTTGCCCACGAAAGACAGCCAGAGCTACACCCGCCCATGAAAGACAGACAGAGCTACAACTGCCCATGAAGGACAGACAGAGCTACCATTGTCCTTGAAGGACAGACAGAGCTACAACTGCCCATGATAGACAGACAGAGCTGTAGTGTAGCTCCTATTTCCCTAATAGGCTCTGCGCATTGGAATAATATATCCTATAGGTTTGACATAGGACTACGGTCAGTATGTCCCTATCGAGTATATTAAACTTAATTACTTGTGCCAGCTAGCTCAGAGGCCACTAGAAACTCCTTGACAACAAGAAGGGAGTAGTTTCTGGCAGCCGCAAAACATGACCACTTTGTTTCCCTTTAGAATCAGAACGTGTCCCAGAGTCGTGGAAACAATAGATAACTATTTCATTCAGCTCAATCGTGGATGCTTAGTTTTCTCCAAGTTACACAGAAAGAAATAGACGGGCGTTTCAATAAACGATTTATTGAACAGTCTTGTTTCTGGTGTAAGTAAAATGTGCTGTTACGATCACAAGACAGTATGCGAGATAAATAATGTACAGTGTGAGCAGTAGAAATAAATAATACTGCGAGAGCATTATCTTTTAGTACATATGCCTTTACATAAATAACACAGACTAAAAATGCGAGTACTCATACGATGCGTTTCTAATCTAGTTCTACCCCAATGTACCTAACCTAACCTAGGTGTAGGGAGAGGTAGGAAGTAGGTGAAGTATTCCTTACTATGGTATACTAAGAGTATGTTAAGCCAAGTATGCCTAGTATGCCAAGAGTCCCTCTAGGTTCTTATCAGCTGCATACCTGAAGAATGAGAGCGGTAGGAATCTCTTTGCCAGACTAGAACTCCAACACCCCGCAAGGGAAGTCAGATCACTGGAAGCTGGACTCTCTGCGTGCAGGGATGACAGTGTCTTCTCAGTGCATCAGGCCGGGAAACGGGCTCCTCTGAAGTCGAGGTCTCTAGTTTACAAGGGCTAGGGAAGGTATATTTATACCTGAGAGTACGTAAGAATGTTAGTATTGACGTGAGTCGGACAGCGAAAGACGTCATGAATGAACCCCTAAGGAATAATGGTTCATGCATAATATATGAGTCCTTGAAGAAATCAATAGTCCTGGACTAGGGAAACTCCCGCAGCCTAAGGGTCTGTTCTTCATGAACTCGTTGTGATGTTAGGGTGGACGGATGTCGGAGACCATGCCTGTATTTGGAGTGCACGGTTTGATGCCTAAATAAGGGCTGGGATTTTATGCCTATATAAGGGCAGGAGCGGATTGTGCCTATATAAGGACATGATACTGGAAAGCCCGTTTATGGACCCCCTAAGAGGAATACAACACCCACTCCACTTTCGTGTGTACGATAATACTAAAATGCTAAACATTTAAAATGCTAAACATTAAATGGAGTACCGCATATTTAAAAATATTTCTTAAAAGCATTAAAAAACATAGTAAAAAATGCAAAAGGTACTGTACATTTGAAGCAAATGCTTTTCATTTCAGGCATAAAGTTCGAAAATAAATGCAATTGGAATGAAAAAAGCAGTAATATTGACATGTGACAGAAAATGATCGATAAGTTGTTCAAAAATCAAAGTCATTTCATGTCATGAAAATTAATGAACTGTTTTAGACACACAAGATGACTAAGTGTCCGTGGAAGTACCGTGAAGTCTGTACTATAAGGCTAGTTCTACTTTAAGCAGATTGAAGTGCCATTTTCGTTCTAAAAAATGGGAAAAAGTTCAATTTTGGTAGAGTTCCAAGTTTTTGTAGAATGAAGGCCAAATTGTTACTGCATCTCTGGAACACTGTATGCTGAATCAGAGTCAGTTTACGGGTCTGGTGTAAACATGAGATCATCTATTTCTATAGACAAAACATCATCCACTGTAGTTGGTGTCAGTTGGAACACCTCATGTAGTAGATTAATTGCACAGAGATGGGAAGCATCGCTTTCAGCATTGGTTGCAGCAGCAATGTTAGCGTCCGTTGTTACCTGTGTGCCTGTAGTTCTTTCTCGTACCTCAGCAGCAGCCGGAAGCATCTGTGAGATCTCAATGAATGCTGACATCAGGATTGGTAGCCTCTGGGGACAACACAGAGCATGGGCCGTTATCGGGTCCAGCAGAGTATCGACATCCGTTGGCGTAGCTGATGGAAATGTTAGACAGGTGTCCAGCACGCATTCTTCACCGCATAGCAGGCATCGTAGAACAGGTAAGATGCAATCTTGCCAGATTGGTCTGAATGACAGGAACCACGTGGTATTAAGGTCCCGTAGACGAGTCATGCCCAATAGATGTATTATTCGCTCATGGCACTTTCGTTCAAGGAGAGCTTTCTCCATTTCGCTCGGAGTGATGTCTGCGAATAGGCTGGCCATAGCGCAATAGCAGTAAGAGAAATAGAATTCCGGCAACCAGTGCTAGAATTAATGGTATGCCACCAAACACCGAATGTGCAAAGTTCGGGATGATTCCGAGTATTGCCTGGAAAGGTGCTAACAGACCGGAGCAGATGCTCTTAAATACATGTACAATTCTGGTTGTATCAGACATATTGAAGATACGTCCTATCATTTCTACGAAATGTATAGGGCAGTTTGTACGTATTAAAGTCTGTATCTCAGCCGAAGTCCTTGCTACTTGTAGTTCATAGGTTTCTTTGGCCGAGGTCAAAGGCATTGTTTGCTGTAAAAGCATGGCTTTCATTCTGCTCAAAGTATCAAATCTTATAAAAGAGACGTTCAGCGAAGGCCATAGAGGCGACTCCCTGACTGTGTCTATTGGGGCAAACAATACTTGCATACAGCAAGTGACCCTGGAGTTGACCGTTACTAGATATGGGATGCCTGGCAACATGCCGCAGCAACTTTGATCATTCAACATGAGGTAACTCCCATTAGAAAGTTGTCCAAACGCTGGATTAATCACAGCAGCTGGTGTACCCTGCTGATGGCAAGACAAATTTGCCACAGAACCATTACAAGCCCCGTGTAAGGAAATGTCCTGACATATAAGCGAACCGCTTAGTGCACGTTTACAGTTTGTACCGCTCAAAAACACTTCACGATCCCCACTCCAACATCTATATGTATACGGTAAATCCCAAGATGTCTTAATGTATTCCTTACCCAACCTTTCATATTTGCCTGCTTGAATTTGTTTGAGGCAATACTGAAACTGAAAAGTAGTCACAGGTAGTGTGATTTTGCCATGAATAAGCCATTCTGTAGCTGGTTTTTCTGCCACTGTGAATGGTAACTTTTCCAGTTTTTCAATGCTCAGCACTGTATACCTTGCTCCTCTTTGTGCCAGTTCGATCTGTTTATCAGTGAGATTGTATTCTGCAAACAGAGCCGTTGTGTTGATAAAACGCCAAGGCACATAGCCCGCTCTCAAAGATTGCAGCGTCCAGCTTAATAACACAATAGAACGTAATTGAGACTGGCCTTGTTGTAACATCGCCAAATCTTGTTCGAGTATGTCGATAGCAGAGGATACAATGCCATCCAATGAATATATTCTGGAGGACAAAGTTGTTAACCCATTGTCGACCACAGAGAGTGTTTTCTCTAAATTAATACGATCAAGTTCACGTATTCGTTCTGCAGCCTCCATCTGTGATACTTTCCATGCTTCATTATAGGCAGCATAAATGCCGGCATATATGAAACGTTTTTGACGCGGTTTTCTTGGTCCAAGCAAGAATTCCCTAAGGTCTGCGTCCTTTTTAAGTAAGGTCAAGTGTTGTTTCACATCCTGTAGTGTAGACTTATGCAGCCAATCGAGGCATAATTTTCCTACACTGTATGTTGTTACTACCCCCGGATGTTGTCTTTGGACGTATCTTGGGTCTGGCCTATGAATAGTAAAGCCCTGAGTTTTATTCAGGAATCTTTCCTGACAGTTATTCGTGTCTGTGGGCCAGATCAACCATTTTTTCCAATCAGGATTAGATCTGTTGAGTTGTAGTATATTGTCGACTGTCACCACTGCCTGTGTATCGTTATCACTTGCAGGTGTTGGTACAGAAGGTGTTTTCATCTCTTTGATCTTGGCTAGTCCAAGACAAGATGTTTGTTGGACAGTTTCATTCAAAAACATTATTTGTTCAGGGATGATACAGGCTCTAAATAAAGCTTCTATCCCCTGCACTTGCCAATCTTTAATACCCCACACAGTTTTTGTGTCTATTGTATCTTTCCATAAGTCGAAACCCTGTCTAGACAGTTGGGCATTAAATAATGCAGAGTAAATCTGTTTTGTATTTGTTAACATAATTTTCAGTCCTGTCTTGTTTACATTTTTATAGTAAAACATTTCTGGATCAGATGTATTGTAACCTGAAAAATATGAAAATTTACTAGCAAATGTTTTTGAACTACCTTTAGGTGGTGTAGGACAATGTTCCCATTGGTTAAACATAAGCACATTTCTTGGATATGCAGTTTTATGCAAATAATGATGACCATAGTGGTTATAACAATACAGTTGTTCATAGTCTGATGAACCCTCTAAATATTCATTTTTAGAAAATGCAGCCGATTTTTCTAGGTCATACATTATGTCATTAACAGTCTCAAAGTCCCAGTCATCAGAATAGGTACTGGACGAAATTAGATCACTTAGTGAAATTTTAAACAAATGTGGAATGTTCAATTGTTCCGTCGGACCGGAGATATCAAAATCTGTTTTGTCCCACACTATACCATCTTGTATAGGAACAGCTGTGATGTTCACTGATGACAAGTCTCTTGCTTCACGATGGGAAGATTTATGAGGTTTCAAAAGTACGTTCACGTCTTTTCCTTCAGTGTTCACATGGATGTATCTGCCACTTATAAGCACGCTCACAGTTGTAACCAAAGCTAGCCAGAGCAGGAAAACAAAAAGTCCAGATATAATCCAGAGTTCAATCCATGGAGAAACCAAATAAGTATTTTTCAGAAAGTGAAGAAAGTCTTGTACTTGCTGCTTTAATTTGAATGATGCTGGCGTCGTTTCAGGTTCACTCGGATCTTCTGAGAACGTATCAAAGTTAATGAAATAGCCAGAAGCAGTTCTATCAATTGTTGGAATTGCATCAGGATTTGTAGAAATCACTGGAACCAGTTCATCACTTGCCACATTGGTGTAGACAGGTGTATTTGGACGAACTGTTACTTGGTGTTCAAGAGGGATGAGTTCCATAGCGCTGTTGCTTAGTCCTCCATCTGTTACAGCTGAATTCTCGATTGTTATCAGTCTTTCAGTCTGAACCTCTTGGATAGTAGTGAGAGGAGTGCGTCTGCTACTAGGTCGGAGTCCACGAGGCCTACTATTTAGTATTGGCCACATACTGTGGTTTGATCAGGTCGATGGACACAAATCTTTTCTCCTTTCTTCCAGCAAGGGGCGGCAGAAGTACTGTTCTTGTTCCTTGAACTGCTAGGACAGGTACTGGTTGTCTGTAAGAAGGTCCAAATTCCTTCTTGTCCGCAATTTTTTCTCTGACTAGATCCCCAACTTTTGGAATCCAGACAGGCCTTGCTGGGACCGCCGATTTTCCCCAGTGGTGGTTGGCTGTAGGAATACGTTGCTTTGTTTCGTTCTTAACTCATTGAGTTTCTGTAAAACAGCCAAACGATCTTTGATATCAAAGGGTTTATTTTCCACCACTGTGCCTACGTGTTCAAGGTCTGGTACCCACATTCTTGTCCCAAATAGGACCTCATATGGAGTGACCCCCCCTAGAGAACTTCTTGGCAGATTATTCAATGAGCGTTGGACCCCACTAAGGTGTTTGACCCACCCATCACCCGAACCTAATACCCTAGCTGTTATAGACTGCTTTATGTACCGGATTTTCCTTTCCACAACCGAATTTCCCTCAGGATGGAATGGAGAGGAGTACCGCAATGCAACGCCCAGACTGGCCATGGCTTCTTTGTAAGCCCGAGAGCTAAACGCAGGACCCTGGTCAGAATGTAGCGTGTCTATTGCGTATCTGCCGATAAAGACTCGCAAATCTTTTATAACAGTTCGAGCGTCAGCTGAGCGCTGAGGCCATAACCATAGGAACCTAGATTCATTATTTTTTGGGAATGCCTTTGTCCAGTAGGACGCAGGTGCGTAGATAGTCTAATGCTGTCTAACAATGGTGTCTGTACTGGGTTACCGCATTCGCAGCATGGTGTCTGGTGGCTCTCTCGCTGTAATTTACAGTTTAAGCAGTTGTTGATGAATATGTGAATTTCTGTATTCATTCCAGGCCACCAGTACATCTCTTTTAACGCCAAAATTGTTTTAGAGATCCCTTGATGTGACAGACCCTCCCCTAAATGTGTTTCATAAATCAAGGCTGCTCTACGTTCCATGTTTGGGATTACCCTATCCCCCACTCCAGGGATTCGAGCAAAAGGAACGTTGTTCGCATCAATTACATAAGAGTACTTGAGTGGAAACTTTTTAGGTAACGCTGCACTGCTGCCTTTGCTTGAAGCATTGACAGCCAACATTATCTCACCTTCTATTTTTGTTTTTGAACGAGTGATCGCAGCTACGGAAGCCGTCTGCACAGCCCCCTTTGCGGCTTCATCAGCCAATGAATTCCCTGCAACGTGAACGCCATCACGTTGATGACTCAGTGTGTGGATCACGTGAGCCTTTGGTAGTTCGTTTTTCAACTGAACTACTTGTTCCCAAAGCGTTTTGTGCTTTATTGTGCCACCTTTCGCATCTTTGAAACCGTTTTCAAGCCAGTTTTGTATATATTCATTATACGACTGAACACAGTAAAAGGAATCACACACTATTAGTGTGGGGAATTCTCGATCTGTACTTTCAAGTGCCAGTTTGAATGCTTGTAGTTCAGCTCGCTGAGCTGTACAATCTCCTAGAGACTGGGTATTTGTGACCATAGGTCTGAAGATGCCATTTCGCATGCGACCTTTAACGATTGCACATGCCGCACTGTAAGCTTGCTTACTCCCTGTTGTTGGTTGAGCCGATCCGTCAGTGTAAATTATGAATTCGTACTGATCGAGAGGCAGAATTTCAGTAGGCAGAGGACATTCATGTTCATATTGCAGGAATGCTTATGTTTTTAAATCTGGATCAAAAACATATTCAACATCTGTTGCAGCAAGAGAATTAACCCATTGTATCCATCTTGGATGTAATGCTTTAGCATTTGGAATGCTTGCTTTTGTGACCGCTTCTAAAGCTGCTACCGGGGTTACGACAATAATGCGTTTCTCTTGGGCTAAGGCTCTTTCTTTTGCTACAGCGGTTTGAACTGCTGTTAGAATTTTTCAGTTGAACTGAAGCGCATTTCCGCTTGTGTGTACAAATGAGATTTGTATGCTATTGGTATTTTCTCACCCTCATTGAAGGTTAAGTAGGTGAATCCGCATTGACCCGAAATTATTCGGATCACCAAATTGCGTTGACTTACGCGTGTTTGTAAGTGATTTGTTGCTAACATGTTAGCCTGTAGTGAACGCAAGATTTCTGTGTGTTCCTGTGTCCAGTTTCTGATCGAAAAATCAGGTTTGATTAATGCGTAGAGAGGTTTAACCCTTTCTGCGTAATTTAGAATGTATGTTCTTCCAAAATTTAGGAAACCCAGGATGGATTGTAAGTTTTTTAGCGTTTTTGGAGGTTGGAGCAGCGCACACTTTTCTAAAAAGTTAGCTGCTAAGCTCTTGCCTTCACTTGAAAGCTCATAACCTAGAAATAGGACATTGAGATGGGCAATTCTGGACTTTTTAAAGCTGAACTTGTAGCCCTCAGAGGCGAAACCCAGTATAATGGTGCTCACCCTGTTCAAGTGTTTTTCCAGGTCATCGTCTGTCAGATATATGTCATCGACATAGGACAATGCCTCATTGTCATAAATTTGTAGTAACTCCGTTACCCTCGCTGAGAATAAACCTGGGCTGTTCTTGAACCCTTGTGGGAGTCAACAAAAGTGACGCTGGGTCCCCATTATGGAGAATGCTGTTAAGTACCTGCTTTCAGGTGCTATGTTTTGACAAAAGAAACCATTTGAGATGTCGAATGTTGTTTTATATTTTTTACGCACAATGTTATTCATTAATGCTGTGCTATGTGCATTTTGCACTGCAAAAGTTTTAGAACAAGTGTTTAGGTGTCTGTAGTCCAAAACTAGACGATATGTATTGTCTGGTTTGGAGACAGGAAACAAAGGATTGTTCATTGAGGAGGTGCATGTTTCAATCACCCCTTGGTATTCAAGTTGATCTAAGATCTCCCTGACCTGTTTTTAGCTTCTTGCTTTATTGGGTACTGCCGTTGTGCTGTTGGTTCATGTTTCAGATGTATTTTATGGTGAGGTGAGTCCTCATCCCATCCTACATGATTTTTATATAATGCTGGGGCCTGGGCCACTGCCCATTTCCTGGCATATGTATATTTTAGGTGAATTGGAATATGGTTGGAGAAGGCAGACATAATAATGTCCTCGCCATGTGGGCACTCCCTGACAAATTGTGGTGGCCAGTCCTTTTCTGCTAGAAGTATGTCATAGCCCTTTGATAGTCTTTCCCAAAAAGTGCTTTCACCTGTCTAGGTTTGTCTCCCTCCATCCGGAGAGTTATTTCATATAACTTTTGTGGAGTACTAACCCTGGTGTCTACAGTTTCAACTGTAATGTACTCAATAAAGTCAACTATCTCCAGAAGTTCCTTCAGGTTCTGGCGAGCTATTGTGACTTCTGCTGCACTGTCCAGCATTGTCTGAGCCCATTCTCCGTTCTTGAGTTGTGTTCTCAGTATTCTCGGCATGTCTGATCTTTAGACCTGCTACTTTCTTTTTGGAGAATTGAGGTTTTGCTTTAGTTTTTGGAGCGTGTTTGTCGTCTTTCGATTTCACGCGTTCTTCTCTATGTTCCGATCGTCCTCTTCTTTCCGAAGTCTGTGATGAGATCTGAAAGGGACGAGAGGAACGTGTATCAGTATCTTGATACCTGTCAGGCTTTCTCAAATTATCCCTATTCCTGAGGTTATACCTCCTTTCAGTGGGCTCCTTTTGAGGAGACCTACCTCGGGATTGAGAACGTTTCTCGTTTGATTTTTGTTTAGTAGACTCCCACTTCTTTTTAGAAGATGTAGGAGTTTGTTTAATTGAGTCCTTCTCAGGACTTTCAGATAACTTCGGCTTCACTGGTCTTCCACCCAAACTATCTCTGCCTAATTCTGCATAAGATTGTTCAATTATTCTGGGTAGCTCAGTTTGATGTTCTGTAACATCAAATTCCCTTAATTTTTGGCGGATCGCCACTGCTGCTGCCTCCCCTTTAATATTAGATAATATTATTGTTGAGACCTGGTCGAAATTTTTCAGTAATTTCATACCTAAATTTAGAGCAGGCTCTGCCCTGTATTCGTTTTGAATTTGTTTCAGGACATCAGGTATTACTGCAATTGACGGAATGCCATGTGTTTTAGTATAGATGGCAGCAAAGACTGAGCCCCAAGTGGTGCAGTCTTCCAGTTGTGGTGTGATCCCCATTGGTAAACTGATTGTTAGGATTCTGTGTTTCTCATACGGGCTAGTATTTGGAAATACTGCTTCGATTTGAGTAATTTTTTGAGCTATCCAGAACGGAATTTGCTCACGTTTTGTGGGCATTTTACCCATGACTGCGTATAGAGTCTGTGGTGTAATTTTTAGTGTATTCCGCTGTTGAGGAGTTTTATTTGGAAGTGTTAATGGTTGATGGACTGTAAAAGTCTGCATGACATATTGGACCAATTGTCTGTAGATTTTTATTAACTCTGTGAGTTGAGTAAGTAAATCCTCGTCTGACATCTCTTCAATGTCAGGATGAGGTGTGTAGCCGGCTAAAATCGGCCATGTTGCTCCTGGTCTACCTAGTGGTCCGAGCCTGGTAATGTTTCTATGATGTTTTAGGGCGCCTTTAAACCAGAGCTGATGCTCCTGGTATGTTAATGGAATTTCAATATCCTCGAAAGGAATGTATTCCTCTGGTGGATCATCTTCTTTGTAGAAGTGAAACATGTGTGTTACTGAATTGGATTCAGGAAATATTACCCATGAATAGAATACCTCTGTCTGAAAGGATTCACGTGCATCTATCACGAAAACTGCTCTACCTCCTCTTGGTGGTAGGCCATGTTTTATAAGTTTTAGAGTGATGGCTCTTCTTAAGTTTTGAGGGATGTCTATAACACCCTCCTCGGTTTCAATAAAAACCTGTGATATTATAAGCTGCTGCTTGGGCTGGATCAGCCGCAGCTCCACCGTTTCCGGTGGCATCGTCGGAGTCAGGCATTTTGTTGTTTGAAAAATGTAGAACAAGTTTCAAGGAAACAAAGATAAGGTGCACAATATTTTGGAACACTGTATCCTTCGACGTTGAGCAAACCAAACAGCTAATATATAGGGTGTTTCCCTATGTAGCCGCGGTGGATACTTAACCCTGCCCACTCCAGCCGTCTTTTGGAGTATATGGGTAGGGGTCTCTGAGAGAAAAAGCACGGCTGAGTTACTCAGTATCTAACGTTGAATTACCGCCTTACCAAACCGTTGGGCGCCATGTAGTGTAGCTCCTATTTCCCTAATAGGCTCTGCGCATTGGAATAATATATCCTATAGGTTTGACATAGGACTAAGGTCAGTATGTCCCTATCGAGTATATTAAACTTAATTACTTGTGCCAGCTAGCTCAGAGGCCACTAGAAACTCCTTGAAAACAAGAAGGGAGTAGTTTCTGGCAGCCGCAAAACATGACCACTTTGTTTCCCTTTAGAATCAGAACGTGTCCCAGAGTCGTGGAAACAATAGATAACTATTTCACTCAGCTCAATCGTGCATGCTTAGTTTTCTCCATGTTACACAGAAAGAAATAGACGGGCGTTTCAATAAAAGATTTATTGAACAGTCTTGTTTCTGGTGTAAGTAAAATGTGCTGTTACGATCACAAGACAGTATGCGAGATAAATAATGTACAGTGTGAGCAGTACAAATAAATAATACAGCGAGAGCATTATCTTTTAGTACAAATGCCTTTACATAAATAACACAGACTAAAAATGCGAGTACTCATACGATGCGTTTCTAATCTAGTTCTACCCCAATGTACCTAACCTAACCTAGGTGTAGGGAGAGGTAGGAAGTAGGTGAAGTATTCCTTACTATGGTATACTAAGAGTATGTTAAGCCTAGTATGCCTAGTATGCCAAGAGTCCCTCTAGGTTCTTATCAGCTCCATACCTGAAGAATGAGAGAGGTAGGAATCTCTTTGCCAGACTCGAACTCCAACACCCCGCAAGGGAAGTCAGATCACTGGAAGCTGGACTCTCTGCGTGCAGGGATGACAGCGTCTTCTCAGTGCGTCAGGCCGGGAAACGGGCTCCTCTGAAGTCGAGGTCTCTAGTTTACAAGGGCTAGGGAAGGTATATTTATACCTGAGAGTACCTAAGAATGTTAGTATTGACGTGAGTCGGACAGCGAAAGACGTCATGAATGAACCCCTAAGGAATAATGGTTCATGCATAATATATGAGTCCTTGAAGAAATCAATAGTCCTGGACTAGGGAAACTCCCGCAGCCTAAGGGTCTGTTCTTCATGAACTCGTTGTGACGTTAGGGTGGACGGATGTCGGAGACCATGCCTGTATTTGGAGTGCACGGTTTGATGCCTAAATAAGGGCTGGGATTTTATGCCTATATAAGGGCAGGGCGAATTGTGCCTATATAAGGACAAGATACTGGAAAGCCCGTTTATGGACACCCTAAGAGGAATACAACAGAGCTACCATTGCCCATGAAAGACAGCCAGAGGGTCTGAAGGGATTCTGTCTGCGCAAGACACGCAATAGCCGTCCATCCGTCACTGCTGCTGAGATTTTAGAAACCTGCATCCCCACGGAATATAATGAATGCACATCTCTTCTTTCCTGTCTGTGAAATGCACATTAAATGAGTTAAATTTAGGACAAATTAAAACTCTGTTATTACACACCAGTCACAACATTTACTGGTACATAGTCCCTGGACTTGAGGTTCATTGTTTTGTGCTAGCAGAGTTTACTGGAAAATAAATACAGCAGTGAGAGTTTGGAATCTTTTCGAGTTTCTCAACCACGAACTCTGCTGCCGCAGCTGGAATGGGTTAGTGCCGACCGCAGGAGGCAGTACTTGGAGATACACTGACATTCGGGGCAGGAATATTTAGACTGGTGTTCATGCGGTCGAATTATCAAATTATTTTTTTTAAACATGGTGAAAGAAGTTGTGCATTTACTGCATAATAAATACATAAATGATCCTGCATGGACAATGCCAGTGCTTGGTGTGTTCAAGTTGTATGAAACTATAAATCTGCGTCGAGAGAGCACATTCCTTCAACTCCCCTGTCCGCACCACACGTCGAGACTTGGCTTAAGTTTGACAAACAGCGCCTCCTAGAGGCCAGAGCACGCACTTCCCGCTCAACGCTTACACTTTAGCTGTGCAATCCCGCAGCGTCAATCGCAGCACAGTTTAAAATGCACTCGTATTGTCATTTCTGGGTCACAACTGTAAACAGTCCTATCAGTAAACGGTCTACAGTGCCCACCGTCACCTCTAGTTGTAACTCGGCGCTTTTTATTCCGTCAAGCGCAGGAACATACTTTTTAGACATTTAAGGGGTTATTGGGTGCAATGGCCGCAGTGAGAAATCTTACAATTAATTTGTAATTTGCGAAGTTTCGCGAACAGAGTAGCAGGTGCAGTCGTTCATTCTACGTCCCACGAGGTACCTGGAACTGCACAGCCTAAATCTTTGGCAATCGCAGTTTCCCTTTACCATATCATACTAGAAAATATGTTTCGTAGGGTACGGGGTTTGGCAGCTGCAAGGCCGCGAAGATGATACTTGAAGCGGATAGTTCGCCAATTCTGAGAAGTTTCGGACAGATGCGGACTACATCTCCACGTGTATGCGTGTTCGGGGGTGTTAGGAAGGTACAGGAGGCAGGTGCCGATGGATAATCTGGGCCAGCGTCGAAGAGTCCTGCCCTTCAAGAGAAGAAGCAGTTCACCTGAAACATTTCAAGCATTTCTGCACAGATGTGCAGGAGTGGGTGGTAAAGTAGACTTCCGGAGTGATCCTGACAGATTATACAGGTGTGCCAGCAGTATGGCCAGCATTTCTGTAAATTATGGAAGGTTATATTGGTGTGTATGAAGTCAGGTCGACGTTTCAATTTATTGTGGCATATTATACAGGTGTTCCGGAAGTAAGGCCGACATCTCCATAAATAATGGCAGATTTCTCGGGTGCGCCAGGACAATGGCCAACATTTCTGTACGTGATGGGAGGTTATACTGGTGTGCTGGAAGCAGTGCTTTAAATGGGCCGGTACTCACCGGTACTGAGTACCGGCACTTCTTAGATTTATCACTCTGAGTACCGGCACTTCTCTTCTGCCGAGGAGAGTACCGGTACTCATGAAAAGGTAGGCTTATTGACTGTGAGTGCTGGTGAGCCGGAATGGAAGGTGTCTCTGGCAGCCAAGGCGCCACTTCTGTATCCCCGATCTGAGCCCCAGCTGAGCTATTCAGCAGGGCTCATTTGAATAATTGCCCTGTGCTCACCATCACGCTGTGTTTGACAGAGCAGGGTCCGTTCACGGCGTTCAGGCCCTGTGCTGTCAATCACAGTCACACTATCCTGTGCATTTGTGCAAACACAGGAATCATGGCAGTCCCCTGGCAGTGGCAATGAGTCTACGGCCAGTCCGGCCCTGGTGGCAATTAAAAAAGCCATGGTAGGTGAAGAGTATAACATGGCTCTCATCATACCCAAGTCTTTTGTGTGCCTGCTTATTTTTGTGTGTTTGCCTGCATTCGTATGCCTGTTTTTTGTAAGAAAAAAGTGAGAGAAAGAGAGAGAGAATAAAAACACTCTCAGGAGGTATTTTAAAGAAAATGGTTGGCACTTTGTGTGTACATGTCTGCTCGACGACAAAGATTCATAAATAGCATAGTAGGGAGGGTTGGTGGGTGGGTGAGTGAGTGGATAGATGAGTGAACAAGGGTGGATGTATAGATGGATGGATGAGTGAAAGCATGGATGGCTGGGTGAAAGGGGGTGGATGATTGGATAAAAGGGCGGATGAGGGGTGGATAAGTGAAAGATTGGATGGATGAATGAAAGGGAGGGAGGATGGATGAAAGAGTGGATGATGGATGAGTGAAAGGAGGGATTGAGTGAAAGGGAGGATGGAATAAAGGAGTGAAAGGGTTGATGGATAGATGAGCGAAAGGATTAATGAATGAGCAAAAGGGTGGATAAAGAGATGGATGAGTGAAAGGATGAATGGATAGGTTTGGAGATGGGTGGATGGATAGGTTTGGATATGAAGGGTGGACAGACACAATGGTGAAAACTGAATGATGGATGAAAGACTGAATAGACGACAGAATGTAAAGGTTAAATGGTGGACATCAGCAGGTAAATGGTAGGATGAAAGAATGAATGGATAGATCTATGGAAGAGACGAGAGCTATCTTCTGGGGAGGGTCATGATGATTTGCTTCATTTACATTGTGCCATAAGAGCTTTGGTTCGAAGTGGGGGTATTTTCAGTGGGTGAGTGAGTGGATGGATGGATGAGTGAGCAAGGGTGGATGTATAGATGGATAGATGAGTGAAAGCATGGATTGCTGGGTGGATGATTGGATAAAAGGGCAGATGATGGGTGGATAAGTGAAAGATTGGATGGATGAATGAAAGGGAGGGAGGATGGATGAAAGGGTGGATGATGGATGAGTGAAAGGAGGGATTCAGTGAAAGGGTGGATGGAATGAAAGAGTGGATGGAATAAAGGAGTGAAAGGGTTGATGGATAGATGAGCGAAAGGATTGATGAATGAGCGAAAGGGTGGATAAAGAGATGGATGAGTGAAAGGATGAATGGATAGGTTTTGAGTTGGATGGATGGATAGGTTTGGATATGAAGGGTGGACAGACGGAATGGTGAAAAACTAAATGATGGATGAAAGACTGAATAGACGACAGAATGTAAAGGTTAAATGGTGGACATCAGCAGGTAAATTGTAGGATGAAAGGATGAATGGATAGATCTATGGAAGAGACAAGAGATATCTTCTGGGGAGGGTCATGATGATTTGCTTCATTTGCTTTGTGTCATAAGAGCTTTGGTTCGAAGTGGGGGTATTTTCAGTTTCTTCCTACTCACGTGCTGAAAAATATATACTATTGTGCCAAACAACAGCAATTAACAGTATGGCATTAAGAAGGTGCAATTATTGCAAACAAAAAGGAAATGTTAACATATTATAGCATTTCTCTTTCATTTTGTGTAATGAGTTAACTTGCTTTGTTTATATAAACACATTTCTCGTGATTTGGTATGTGCTGCAACTAATATAGAAGTCGTTAAGTATCATCATGTCTTGCCTTTAGCCCCGCCCCTAGCCCCGCCCCCTCACTACACATCTAGCTCATTTTAATGAGTACCTGCACTTATTTATTCCCATTTAAAGCACTGGCTGGAAGTAAGGTCGGCAATTCTATTAATTGTGGCATATTATACAGGTGTACCGAAGTAAGGCTGACATTTCCATAAATGATGGCAGAGTATTCAGGTGTGCACAAGTAAAGCTGACATTTCCATAAACATGGCAGATCATACAGGTCTTGGCAAAGTATGGCGTAGGTATGGGCGAAGGTACAATGTACACCATATGACTCTTAGGACGGCACTTGTTAAGAAGACAGGGTGTCTCACAGGCTCTATAGGCGTTGCATTTCATGCAGAGGCAGGGTGTAAAATTCACCCCTTGGGGTACGGAGTGGGAGACAGATTCTGGGGGTAAACAAGGTGCGTTTCACGCCTCTTTCAATGCAGAAAGGAGGGTGTGTCGGACTTGTCTTCTTATATATAGTGGGTTATGGGGATCACACAGAGCGCACTGGGGCGCTATAAACACGGTATCCATACTTTGCGGGTATATGGAGCGTTCTCACAAACCTTTGTTAGGGAATTAAAGTCAGCAGATGTGTAGAAGTCAGTCCATATAGTCCTGTGGGCGATGGGGTACCCTGCGGACAGTGCAGCTGTGCTCTGCACCACTGTCCACTCATTTTAACGGCGCAAATCGTTCATGACTGGAGATAACGTTTACTTTTCTATGGCTGATGAGGTTTACTCACGTGTGCACTAAATGAGCCATTCATTCCGGTACCAGTGCGGGGCAGAATACGCAGGTGTGTCAGCACTGCTCCACCCCACGACCGGTAAACAATTAATGCAATATATTATGAATAATTCATTGTTTAATTGCAGAACTGTTGTAGTGAGTGAGTTTGCATTGCAGAATTCATCAATTTCTACTGTCCCTCCGTGGCTGCTTGGTGCAAAAAAAAATTTGAGGGTGATGGCCAAAGTAGAGGAGTTCAGGAATACTTCCTTTTTAATGCATGGACAATTACAAAGTGTTAACTCTCACCCAATTGGGTACGAATTCAGAAGACAGGGGAAGTTCGGCTGTTGTGAAATCCGTGGACGTGTCCATATACCAACCCGTGGGGGAGGATCAGATGCTCGGGTAATGGACAGCTCTATTCTACACAGTGTACGGAATATGAAATAGGCAATTCAGAATCGAGCTGGGCACGAAAATATGAACCTGAGGGTCATCGGTAAAATCCCGGATATGTCCGCTCAGTATTCCATCCTTCCAATGTCGTAAATGGAGAATACATTAGTTGATGATAACACCTGTCAGAATCTGCATACATGTCGTAAAAAGCGCTATGTATAATAATTATTATTAGTCATTATTAATGTTCATGCACAGAGATTGCAACATTGTTGCCTTTATTGGGACGGTTGGCGCATCACTGTAATTTGAAGACCCAGGGGCTTATGTACAAGCCCCCTGCGCTGCCGGTGCGTCACTTTTAACATGGGAAAAAGTGACGTATCGGCGGCGCAAGGGGCTTGTAAATAAGCCCGCCAATGCGTACTTAGGGGCAGATTTACAATAACTGGCGCATCCCTGCATATTAGCAGGGATGCACAAGTTATTTTGCGTGACTCAAAAAACCCCTTGTGCCACCATGGATGCGCCGCATTTACAATGCGGCGCACCGTGGCACAAGGATAGACAGATGCGTGACGCATCTGTCGGTGTAAGGGTGACGCAGTGCTGGAGTCGTGTCGCAAGCGCGACGCAACTCCAGCACTGCTCAGGGGTGCCCTATAGTTGCTGTGCTGCGTCACTCCTTACGCCTGCTACAAGCAGGCGTAAGGATTTGACGCAGCGGGGACGTAAAAGTGACTCAGTGAAATCTTGTAGATTTCACTGCGTCACTTTTACGGGGCTTCCTTGCGATGGAACGCCCACCCTGCATACATTATACCTGACGCAGGTATAATGTAGCACAGGGCGTTACAACGTGACGCATCTCACTAGATGCGTCACGTTGTAAATATGTCGCATAGTGGCGCATTGTTTGCGCCGCCGCTGCGTCACAAAAGTGACGCAATGGCGGCGTGAAAGTGTCGCAAGGGGCTTGTAAATCTGCCCCTAAATGTTCTCCAAAGCACAAGCCCATCGAGGAATTGTGCAAAGGGCGCAGTTTGCACCTCTCCCGGAATCCATTGCGCATTCTTTGTTCACTTTCTGGCTGCCCAGGAACGCAGTCACACTTCTAGAGCAACAAAATGAAGGAAGCAAAGTGACCGTCCCCGGCCGGACACCAAACTGCAATAGAGGCCGGAGCGTGCGAACCCAGATCGATCGATGCATTTCGGATATTCTAATTGGCTTTAATTAAAGACACTCCGCTCAAATTAACTCTGAAACCCGAGCCTGCTCGGGGATGCCGCTGTCCGCTTTGATATTGTCAGTCCAGATGTCCTAATAAAATCCCCTCCTCCACCCAAATCTGTAATGTAATGTAAAAGCTACAGTAGAGCCGGCGGTGCAATCAAGGAAGATGTCTCTAAACTTCCCTCTTTTGTGGCGCTGCGAGAAGACCTCTCCGGGATAATGGGAATCCGGGCTGATTCCGAGGCTGAGGAGCACAGGTCTTTTAGACTGTAACCCAACCTCCCTCCACCCACCCACCAACCTGTCCAGGACAGGGGAGGCCACGAGCAAAGAATATTACCTACCATAAGCAAAGGGCTTGCCTTCCAACCGGTTGTGACTTCACGAAGCCTGTAGCACCCAGACGCCAGTGCTGCGAAACCAGCCCATGGGGCCCTGCAGGTCACCTCATGCCACGAGTTAAGGCAGGGTGTTAATAGTAATAATCGCCCGTAAAATCCTACAAATAGAGGAGCGCGAAATAACAAATCTCCCGGTGCCACATCACTCCACCGCCCTAGCGCCCCAGCCTCAAACCACTAGAAGGCAGAGATTGCTGGTTTAAAAGGTGATTTCACCTCGCTTTCTCTAATAATGCTTCCAACAAGCAGCACACTACAGAAAGTGTACACGCATTAACACATTGGCGCTATGTTCCTTCCACTACTCGTGCAGGGGGGGTCTCAAAACACGGCCAGCTACTGTTGTTGTACTGCGCCTCCTTTGCATCGCTGACTCTCCTAGTGCCTCCTAAATAATTAAAGCCGTCAAAGCAGGTCTAGGCTCCGCAGCACGTCTTCCCGGCATGTGGAAGCACAGCGGCAGAGCAGAGACGGCAAAAAGCGGCCCTCGGCGTGCTCTGCTTCTGCGCCCACCCAGCCCTCGTGCCTGCCCGGGAACCTCGTGTGATCTGTGAAGGGCACACAAGGCTTCCTTCCATCAAAGCTATTCCCACACTAAGCATTAGGGTGTTTTCTATGCTAATTGAGTCACTTAAAACACTTTCTAATTTAACTTATAAAAAAAAAGCCACACTGCGGCGATTTACATTTTTTTTTAGGATAACCCGGGGGCTTAATCTTCGGGTTTTTTTTATTTTTTCGTCCGGATTCATGCACCCAGCGCGAATTCGGATGATTTTAAAAAAAAAACAAAATGCTTTTTTTGGCCCTGGAGGTCCTTGTGGGATCCCCTGAGAAGGCCTAAGGGGTCAGGGTGTTTCTACCCTGCCCCCTTTTCTTGTTTTTTATCATTTTTTTAACTGTTTCTTGTGACTCGGTTACCGAGTCACAAGATGGCTGCTAACACATTCTGGTTTGGAGTGTTGGCAGCCAATCAGAATTAAGCTTCGTGCTCGGGAGGGTTCGCGAATCCTCCTTGGTGCTCAGATATATAAATTTTTCTTTTTTGAAATTCTCAGCAACTACTGAACAGATTTACACCATTTAAAAAAGCACGCTTTCTGGACCAAGACCTACCTTTTTGCCAAATTTGGTGTAATTCCGTTCAGCAGTTCGGGCTGTAGCTTTGTCTAAAGTTCCTATGGAATTTAACATGGGGAAAATGTGTTTTGGGACCCCCCTTTTTTCTCAGACCCCGCTTGACGAATCACCCCGAAACTTTCAAAACAGGAGCTGACTTGAGTGAACCATTAGTTTGGAAAATTTCGCGAAGATTCGTCAAACGGCGCCAAAGATATTGGCAAAAGAAAAAACGCTTTTGAATAGAAACAAGGTCCTAACTTTAACTACCTACTGGCGACCGCCAGTAAGTATATATATATATATATATATATATATATATATATATATATATATATATATATATATATATATATATATATATATATATATATATATATATATATATTATATATATATATATATATATATATATATATATATTATCTACTGGCGGTCGCCAGTAGATAGTTATAGTTAAAACCTATTATCCATAGGAAATCCGCGACATTCTATTTGAAATAACGTTGGCGCCGGTTGACGAATCTTCGCGAAAGTTTCCAACTTGTTGGGGCGCTCCGGTCCGCTCCTATCCTGAAAGTCTCGGGGTGATACGTCAAGCGGGGCCGAGAAAAAGGGGGTCCCAAAACGCATTTTCCCCATTCATTTTTCCATAGGAACCTTTAGTCGCAGCTACAGCCCGAACTGCTGAACGGAATTACACCAAATTTGGCAAAGAGGTAGCCCTTGGTTCAGTGTCGTGCCTTTTGCTTAAATGGTGTAAATCCGTTCAGTAGTTCCTGAGAAAATCAAAAGTAAAGTCACATATATATCTGGGCGGAGCCTAACCACACATGTCATCGTGAGATCTGATTGGCTGTCAGCACTTCATCCTGGAATTGCTGGCAGCCATCTTGGGACCAATATAAATGATAGTACCTCATTGAAATGCATTGTAGTGAATAGAAGATTTTGAGGGTCACCAAAAGGAGAACTATAAAGGGTGATAACAGGCTTTAGTTACATTAGAATTTATTTGTTGATGGTACCATACTAATTTTAGGAATTGTGGTGTATTCTAAGGTGATTTTACCATGTGAAAAACCTTCTGCTGGGATATCATGAATCATGTTTGAGAGAACACTATTTTCTCATGCTTGTCCCATGGAGGTTTGGAAGGTGCTCCAGAAGCTAAAATGAGAGCATATTTTCTGTAAATTCACATTATCTTTCTCACTCATGTGAGAATGAAGTCCGACATTCTCAGTAAAACATCCAACAAGGGCAGAGACTGTCAGTTGATTCCTTTGTGTTCTACTGCAGCTTCCCAGAGTGTTCTAAAGAACAACTAGAGTGCTAACAGCCTTACTTATGACAAAAGTATGGCACACCTGAAGCCATCTTGATTGGAATAAACTGGTAACACTTAAACAATTTAATTTAAAAAGGAACAAAATGATGGGGTTCATTTTGTCATAGAAATTATTGTTAGTGCTGTAGAAAGAAAAATTAGGACATGTTTCAAGTGTGATCTCAAATATCTTCCTGTTATATTTCAACAGGAGCAGCCTGCCAGTTGATGCCTTTGTGTTCTACTGCAGCTTCCCAGAGTGTTCTAAAGAACAACTAGAGTGCTAACAGCCTTACTTATGACAAAAGTATGGCACACCTGAAACCATCTTGATTGGAATAAACTGGTAACACTTAAAACATTTAATTTAAAAGGAACAAAATGATGGGGTTCATTTTGTCATAGAAATTATGGTTAGTGCTGTAGAAAGAAAAATTAGGACATATTTCAAGTGTGATCTCAAATATCTTCCTGTTATATTTCAACAGGAGCAGCCTGCCAGTTGATGCCTTTGTGTTCTACTGCAGCTTCCCAGAGTGTTCTAAAGAACAACTAGAGCGCTAACAGCCTTACTTATGACAAAAGTATGGCACACCTGAAGCCATCTTGATTGGAATAAACCGGTAACACTTAAAACATTTAATTTAAAAAGGAACAAAATGAGGGTTCTTTTTGAAATAGAAATTATGGTTAGTGCTGCAGAAAGAAAAATTAGGGCATGTTTTAAGTGAGATCTCAAATCCTCTTCTATTTCATTAGAAAATTCTGACATGCAGACTGAAACAATCACTTTCAATACCAGCAGCAGACCACCAGTTAACTCCCTGGTGAGCAGTAGCTTTACTCCAGTGATCTAATGAGCAACTAGAGTGCTAACATTCTGAATTTATGGCAGATGTGAGACACATCTGAATGCCTTCTTGATGGAATCAAAGTAAAAAACTGAAAGCATTTCCTACTGAGGAGACTGCAGTAAATGAAGAAATTAGGAAACTTCATAACAAAGAAGTCTTCCAAGATGGCCACCAGTGAAAAAGAACCCAAATGTAGCACAAATATTACCCAGATGTAGCCCACATATAGCCCAATGACAAAAGTGTGCAAAACACTTTTTATTTTTAGTTTTTTTGCAGTTTTATGTAGTGCAGACTGGTCAGGTATTGGAGCATTGCATCTTAAAACATGACCCCCTACACTACAAAAACACCACTGCACTACCTTAAACCCTAAAACACTACCTCCAGCACGACCCCCTACACTACACAAGCACCACTGCACTATCCTAAACCCTAAAACACTACCCCCAGCACGACCCCCTACACTACCCAAACACCACTGCACTAACCTAAATCCTAAAACACTACCACCAGCACGACCCCCTACACTACCCAAACACCACTGCACTACCCTAAAACATGACCCCCTACACTACACAAGCACCACTGCACTACCCTAAACCCTAAAACACTACCCCCAGCACGACCCCCTACACTACACAAGCACCACTGCACTACCCTAAACAGTAAAACACTACCCCCAGCACGACCCCCTACACTACACAAACACCACTGCACTACCCTAAACCCTAAAACACTACCCCCAGCACGACCCCTACACTACCCAAACACCACTGCACTAACCTAAATCCTAAAACACTACCCCCAGCACGACCCCTACACTACCCAAACACCACTGCACTACCCTAAAACATGACCCCCTACACTACACAAACACCACTGCACTACCCTAAACCCTAAAACACTACCCCCAGCACGACCCCTACACTACACAAGCACCACTGCACTACCCTAAACCCTAAAACACTACCCCCAGCACGACCCCCTACGCTGCCCGAACACCACTGCACTGCCCTAAACCCTGAAACACCAGCCCCTGCATGACCCCTACACTGCCCCAACACCACTGCACTGCCCTAAACCCTGAAACACCACCCCTAGCACGACCCCCTACACTGCCCGAATACCACTGCACTGCCCTAAACCCTGAAACACCACCCCCAGCATGACCCCCTACACTGCCCGAACACCACTGCACTGCCCTAAACCCTGAAACACTACCCCCAGCAAGACCCCCTACACTGCCCGAACACCACTGCACTGCCCTAAACCCTGAAACATCACCCCCAGCAAGACCCCCTACACTGCCCGAACACCACTGACCTAAACCCTGAAACACCACCCCCAGCACGACCCCCTACACTGCCCGAACACCACTGCACTGCCCTAAACCCTGAAACACTACCCCCAGCATGACCCCCTACACTGCACGAACACCACTGCTCTGCCCAAAACCCTGAAACACCAGCCCCAGCACGACCCCCTACACTGCCCGAACACCACTGCACTGCCCTAAACCTTGAAACACCAGCCCCTGCACGACCCCTACACTGCCCGAACACCACTGCACTACCCTAAACCCTGAAACATCACCCCCAGCACGACCCCCTACACTGCCCGAGCACCACTGCACTGCCCTAAACCTTGAAACACCAGCCCCAGCACGACCCCCTACACTGGCCGAACACCACTGCACTGTCCTAAACCCTGAAACACCAGCCCCAGCATGACCGCCTACACTGCCCGAACACCACTGCACTGCCCTAAACCGTGAAACACCAGCCTCAGCACGACCCCCTACACTGCCTGAACACCACTGCACTGCCCTGAACCCTGAAACACCAGCCCCAGCACACCACCCTGTGCATGACCCCCTACACTGCCCGAACACCACTGCACTGCCCTAAACCCTGAAACACCACCCCAGCGCGACCCCCTACACTGCCCGAACACCACTGCACTGCCCTAAACCCTGAAACACCACCCCCTGCACAACCCCCTACACTGCTCGAACACTACTGCACTGCCCTAAACCCAGAAACACCATCCCCAGCACAACCCCCTATACTGCACCGAACACCACTGCACTGCCCTAAACCCTGAAACACTACCCCCAGCAAGACCCCCTACACTGCCCGAACACCACTGCACTGCCCTAAACCCTGAAACATCATCCCCAGCAAGACCCCCTACACTGCCTGAACACCACTGCCATAAACCCTGAAACACCACCCCCAGCAAGTCCCCCTACACTGCCCGAACACCACTGCACTGCCCTAAACCCTGAAACACCAGCCCCAGCATGACCCCCTACACTGCCCGAACACCACTGCACTGCCCTAAACCCTGAAACACCACCCCTGCACGACCCCCTACACTGCCCGAACACCACTGTACTGCCCTAAACCCTGAAACCCCACCCCCAGCATGACCCCCTACACTGCCAGAACACCACTGCACTGCCCTAAACCCTGAAACACCCCCCTGCACGACCCCCTACACTGCCCGAACACTACTGCACTGCCCTAAACCCTGAAACACCACCCCCAGCACGACCCCCTATACTGCATGAACACCACTGCACCACCCTAAACCCTGAAACACTACCCCCAGCAAGACCCCTACACTGCCCGAACACCACTGCACTGCCCTAAACCCTGAAACATCACCCCCAGCAAGACCCCGTACACTGCCCGAACACCACTGCCCTAAACCCTGAAACACCACCCCCAGCAAGACCCCCTACACTGCCCGAACACCACTGCACTGCCCTAAACCCTGAAACACCACCCCCAGCAAGACCCCCTACACTGCCCGAACACCACTGCACTGCCCTAAACCCTGAAACACCAGCCCCAGCACGACCCCCTACACTGCCCGAACACCACTGCACTGCCCTAAACCCTGAAACACCAGCCCCAGCACGACCCCCTACACTGCCCGAACACCACTGCATTGCCCTAGACTCTGAAACACCAGCCCCAGCAAGACCCCTACACTGCCCGAACACCACTGCACTGCCCTAAACCCTGAAACACCAGCCCCAGCAGGACCCCTACACTGCCCGAACACCACTGCACTGCCCTAAACCCTGAAACACCAGCCCCAGCACGACCCCTACACTGCCCGAACACCACTGCACTGCCCTAAACCCTGAAACACCAGCCCCAGCACCACCCCCTACAATGCCCAAACACCACTGTACTGCCCTAAACCCTGAAACACCACCCCCTGCACCGCCCCCTACACTGCCCGAACACCACTGCACTGCCCTAAACCCTGAAACACCACCCCTGCACGACCCCCTACACTGCCCGAACACCACTGCACTGCCCTAAACCCTGAAACACCACCCCCTACACTGCCCGAACACCACTGCACTGCCCTAAACCCTGAAACACCACCCCCTGCACCGCCCCCTACACTGCCCGAACACCACTGCACTGCCCTAAACCCTGAAACACCACCCCCAGCATGACCCCTTTACTGCTCGAACACCACTGCACTGCCCCAAACCCTGAAACACCACCCCCAGCGCGACCCCTACACTGCCCGAACACCACTGCACTGCCCTAAACCCTGAAACACCACCCCTGCACAACCCCCTACACTGCTCGAACACTACTGCACTGCCCTAAACCCAGAAACACCATCCCCAGCACGACCCCCTATACTGCACGAACACCACTGCACTGCCCTAAACCCTGAAACACTACCCCCAGCAAGACCCCCTACACTGCCCGAACACCACTGCACTGCCCTAAACCCTGAAACATCACCCCCAGCAAGACCCCCTACACTGCCCGAACACCACTGCCCTAAACCCTGAAACACCACCCCCAGCAAGACCCCCTACACTGCCCGAACACCACTGCACTGCCCTAAACCCTGAAACACCAGCCCCAGCATGACCCCTACACTGCCCGAACACCACTGCACTGCCCTAAACCCTGAAACACCACCCCCTGCACGACCCCCTACACTGCCCGAACACCACTGTACTGCCCTAAACCCTGAAACCCCACCCCCAGCATGACCCCCTACACTGCCAGAACACCACTGCACTGCCCTAAACCCTGAAACACCCCCTGCACGACCCCCTACACTGCCCGAACACTACTGCACTGCCCTAAACCCTGAAACACCACCCCCAGCACAACCCCTATACTGCATGAACACCACTGCACCACCCTAAACCCTGAAACACTACCCCCAGCAAGACCCCTACACTGCCCAAACACCACTGCACTGCCCTAAACCCTGAAACATCACCCCCAGCAAGACCCCGTACACTGCCCGAACACCACTGCCCTAAACCCTGAAACACCACCCCCAGCAAGACCCCCTACACTGCCCGAACACCACTGCACTGCCCTAAACCCTGAAACACCACCCCAGCACGACCCCCTACACTGCCGAACACCACTGCTCTGCCCAAAACCCTGAAACACCAGCCCCAGCACGACCCCTACACTGCCCGAACACCACTGCACTGCCCTAAACCCTGAAACACCAGCCCCAGCACGACCCCTACACTGCCCGAACATCACTGCATTGCCCTAGACTCTGAAAAACCAGCCCCAGCAAGACCCCCTACACTGCCCAAACACCACTGCACTGCCCTAAACCCTGAAACACCAGCCCCAGCAGGACCCCCTACACTGCCCGAACACCACTGCACTGCCCTAAACCCTGAAACACCAGCCCCAGCACGACCCCCTACACTGCCCGAACACCACTGCACTGCCCTAAACCCTGAAACACCAGCCCCAGCACCACCCCCTACAATGCCCAAACACCACTGTACTGCCCTAAACCCTGAAACACCACCCCCTGCACCGCCCCTACACTGCCCGAACACCACTGCACTGCCCTAAACCCTGAAACACCACCCCCTGCACGACCCCCTACACTGCCCGAACACCACTGCACTGCCCTAAACCCTGAAACACCACCCCCTACACTGCCCGAACACCACTGCACTGCCCTAAACCCTGAAACACCACCCCTGCACCGCCCCCTACACTGCCCGAACACCACTGCACTGCCCTAAACCCTGAAACACCAGCCCCAGCACCACCCCCTACAATGCCCAAACACCACTGCACTGCCCTAAACCCTGAAACACCACCCCTGCACCGCCCCCTACACTGCCCGAACACCACTGCACTGCCCTAAACCCTGAAACACCACCCCCAGCATGACCCCTTTACTGCTCGAACACCACTGCACTGCCCCAAACCCTGAAACACCACCCCCAGCATGACCCCCTACACTGCCCGAACACCACTGCCCTAAACCCTGAAACACCACCCCTGCACGACCCCGTACACTGCCCGAACACCACTGCACTGCCCTAAACCCTGAAACACCACCCCTGCACGACCCCCTACACTGCCCGAACACCACTGCACTGCCCTAAACCCTGAAACACCACCCCCTGCACGACCCCCTACACTGCCCGAACACCACTGCACTGCCCTAAACCCTGAAACACTACCCCCAGCACGACCCCCTACACTGCCCGAACACCACTGCACTGCCCTAAACCCTAAAACACCACCCCCAGCACGACCCCCTACACTGCCCGAACACCACTGCACTGCCCTAAACCCTAGAACACTACCCCCAGCATGACCCCTACACTACCCGAACACCACTGCACTACCCTAAACCCTAAAATACTCTCCCCAGCACGACCCCCTACACTACCCGAACACGACTGCACTGCCCTAAACCCTAAAACACTCCCCCAGCACGACCCCTACACTACCCGAACACCACTGCACTGCCCTAAACCCTAAAACACTCTCCCCAGCACGACCCCCTACACTACCTAAACACCACTGCACTGCCCTAAACCCTAAAACACTACCCCCGCATGACCCCCTACACTACCCAAATACCAATGCACTACCCTAATCCCTAAAACACTACCCCCGCACAACCCCTACACTACCCAAAGACCACTGCACTACCCTAAACTCTAAAACAATACCCCGCACGACTCCCTACACTACCCAAAGACCACTGCACTACCCTAAACCCTAAAACACGACCTCCTACACTACACAAACACCACTGCACTACCCTAAACCCTAAAAACTACCCCCAGCACGAACCCCTACACTACCCAAACACCACTGCACTACCCTAAACCATAAAACACTACCCCCAGCAGTACCCCCTACGCTACCCAAACACCACTGCACTACCCTAAACCCTAAAACACTACCCCCAGCAGTACCCCCTACACTACCCAAACACCACTGCACTACCCTAAACCCTAAAACCCTAAAACACTAACCCCAGCACGACCCCCTACACTGCCCAAACACCACTGTACTACCCTAAACCCTAAAACACTCCCCCAGCACGACTCCCTACACTACCCAAACACCACTGCACTACCCTAAACCCTAAATCTACCTCCAGCATGACCCCCTACACTACACAAACACCACTGCACTACCCTAAACCCTAAAACACTACCCCCAGCACGACCCTCTTCACTACCTAAACACAACTGCACAATTTGTTACAGGCGTTGCAACGCAGACCTGTGGTGCTCACTGGAAGTACCTGGTGGGCTAGTTGGGCCCCAGGGACTCTCAGGATTCAAGGTGACCTAATCCCCCAACTTAAAACGCGCCACGGGGCGCGTTTGCACAGTGGTGAAGGGAGGGGCGGGGCCTCAGGTGACATGTGCGCAAACACGCCCTGTGGTGCGTTTTAAGTTGGGGAGTTAATTCCCTTTGAATCCTGGGGGCCAACTAGCCCACCAGGTACCTTCAGTAAGCACAACAGAGTTGCGTTGCAGAGAGGTGAAAAAGGTGCGTGGCCTCGGAACGCCTCTCTGCAACTCAGCTCTGTGGTCCTAACTGTAGGTACCTGGGGGGCTAGTTGGGCCCCAGGGACCCTCAGGATTCAAGGGGACTTAATCCCGCAACTTAAAACGCGCCACGGGGCGTGTTTGCACACATGTCACCTCAGGCCCCCTCCCTTCACCACTGTGCAAACGCGCACTGGCTCTGGTTAGTCAGAGTCAGTTACCACCAGTACCCGTCTGAAAAAGTTGTGGGCACAGGATGAGTTTGCAACAAGGCCTCTTTCTGCTCCTCTGTTGGTTCTTTCTGCACATCTTTTGCTTCTTTCTGTGCGTTTTTCTTCTTTCTTCACATGTCCTACCTCTGTTGGCATAGTTAGAAACTAGCATTTAAAAAACCTTTGAAATTCACTTAAAAAATCATAGGTTTCAGGCACGTTATAGTTAGAAATTAGCATTTAAAAAATCTTTGAAATTCACTGAAAAAACCATAGGTTTCAGGCACGTTATAGTTAGAAATTAGCATTTAAAAAACCTTTGAAATTCACTGAAAAAACCGTAGGTTTCAGGCACGTTATAGTTAGAAATTAGCATTTAAAAAACCTTTGAAATTCACTGAAAAAACCATAGGTTTCAGACCCGTTATAGTTAGAAATTAGCATTTAAAAAACCTTTGAAATTCACTGAAAAAACCATAGGTTTTAGGGACAGTTATAGTTAGTTGGACATTGCACTCGTACAAAACCCATGAAATTCCCCTGTTATAGTTAGTTCAGCTAACTATAACTCGCGCCCCACAATGCACTGCTGATGACGTCACATATTACATCACTCATGACATGGTCAGTGACATCACTGATGACATCACTGATGACATCTCAAATGACATCACTGATGACATCATCCATGTGATAATTTCATGCATCTTCTCACACCCTAATATAACTTTTGATACACCCACTCTAAATTACAGACTGCCATTCTCAAAACCATAGACACTCCAACACCAAAAACTACATACCCACTCACTGATTCTTAGGTCTACACACACATCCACTCACTCACCTGTACAGTCACTCATACTTACAGTCACTCAGTACAGGACTATCATATGCACTCATACACCTATATAAACACTAACACACCGCCACTCATCCATAGAGGTACTCACACACCTTGTCAGTCATGCAAAAAATTAATCACACACCCATTTACTCACCTATACAGTTATACACACACCAGCTCACTTACTCATACAAATACTAGCACATTCTTACGCTCTTATACAATAACTGATACAAGCACACACGCATCCATACAGCCACTCTCACAATAACACACTCTCACTTATAGCCATTTAAATACTCTAACACACATATATACTGCCTTTTACATATGTAGTTACTCGCACATGTACCACTGAGATATACATTCACTCACTAACACACCCATACACACACTCACCCACCCAAGCAGTCCATCACAGATGCACTCTTGAAATCATGCACCCAGTGAATCACCCACTCACACATCTATGTATAGAGTCACACACACCCCACCCACACAAACACTCAGGCAGCCATACAGATACTCAGAGAACCAATCAATAACCCATATAGACACTCATGTAGCTATTCGTAAATCCATGCATCCACTTACACACCAACAAACAGACGGATACAGACATTCACACAGTTTAGTCACTAACCCATGCATTTAGTAAGATACGTTTAATCACTCACTTGTAGAGTCAGTCACTCACGTACTAAATCATCCATTCAGACACTTATACACCCACTCATTCTTCAATACGCCTTTCCCTATATATATTAAACATATTTAAACTTTACAGAAACACACAGTCACTGGATGATGTCATCAGTGATGTCATCAGTGATGTCATTTGAGATGTCATCAGTGATGTCATCAGTGATGTCACTGACCATGTCATGAGTGATGTAATATGTGACGTCATCAGCAGTGCATTGCGGGGGTGCGAGTTATAGTTAGCTGAACTAACTATAACAGGGGAATTTCATGGGTTTTGTACGAGTGCAATGTCCAACTAACTATAACTGTCCCTAAAACCTATGGTTTTTTCAGTGAATATATATATATATATATGTCCAAAAGGGTCTCTTCGCCCAGAATCAACCAGAGGGACACAGTGGGGGCCAAGGAAATTCTTTAATTGCAGCAAATTGGCATGACGCGTTTCGGCGAGTGTGCCTTTATCAAATGCCTATGACACCGGCAGTTCACACCAATCACAGCTTTAAATGTTGTAATGTTCACCCATTGGTGGCAGTTCAGCTGGGCCGGATTAATGTTGAGAACTACACTGCAGCCTACGTCGGTAAATATATATAGGGTTTATATTTTCCTGTAAAATACATACATTTTTGTGGTAGAGGCATGCATGGTAAAGGCATTTGCCGGCTACAAAATTTATATATATATACACACACGTATATATGTGTGTGTATATATATATATATATATATATATATATATATATATATATATATATATATATATATATTCACTGAAAAAACCATAGGTTTCAGGGACATTATAGTTAGATGTCATAGATGTCATAGATGTCATCAGTGATGTCACTGACCATGTCATGAATGATGTAATATGTGACGTCATCAGCAGTGCATTGCGGGGCGCGAGTTATAGTTAGCTGAACTAACTATAACGGTGGAATTTCTATGGTTTTGTATGAGTGAAATGTCCAACTAACTATAACGTCCCTGAAACCTATGGTTTTTTCAGTGAATATCTAAGGTTTTTTAAATGCTAATTTCTAACTATAACGTGCCTGAAACCTATGGTTTTTTCAGTGAATTTCAAAGGTTTTTTAAATGCCAATTTCTAACTATAACGTGCCTGAAACCTATGGTTTTTTCAGTGAATTTCAAAGGTTTTTAAATACTAATTTCTATCTATAACGTCCCTGAAACCTATGTTTTTTTCAGTGAATTTCAATGTTTTTTTAATGCTAACTTCTAATTATAATGTTCATTTAACCTATAGTTTTTTCCGACACCCAAGAAGGACACAACACCCACTGCCACAACCCTCAGGACCTCCCCCGTACCACCCCTCTCCCTACTGTAATTTTTTTATTTGTTATTTAAACTATATAATGTCTTTTTGTTTTTTAAATATTAAACAACTACATACAGTATGAAAGGGAGCCCAGCCCAGAGCCACATCTGAAAACCAACACATGTCATAGACCTACTGATCAAGCAGCTCCGACACCCAAGAACGCCACAACACCCACCACCACCCCCAGGACCCCCCTCTACCACCGAGGCAGCGCAGAACAAGACAGCGAACTTTCCGAAAACGGCATGGCCCCTCAGCCACACAATAGCTGAATATTGGGACAGGTGTGAACAAACTATATGTGAAGGAAGCAATTCACCCATGTTTAACAATGCACACAATGCAAAGTGTAGCGGTGATGTGCTGGACACATCTCAGTATGCAGAACACACACCTCTCCATGTGCACAAATACTACTGGTGCTTGTAGTGTTGTTTAAATGAAAGAAGAAGAGAGAGACCCCTTTAACCAACCAGGGGAATGAGGTACTACTTCAATGTAGAAAAAAGAATCCCTTGGTGGAATAATATACATACACACTTCATACAAAGCTCAAACACATAAGGCGGATATATGACCTATATATTACACCAAAAAAACCTACCAAATCTCTAGCCCATGTGGTAGAATTACACAAGCAACAATTGCCTTTTTGCTATTAAAAATATATACTTTATTAAAATATCTGTGTCACAATATTGTTAGAGCATTATAAAAACATTATAAAAACACAATTGTTCAAGTGTACAATTATTAAAACAAAAATCTGACATTCATTACAGACCCCACATACATATATTTCTACGCAACACCATTTGTTTAGAGAGAAACACAAAGACAGTTCATTTTGTCATGAAATAACATATCCATTCAGAACATTTCTTTGACTACTCCTAAGTATAATCGATTATTGTAGGGTAGACTTGTTCCACGGATTATGTTTAAAAAGGCGTCGACGCGTTTCGATGGCTCTAGTGTTTTTCCATCTTTATCAAGACAATCATTGATCTCTCTATTGGCACTGTATGGTTGCCATTAATTCCAAATCCTGTTATAAGGCAAAATCATCATTTCTAATTAAACTGTTGTTTTTAATTGAACAGTTGTTTTTCATAATTTACTACCCCTATATCAATTCAGCACACTCTACTATCATCAATGCTTATAGCTACATTTAATAAAAAAACTCTTTACACCATATCTAAAGTTTTACTGACTAATGTGGTACAGCATATCCCTTTTCCACAAGCTCCTAAAGCGACACAACATATATGTAAAAATTGCTATCAAATGGGCTCATTATGTTATATCTATCTCTTTACTCTTATGGTACCTCCACCGGTTTCTCCTATACCCAGATAGCACAAACCATTCACAGTCTCATACCTATTTTGATCTTGTGAACATTGCGCCACCCTATTCTGTCGTTTGCCATTGTTTTTCGTATTTTAGGAGTAGGCAATGTTATCTCAAGTTTTAAATTTTATCATTTTTAATAGAACTCATAAATATTTTTACCTTATTTCATTTAACTTTTTTTAAAACGAACTTTTAAATCTGTACATCTGCTTGGCATAAATCCAGCTTGCGGTCCACGAACATCTAATATTAAAAAAGACGTCACCAGGTTATATATCTTACTCCCTTTACTAACTTGAACAGTCATTTTATACGTATTTTTTTCAATAACTCATTCTCACCTGACAGCATTAATTGTCTCCTCCGTCTCTAGAGTTTCCTCCTTAGTTCTAGGTCCCTTCGTACTGTTATTATCTTTTTACAGTCCGTTTCGTATTTCTTCGTTAGAGTCTAAAAAAAATATATATATATATATACCATCTCAATATGCACCATTATTATTAGTTAGGCTTATACCCTCTACTCGCTAAATCCCCTTTAAGCATCTCGTACCTGTATATTCCTGGCACTTCACTAGCCTGGTATCCGATGTATGCCCCTTCGTACTGTTATTATCTTTTTGCAGTTCGTTGCGTGTTTCTTCGTTCGAGTCTAAAAAAAATATATATATACACACCTCAATATGCACCATTATTATTAATTAGGCCTATACCCTCTACTCGCTAAATCCCCTATAAAAATCTCGTACCTGTATATTCCTGGCAATTCGCTAGCCTGGTATCCGATGTATGTATTTAAAACTTTCCAGAAGTTGTATATAATTTAAAATCAATTTCAGTCGAAAACGCTGAAAGAGATAAAATTAAACAGAACATTTTTTCTATTAAAAAAAGGCTCCTCGTGCATGCTGAGACAGAAACAAATATACTACTTCTCAAGGCCCATAGGATTATTTATCAAGAGATTCTTCGCTCCTTACCTTTTCACCACACCGCTCACGGGCACCTAACGTCTCCAATACACCAACACCCGTGGCGTCTACCCTTCCGGTTTAAATATCCTAATCCCTTTCTACCATTGGTTAAAACTACTAACTCTCAATTATTAACAGCTGGATCCTATTCATGCTCTACCTCACAGTCCGCTAACTCTTCTCCTAATAGCCCGGAAGTACTACGACCACGTTTTAACACCGAGCCGATCCTATTCATACTCTACCTCACAGTCTGCTAACTCTTCTCCTAATAACCCGGAAGTACTACGACCACGTTTTAACACCGAGCCTGCTCTTTTTCTTGTGTTCTTGCTGGCCCGGAACCTAAATACCCGTTCATTTGATATTATAAAAAACGGTCCATGTTGCAATTTCCGATAATCTCAATAATAAAGTCGATATGGAATTCCTATTATTGACACTAGACAACGCTTCGCGTGTTATAATTGTAGTGCCTTAATCATGTCAATTAACATGATACGTGTCTTCTAACCCGATATATCTCATTTGAATGGTACTATAAAATCATTCCTCCCTAGTTTCTGTGTCATTACCTTGAGAGCTAAGCCAACCTTTCCCTCACATAAATGTCTTTATTGTTTAAACCAAGGTTACTGTAATAAACCAGAGCAAGTGAACCTTACTATTATAAGGTTAACACTCAAAGTGATGATATATTCACAGCCACAAGAATTCTCACCTATGGGTATTACTGATTCGCAATCAGTTTCATCCAATCTTCTCTTGAATTCATGCCTTTATCGATGGTATCTAGATAGCACATATACCATTGTTCGCGCGTTTTCCTAATCATATCCAGATTACCTCCTCTTCTACTTATACTTACTTTCTCCAGTATGAACCAACTAAACTGATTACAGTCGTGGTTCTTCTTCAGATAATGTTCAGTTAAAGGTGCATTTTCTTTTTATTTTTCAATGCTGACTTATGTTCTAATAACCGGACATGTAGTTCCCTGCTTGTTTCACCTACATAACCCATTCCACATGGGCAGACAAGTAGGTATACTACGTTCTTGCTCCGGCAATTATTTAGGGTTGTAGCTGTCAGTGTTTTGCCATTAAAATTCAAGTTTTTGGCCTCTATACAGTGCGGACACATGGAACATGTACCACACCTATAGTTTCCTACCGCTTTTTGATTATACAAGGTGTTTTGACTGTCACTATCAGTTTTTTTATATGTTTTCACCAAGGAATTTCTAATAGTTTAGTTTCGCCTAAATGAAAAGAGGGGTTTTGTTAATGGAGTTGGGAGCCCATCATTTAGGATTTTCCAATTCCGACTGATTACATTTTTGATTTTATTACTCATGCCTGAGTACTGGCTCACAAATACAATTCTGTCTAGGGTTTTGTTGTCTTTTTGTTTGTTCATATTTAACAAATGATCCCTGTCATAGAACCTTGCACGTTTAAGAGAATGTTTTATTAGTTTTTTGGGATAACCTCTATCCTTCAATTTATTGTCCATGATTCCTGCATGATGGTAAAAGTCAACTAGATTTGTACAGTTACGGCGCAATCTTAAAAATTCGCCAAGGGAATATTATCTTTCTGTGACTTTGGATGATTACTTCCATACTGCAATAAGGTGTTTTTATCTGTGGGCTTGGAAAACACCTCTACCTCTAAGACACCCTGTGTGTCCTTTATTCGAATATCTTGTAGTGTTGTGGACAGTGGACCCAACCATGTTACGTCAAACACTAGGGAAGATCTCAGTCATGTAGCTGTGTCCCCCCCCCCTGTAAGCATAAGCGTAACCGGAGTGGGCTGGTCCGACGTACGCCACTTCAGCGTAGGTGTGTGAATAAATAGCCCGAAGCTCTGGGCGTGGTTCACTTGTGGGAAGGCCAAAGCGTATGCCAGGGCGGCGCCCCTCACCCTGCCACGAGGTCGCCGACGTGACCGCCAGCCTCCTCAGCCGATCGCTGGCTTCCGCCACACAGGTCCCCAGCGGCACAGCACCGCAGACTTATGTCTGTATAAACTACTGCCTTTGATATACACTGCGGACAGCAAGGCTCACAATTCAGATCGAGTCGCGATTGCAGATGACGCAGTCTAGTAGGCAAGAGACATTGCTCAAGTCAACAACACGTGGCTGTGGGCCCTTCCTGACCGCTGCCTCCGGCCTACACTGCGGTCAGTAGGACTCACAATTCAGATGGAGTCGAGATTGCAGATGACGCAGTCCAGTAGGCAACAGACATTGCTCAAGTCAACAACACGTGCCTGTGGGCCCTTCCTCACCGCTGCCTCCTGCCTCCACTGCGGTGAGTAGGGCTCACAATTCAGAGCGACTCGCGATTGCAGATGACGCAGTCCAGTAGGCAACAGACATTGCTACCAGTGCGGCCAGCCCGGACCACGCATCATCGCTGACTGCGCACACGCTAAGTGCTTCAAGTACCACAAACTCTGTGCAGCTCAAGTCAACGCCACGTGGCTGTGGGCCCTTGATGACCGCTGCCTCCGGCCTACAATGCGGTTAGCAGGGCTAACAATTCAAGATTAGTGCTGATGCAAATTGGGTAAGAGAGTATAATCGGTTAAGAAGACTGTATGCTCCCAATCTGTGCAGCTCAAGTCAACGTCACGTGGATGTGGGCCTTTGCTGACCGCTGCCTCCGGCCTACACTGTGGAAGACCGGCGACACGTGGTGCCACTAACCCTGTTCAACACAAGCCGGCGACACGTGGTGCCACTAACCCTGTTCAACACAAGCCGCGACACGTGGTGCCACTAACCCTGTTCAACACAAGCCACGACACGTGGTGCCACTAACCCTGTTCAACACAAGCCGGTGACACGTGGTGCCACTAACCCTGTTCAACACAAGCCTCGACACGTGGTGCCACTAACCCTGTTCAACACAAGCCGGCGACACGTGGTGCCACTAACCCTGTTCAACACAAGCCGAACCCACATGTGGAACTGTGTCCTGAGTCCTGAATGGCAGTGACCCAAAGTCCGTGGCAGCGACCACAGCACCAGACTCCCTTTGATCAGTGAGGCATATTTCCATATGCAAGGCGGCGACACGTGGTGGCACTAACCATGTTCAACACAAGCCGATCCCACATGTGGAACTGTGTCCTGACTCCTGAATGGCAGTGACCCCAACTTCGTGGCAGCGACCACAGCACCAGACTCCCTTCGATTAGTGAGGCGTATTTGCATATGGAAGGCCAGCGACACGTGGTGCCACTGAACCTGAACTACGCAGGCCGGTGGGCCCTTGCTCACCGCTACCTCTGGCCTACACTGCGGTCAGCAGGGCTCACAATTCAGATACAGTCGCGATTGCAGATGACGCAGTCCAGTAGGCAAGAGACATTGCTCCCAGTGCGGCCCGTCCGCACCAAGCAGCATCACAGGCTCATACATTCTCAATGCTTCTGGTGCCACTAACTGTGCACCTCAACTCAACACCACGTGGCTGTGGGCCCTTGCTGACCGCTACCTTTGGCCTACACTGTGGTCATCAGGGCTCACAATTAAAATTAAGTCTTGATTCATTAATTACAGAGTCCAGTAGGCAAGTAACTATCACAGGCCTAAAACCTACATAATATCCTTTTAGTATCCTTGCTTCAAGAACTTTTTTATATCAGTTATAGCTTTAGTACAATCACCAAATTCATCTTCAAGTGCAAACGAACACTCATTAGCAGTCTACACTGCGGGCAGCAGAGCTCGCAATTCGAATTTTGGACACGTGGTGCCACTAACTCTGTTCAACACAAGCCGCGACACGTGGTGCCACTAACCCTGTTCAACACAAGCTGGCGACACGTGGTGCCACTAACCCTGTTCAACACAAGCCGATCCCACATGTGGAACTGTGTCCTGAGTCCTGAATGGCAGTGACCCCAAGTCCGTGGCAGCGACCACAGCACCAGACTCCCTTCGATCAGTGAGGCATATTTCCATATGCAAGGCCGGTGACACGTGGTGCCACTAACCCTGTACAACACAAGGCGCGGCACGTGGTGCCACTAACCCTGTTCAATACAAGCCGATCCCACATGTGGAACTGTGTCCTGAGTCCTGAATGGCAGTGACCCCAACTTCGTGGCAGCGACCACAGCACCAGACTCCCTTCAGTTTTATTTGTTGTTGTTTTGTTTAAATAAAATGTTTTATATGTAAATCTATACATGACTAAGATTCTTGTTTGTCCACCCGCACAGGGACAATTCCGGGCCCAAGAAGGTTGTTGGGGGTATGTTGGTAATGTGGGAAGAGGGTGCGTTACCTGCTGATGTGGGGAGAGGCAGCGTGAAAGTGGTATCTCTCACAGAAAGAACTCCGGTATGTTTTCAGAAATGCCTCGGACAGATGCCAGCTGACGGACTGAATCACAAAATGGCTTTTCAGTGCTTATGTAGTGTGACTTATGAACAGTTCACACCCAGGCTCGCAGAGGGACAACTGCGGCCCGTCCGCTCGACTCACAGACGCAGTACTACGAGCCGTCCGCTCCCAAAGGAACAGCAGCGTAGTAGCTCACACAGGTACAGGCACAGCAGCGTACTAGCTCGCAAAGGTAGAGAGCTGTGAGCCGACGGACTGGCTTCTAACGGCATAGCTGCGAAGTGGTGATGTTGGGCAGAGGGAGCATGAAAGGGTTATCTCGCACAGACAGAGCTCCGGTATATTAAATTGCCCCCGGGACCTTTCTTTTATATTTTCACTCGATGCGAGAAAGCGCGCTTTCTGGACCAAGACCTTTCTCCCTGCCAAATTTGGCGTAATTCCGTTCAGCAGTTTGACCTGTAGCCTTGTCTAAAGTTTCCTATGGAAAATCCATTGAGAAAACACGTTTTCACACCCCCACATAGCTACCTGTCGCAGGCGTACTCGCTGTTGGTGTGCAGGTCAGTGGTCTAGTTGTCAACATGTCACGGCCACTCCCTGAGGGCAGGTTTGCACACACACCACACCCATCCGGCACATGCGTCACAGGCCATGTGACCACGCAAATATAATGGATCGACAACGTCACATCCTTTATTGCCGGTGGTGACTGGATGGCGGACGCTCCACGGGTCTCAATCATAAAGAGTCCATGAAAAGTTGCACAGAGGGTTAGTCGCACCCTGAGCTGTATGGCCGTCAGGGGCCTACTACCACGTAGCGCGGACTTGAGTTGCACAGGGTTAGTGCCACCCGAAGCTGATGTGGCCGTCAGCGGCCTACCACCACGTGGCGCTGACTTGCGTTGCACAGGGTTAGTGCCACCCGAAGATGATGTGGCCGTCAGGGGCCTACTACCACGTGGCGCGGACTTGAGTTGCACAGGGTTAGTGCCACCCGAAGCTGATGTGGCCGTCAGGTGCCTACCACCACATGGCGCGGACTTGAGTTGCACAGGGTTAGTCGCACCCTAAGTTGTATGGCCGTCAGCAGCCTACCACCACGTGGCGCTGACTTGCGTTGCACAGGGTTAGCGGCACCAAAAGCTGATGTGGTCTCCGCCATTGATGACTCAGGACTCAGCGACATGTGTGGGATCTGCTGGGCCACGGAGCGGGTCCACATAATGTGCACCAAGCAATGGTGGCGGGACCGGGCCCTGGAGCTTTCACGGGCACGTGGAGTGCCCACTGGTAGACACTCCAGTGGCAGCAGGTAATTATTTGGTCATGGATGCACAGGGGCGGCAGTGTCTCTCTCTCTCTCTCTCTCTCTCTCTCTCTCACTTCCCTCTCTTCACTCTCTCTCTCACTCTCTTCCTTCCTTTCCTTCTATCTCTCTCACTCTCTCTCCCTTCTCCCTTTCTCACTCCCTTTCTTTCCTTCCCTCTCTTTTTCTCTCTGGCTTTTTTTCTTCTCTCTTTCTCTGTGTCTCACGCCTTTGATATGCGCATTACACACGTCCTTATTTTGTGCTTTATTTTCCAGGCTGTGTCGTTGACATTGATGGACCCGACAGGAGTCTTCCGCCTTGTTGTTTTGTGTTGAGTTTGTTAAATTTAGTTTATCCTCTATATGTACGTAAACGGAAAAATAAAGTTTGGAAAAAAAAAGAAAAAAAAATCAATAAAGTTTTTGGTTGTTACTTAAGTGCTGTGTGACTCTTTCTCGTTCTTATTACTGTTATTTGGTGGTGTGCACCATGGTGTTAAATTTTGGGGCAGTTATCGTGGGAATACTGATGATGTCTGCAGTTTGCACCAGCTTCTGAATAGTGTGTTAGATTTATCTCAACTTTAGTTGCATTAAAGTGCTGATAATGAGATGCAGAGTAGGCGTTCCCATGCAAAAACACACAAGGTGCACCTTTGCGATTTATTCAAAATACTAAAATCCTGTATTGAATTGCACTGAGGTAGTGGGTGCCTTTACAGTGTACACACAAAATCAATGAAGAAATCTCATTGTATTTATATTGATTGGGAATAGTGGGTCAGGTGCTGAATCTTGACGGGATACACTGCCCAGTTCGTTTATTTTTCTGTACACGAAAAAACCACATCACAACTTTCACAACAAAAGGCAAAAACTGCGATGCGAAACAAATTCCGGCGATAAGCTGCGTTAGCACCAGGGATTTTACACCTGCTTTCTGCTGGTGTTAAGCAGGACGACTACCTGCAGCATGAAAGGGAACACAGCCAAGAGCCACACCGGAACACCCACAGGTGCCATAGAGTCAATGAGCATGATACATGGATACCCATGAGGGCCACAACACTCATCGCAACAACCCCAGGACCGCCAACGCCCCCCGAACCCGCATCTGAGCAAGTGTGTCCGTGTGGTCATTGTGTTAGCATGATGGGCATGGGCCCTGCAACATCACAGTGTGCTGTCTTCAGCGGACGTTACCATGTCACCTCAGCGTTGGCAGTGAGCCTGGACATGTAGCTACGCACGCATCCTCCTGCATGCACAAGCGGCGGTGCTGGTCCGGCGTACACAGGTCAGCGCAGGGGTGTGCCTATCTGGCAAGGGGAACGGGGTGTCTTGGACATGTCCGTGTGAAAGAAGTGCGGTAAGTGTGTCTGTGTTCTGGTGTGGCTGCCACAAGGGCCGCAGCAGTCGATGTTGTAAAGTGGCATACACCACCTCCAAACGGCAGTGTCACGGTGTGATTGGAATGCTGCAGGACATGCGCGAATAGGCATTACAATGGTGTGCCATAGGAGTGCACGGGATACAACAGCGCAGCGCACAAAAGTGTGGGGGCTCGTGGGAGGGAGGAGCAGCTGTTTGGCAACGTAACACACAGTGAACCCGCCCATGTGCCACGTGCTGGGCATCTCATCCATGATGACCAGGGTCGCAGACATCCCACAACACCCACGACCGGCCTTTGTACACATCCTGTATGAATGCAGCTGGAGAAGTTACTGTAGGGATGAAAGGTTCTTTGTCTGAGCTATCTTGCGCTAACACATCTGCTGCTCCGAGAAGGAACTTGCAAGTGGCCAGCCCCCCTGACAGATACGATAATATTTGCATCCGTCTCCCACACTATGCACTGCCCGATTTGAGAACAACGAGTACACATCCCACACTCAAAAGTCCTTCGTCGTAGTTAGCGTGCATGAAATGGCCTTCACACGTACTCCCACCACACCCCTGCCCTGCACCCATTGCACACAGACCCGGCTCATTGCACCAAGCTGTGCCATTTCATCCACAAGACTGGCACAAGGCAAGCCAGTGCAGCTACAAGCAGAGCCACTGATGCAATGGCAGGGCATCCCGAACACATGGTCGACTCCATTCACGTCCACCTATACCTTGCACATCTGCTGCATGTCCTGGGTGCACTGCCTTTGGCAGTGCAGTGGTGTTTGGGTAGTGTAGGGGGTCATGCTGGGAGTAGTGTTTTAGGGTTTACGGCAGTGCAGTGGTGTTTGTGTAGTGTAGGGGGTCATGCTGAGAGTAGTGTTTTAGGATTTAGGGTAGCACAGTGGTGTTTGTGTAGTGTGGGAAGTCATGCAGCGAGTACTGTTTTAGGATTTAGAGTAGTGCAGTGGTGTTTGTGTACTGTTTGGGGGTTCATGCCTGGGGTAGCATTTTAGGGTTTAAGGTAGTGCAGTGGTGTTTGGGTAGTGTAAGAATCGTGCTGGAGGTAGTGTTTTAGAGTTTACAAAAATGCAGTGGCGTTTGGGTAGTGTAAGGGGTCATGCTGGGAGTAGTGTTTTAGGGTTTAGGGTAGTGCAGTGGTGTTTGTGTAGTGTAGGGGTTCGTCCTCGGAGTAGTGTTTTAGTGTTTACGGTACTGCAGTGGTGTTTGTGTACTGTAGGGGGTCGTGCTGGGGTAGTCTTTTAGGGTTTAGGGTAGAACAGTGGTGTTTGGGTAGTGTAGGGGGTCGTGCTGGGGGTAGTGTTTTAGGGTTTAGGGTAGTGCAGTGGTGTTTGTGTAGTGTAGGGGGTCATGTTGGGAGTAGTGTTTTAGGGTTTAGGGTAGTCTAGTGGTGTTTGGGTAGTGTAGGGGGTCGTGCTGGGGATAGTGTTTTAGGATTTAGGGTACTGCAGTGGTGTTTGCGTAGTGTAGGGGGTCCTGCTAGGGGTAGTGTTTTAGGGTTTACAACAATGCAGTGGTGTTTGGGTAGTGTAGGGGGTTGTGCTGGGGGTGGTATTTTAAGGTTTAGTGTAGTGCAGTGGTGTTTGGGTAGGGGGTCGTGCTGGGGGTAGATTTAGGGTTTAGGGTAGTGCAGTGGTGTTTGGGTAGTGTAGGGGATCGTGCTGGGGGTAGTGTTTTAGAGTTTATGACAGTGCAGTGGTGTTTGGGTAGTCTTTGGGTAGTGTAGGGGATCGTACCGACAGACTGACTCAAAGAGCTCCGAGCCGACGGACGGGCTTCTAAAGGCATAGCCGCGACCTGGTGATATGAAGTGAGGCAGCGTGAAAGGCATATCTCACACAGACACAGATACCAGTGTTGCCTCGCAGAGGTAAAACTACGAACCCGATGGCTTCTACACGGAGAGATGCGAGCTGACGGAGTAAATCACAAATTGGCTGCCAACACTTCCTGGTTTCAACCATTCACAGCCAATAAGCCGCAAGCTGGTGCTTGTAACCCCTCAGCCAATCACGTGTCAGAATTCTCAAATATCGATATCTGTAAAATTTGATATTTCTCAAAAACTACTGAATGGATTTACACCATTTCAACAAAAGCGTGCTTTCTGGACCATCACCTTTCTCCCTGCCAAATTTGGCGTAATTCCGTTCAGCAGTTTCACCTGTAGTCTTCTGTAAAGTTTCGTATGGAAATTGCATGGAGAAAACATGTTTTAGGACCCTCTTTTTTTCTCAGCCCCTCCTACACCATTCACCCCCAAACTTTCAATATAAGAGCTAATCAAAAAAAGAGAAACTTTTTGGATAATTCCATAAAGATTCGTCAAACGATGCCAAAGTTACAAGCACATAGAAGGCTCCAGAAGGGGGGCCGCGCAACCCCCCTCCCAACATGAGTGAAGCCCCGGGGCTGCGCGGAACCCCAGCGTACCCCTGCAACCCCTGCGAGCCCCTGCTATTATTTTTTAAGAAATACCCCCGGAACCTAGCCCACCCAAGGGCCTCATTAAAATGAAACGCGAGAACCCGCGGCCCCAGCGCGAATTTTTGCCGATTTTTTTATTTATTTTTTAAATGATATTTTGGGACCCCCTGAGCAGGCCTAGGGGGTCAGGGTTTTTCTACCTTGCCCCCTTCTCTTGTTTTATACCTTTGTTTCTCAGTTTTCAGGTGACTCGCTTCTACCGAGCCACAAGATGGCTGCCAACGCTTCCTGGTTTGGACTACTAGCAGCCAATCACAGTGAAGCTCGCGCACGCGACTTAGGCTCCGCCCAGATATCGAAACTTTTATTTTTCTCATTTCTCAGCAACTACTGAACGGATTTACACTATTCTTAAAAAGGTCGCTTTCTGACCCAAGCACTACCTTTCTGCCGAATTTGGAGTAATTCCGTTCAGTAGTTTCGGCTGTAGCCTTGCACAAAGTTTCCTATGGGAAATTGATTTTTTGACTCTTATTTTTTGAATTTCTCAAAAACTACTGAACGGATTTACACCATTTAAAAAAAAGGTCGCTTTCTGAACCAAGCTCTACATTTTTGCCAAATTTGGGGTAATCCCGTTCAGCAGTTCGGGCTGTAGCTCGTCGCAAAATTTCCTATGGAAATTAACATGGAGAAAATGAGTTTTGGGACCCCCCTTTTTTCTCAGCCCCTGCTTGACGAATCACCCCCAAACTTTCAGCATAGGAGCTGACCTGGATAGACTTGTTTTTTGGAGAATTTCAGGAAGATTCGTCAAACGACGCCAAAGTTATTAGCAAATCACAAAATGCTTTTCCTATGGAAACTAGGTTCTAACTATAACTACCTACTGGCGACCGCCAGTAGGGAATATATACACACACATATATATGTGTGTGTATATATATATTCACTGAAAAACCATAGGTTTCAGGCACGTTATAGTTAGAAATTAGCATTTAAAAAACCTTACAAATTCACTGAAAAACCATAGGTTTTAGGGACAGTTATAGTTAGTTGGACATTGCACTCGTACAAAACCCGTGAAATTATCCCGTTATAGTTAGTTCAGCTAACTATAACTCACGCCCGCAATGCACTGCTGATGACGTCACATATTACATCACTCATGACATGGTCAGTGACATCACTGATGACATCACTGATGACATCTCAAATGACATCACTGATGACATCATCCAGTGACTGTGTGTTTCTGTAAAGTTTAAATATTTTTAATATATATAGAGAAAGGCGTATTGAAGAATGAGTGGGTGTATAAGTGTCTGTATGGATGATTTAGTAGGTGCTTGACTAACTCTATAAGTGAGTGATTAAACTTATCTTACTGAATGCAAGGGTTAGTGACTAAACTGGGTGAATGTCTGTATCCGTCTGTCTGTTGCTGTGTAAGTGGCTGCATGGGTTTGTGAATAGCTACATGAGTGTCTATATGAGTTATTGATTGGTTGTCTGAGTATCTGTATGGGTGCCTGAGTGTTTGTGTGGGTGGGGTGTGTGCGACTCTGTGCATAGATGTGTGAGTGGGTGATTCACTGGGTGGATGGTTTCAAGAGTGCATCTGTGATAGACTGTATGGGTGGGTAAGTGTGTGTAAGAGTGTGTTAGTGAGTGAATGTACGTCCCAGTGGTACATGTGTGAGTAACTACATATGTGAAAGGCAGTATATATGTGTTTTGGAGTATATAAATAGCTATAAGCGAGAGTGTGTGATTGTGAGAGTGACTGTATGGATGAGTGTGTGCTTGTATCAGTGATTGTATAAGAGCGTAAGAATGTGCTAGTATTTGTATGAGTAAGTGAGCTGGTGTGTGTATAACTGTATAGGTGAGTAAATGGCAGTGTGTTTAATTATTTGCATGACTGACTAGGTGTGTGAGTACCTCTATGGATGAGTGGCGGTGTTTGAGTGTCTATATAGGAGTATGAGTGCATATGATAGTCCTGTACTGAGTGACCGTAAGTATGAGTGACTGTACGGGTGAGTGAGTGGATGTGTGTGTGTAGACCTAAGAATCAGTGAGTGGGTATGTAGTTATTGGTGTTGGAGTGTCTATGGTTTTGCGAATGGCAGTCTGTAATTTAGAGTGGGTGTATCAAAGGTTATATTAGGGTGTGAGGAGGTGCATCAGATTATCACGTGGATGATGTCATCAGTGATGTCATTTGAGATGTCATCAGTGATGTCATCAGTGATGTCACTGACCATGTCATGAGTGATGTAATATGTGACGTCATCAGCAGTGCATTGCGGGGGCGCGAGTTATAGTTAGCTGAACTAACTATAACGGGGGAATTTCACGGGTTTTGTACGAGTGCAATGTCCAACTAACTATAACTGTCCCTAAAACCTATGGTTTTTTCAGTGAATTTGTAAGGTTTTTAAATGCTAATTTCTAACTATAACGTGCCTGAAACCTATGGTTTTTTTCAGTGAATTTCAAAGGTTTTTTAAATGCTAATTCCTAACTATAACATGTCTGAAACCTATGGTTTTTTTCAGTGAATTTCAAAGGTTTTGTAAATGACAATTTTTAAATGTATTAATTGTTATATTTATTTTTTTGATACTGATTTACTACATTTTTTAAACTATTTATTTTTAGATATTTTATTTTTCAAATTACATTGTATTACATTATACATTACATTACAAAATATACTTTCTCAGAATGAATTACTTTAGTTTAAATACTTTGCAAATAGGCAATAGACTTTTAAGTACAGTAGTTACAGTTTTTGCAATGGGCAACACAATTTCAAACATAATGCAACATTGAGCTCAATGTGAATTTCTAGTTAAATGCAATTAGTTACTTTATGGATTACTTTTCTAACCACAGGACTGGATCCTAGATTCAGTCCTGGGACATCTCCTGTAAACAGTTGAGTAAAAGCGTTTTGGTTACAGTAGTGATTTTTAAGGAATATTATTGTATTTTAAAAGTTGACACAGAAACTTTTTCACATAGAATCACCAATGTTATCCTATGGGAGGAAATTCACTTAGCAGGTAAGTAGTGTTATCGTTACTTTTTCTTACTCAGTGGTGGATCCTGGATCCAGCCCTGGTGCATCTCCTGTAAACAGTTGAAAGAATGCGTTTAAGTCATACAGGCGATTTTTAAGGAATATTTGTAGTTTGTGAAAATCGACACTGAAACTTTTCTGCTGAAAACCAGACAATGGATTCCTATGGAAGGAAATACAAGTTACTGGTAAGTACGGTTAGAATTACTTTTCAGGGTCAGTGCTGGGCTAAAAGATGCAGCACTGAGGTCTCTCCTGATAACAGGTGAGTAAATTGGAATTCGTAGTTCGGCTGATTTTAGAGGAATATTATAAAGTTCCAAAACTCCACACTTAGAAGAATTTCCAAGTGAAACCAGTCAATGTTAGCCTATGGAAGGAAATTCAAGTTACTGGTAAGTACGGTTAAAATTACTTTTCAGGATCAGTACTGGGCTCAAAGATGCAGCACTGAGGTCTCTCCTGATAACAGGTGAGTAAATCGGAATTCGTAGTTCGGCTGATTTTAGAGGAATATTTGCACAATGGTGAAGGAAGGGGGTGGGGCCTGTGGTGACATGTCTGCAAACACGCCCTGTGGCGCGTTTTAAGTTGGAGAATTAATTCCTCCTCAATCCCGAGGGTCCCTAGGGGCCAACTAGCCCACCAGATACCTCCAGTATGCAACAGAGAGCTGCGTTGCAGAGAGGTGTTCAGAGGCCATGCCCCTTTTACAACACTCTGCAACGCAGCTCCGTGGCGCTTACTGGAGGTACCTGGTGGGCTAGTTGGCCCCAGAGACCCTCAGGATTGAAGAGGAATTAATTCCTGAACTTAAAACACGCCACGGGGCCTGTTTGCACACATGTCACCTGAAGCCCCGCCCCCTCCCTTCACCACTGTGCAAACGCGCCCCGTGGCGTGTTTTAAGTTGGGGGATTAACTCCCTTGAATCCTGAGGGTCCCTGGAGTCCAAGTAGCCCACCATGTACCTCCAAAGCGCCACAGAGCTGCGTTGCAGAGAGGTGTAAAAGGGGCATGGCCTCTGTACACCTCTCAGCAACGCAGCTCCTGGCGCATACTGGAGGTTCCTGGTGGGCTAGTTGGCCCCAGGCACCCCCAGTATTCAAGGGAGTTTGTTCCCCATCTGCAAACGCGCCAGGGGCGCGTTTGCAGACTGCTGCAGCGAGGGGCGGGGCCTCCAGCACGATGCCGGTCTTTTTAAAAAAATTTGTATTGGAGGGGGGCTGCGTGGCCCCCCTTCCCTGGGCCTCTATTGGCCCCGAAAACCCCATCCCCCGGGGCATGCCCTCTTTTTTTTAATTTTTAAAATATTTGGAGGGGGGCTGCGTGGCCCCCCTCCTCAGGCCATTTAAGGCCCCGGGGACCCCATCCCCCGGGGCCGGCTTTGCCCTTTTTATAAAAAAAAATGTTAATTTTTTTTGGGGGGAGGGGGGCTGCGTGGCCCCCCTCCCGGGCCACTACTTGCCCCGGGGACCCCATCCCCGGGGCTGACCCTCTCCGTTGGGGACCGTGGGGGTCCCCAATCCCCTCACGGTCCCACCGGCTCCCGCGTCCCTCGGGAGCCGGCATTGCTTTCCACATGGGGAGCTGCTAAGATGCAGCTCCCCATGTGGAAAGCTAATTTGCTTTGAATTTTGGAAGAGAGAGCAGGTTTCCTGCTCTCTCTTACAAAATTCAAAGCAGTTTGCTATGACAGGACGGGAGCCGCGAGGCTCCGCCCTGCCATAGCAAACTACAGTGTCCCGGGGCTAGGCACCCCGGGACACTGCAGGAGCCGGCCCTGGGGGTGGTGGTCCCCAGGGCCATCACAGGCTCCAGGAGGGGGGCCACGCGGCCCCCTCCCAACATGTTGAAAGCCCCGGGAGGTGGTGGTCCCCGGGGCTCTGAGGGTCCGTAACAGACCCCCATATTTAACGATTTAGTGCCCCGGGAGGTGGCGGTCCCGGGCGTGTGGGGGGCTGGAGCCCCCACACAACTAATTTTAATTTAAAAAGAAGCCCCAGGGGGGTGGCGGTCCCCGGGGCTGCGGGAGGGCTGAGAGCCCTCCTGCACCATTTTGTTTAAAGCCCCAGGGGGTGGCAGTCCCCGGGGCTTGGGGGGGCGTTAGAGGCCCCCCCATATAATTATTAATAAACCCCTGCATGCCCCCGGGACTTGGCCCACCCAAGGGCCAATTAACCACGAAGCGCGGGAGCCCGCGCTTCGTTTTTTTTTTTTATCGGCAGAATCCACGCACCCAGCGCGTTTTTTGCCGATTTAAAAAAAAAACATTTTTGGCCCTGGGGGTCCTTGTAGGACCCCCTGAGCAGGCCTAGGGGGTCAGGGTGTTTCTACCCTGCCCCCTTTTTGCGTTTTGCGCAGTTGTTTTACTGCTTTCTTGTTCCTCGGTTCTACCGAGGAACAAGATGGCTGCCAACACTTCCTGATTTGGAGTGTTGACAATACCATACAGCTCGTGATCGGGAGGGTACGCGGACCCTACACGGCCATAGATATATATGTGATTTTACTTTTGATTTTCTCAGGAACTACTGAACGGATTTACACCATTTAAGCAAAAGGCATGACTCTGAACCAAGGGCTACCTTTTTGCCAAATTTGGTGTAATTCCATTCAGCAGTTCGGGTTGTAGCTGCGACTAAAGGTTCCTATGGAAAATTGCATGGGGAAAACACGTTTTGGGACCCCCCTTTTTTCTCGGCCCTTGCTTGACGAATCACCCCGAGACTTTCAGGATAGGAGCGGACCGGAGCGCCCCAACAAGTTTGAAAATTTCGCGAAGATTCGTCAACCGGCGCAAAAGTTATTTCAAATAGAATGTTGCGGATTTCCTATGGAAAATAGGTCCTAACTGTAACTATCTACTGGCGACCGCCAGTAGATAATATATATATATATATATATATATTCACTGAAAAAACCATAGGTTTCAGGGGCGTTATAGTTAGTTGGACATTTCACTCGTACAAAACCATAGAAATTCCCCGTTATAGTTAGTTCAGCTAACTATAACTCGTGCATCCATAATGCACTGCTGATGACGTCACATATTACATCACTCATGACATGGTCAGTGACATCACTGATGACATCACTGATGACATCTCAAATGACATCACTGATGACATCACTGATGACATCATCCAGTGAATGTGTGTTTTTCTGAAAATTAAATATGTTTTATATATGTATATCTCAAGGTCGGTGGAAGAATAAATGGGTATATAAGTGTCTAAATGGATGATTTTTTTTTTAAATTGATTGTATAACTGACTGATTAAGTGTATCTTAGTGAATACATGGGTTAGTGAGTAATGTTTAAATATGAAAATATCTGTATCAGTCTCTCACTTTGTGTATAAGTGGCTGCATGGGTTGGTGAGTAGCTACATGAGTGTCTATATGGGTTATTAGTTGGTTTTTTGAGTATCAGTATGAGTGTCTGTATGGTTCGGTGGGGGTATTACTTAGTGCATAGATGCATGAATGAGTGACTCACTGTTTGTATGTGTTGAAGACAGCATATGTGCAGGACTGTATAGGTGGATGAGTGTGTGTATGGGTGTGTTAGTGAGTGAATGACTGTCTCAATAGTGTCTTTACGAGTAACTACATATGTTTTAAACTAGTATATGTGAGTATTGGTGTATATAAGTGAGTATATGTGAGAGTGAGAGATTGGAAGAGTTCCTGTACAAATAAGTAGGTGTTTCTATAAGTGATTGTTTAAGAGAGTAAGTATGTGTAAGTTTCTGTAGAAGTTAGTGTGGTAGTGTGTGTATAACTGTATATGCAAGTAAATGGATGTTTGATACTTTGTTTGCATGTGTGACTATGTGTGTGAGTAACTCTAAGGATGAGTGGCGGTGTGTAACAGGATGTATAGGTGTATGAGTACATATGATGAGTGAGTACATGTATGAGTGACTGTATAGGGACTGTTGGTGAATGAGTGGATGTGTGTGTAGATCTTGGAATTACTGAATAGGTGTGTTGTAACTGGTATTGGTATGTCCATTGTTTTGAAAATGTCAGTTTGTATTTTTGAGTGTGTGTATCAAAGGTTATATTAGGGTGAGAGGAGGTCTGCCACTCTATCACAAGGATGATGTCATCAGTGATGTCATCAGTGATGTCATTTGAGATGTCATCAGTGATGTCATGAGTGATGTCACTGACCAGGTCATGAGTGATGTAATATGTGACGTCATCAGCAGTGCATTGCGGGCGCGCGAGTTATAGTTAGCTGAACTAACTATAACGGGGAATTTCTATGGTTTTGTACGAGTGAAATGTCCAACTAACTATAACGCCCCTGAAACCTATGGTTTTTTCAGTGAATTTCTAAGGTTTTTAAATACTCATTTCTAACTATAACGTGCCTGAAACCTATGGTTTTTTCAGTGAATTTCTAAGGTTTTTTAAATGCTCATTTCTAACTATAACGTGTTATGTTATGTTATGTTATTTTATTTTTATATAGCGCATATACACCGACAGGTCTCTTAGCGCTTTGGAAGAAGCGGGATAACGTCAAGGCGGGGAGGTCTTCAAGGTGTTGAGAGATCATATGTTGTATCTAGTGCTTCCCTAAAGAGGATAGTTTTCAACTGCTTCCGAAAAAGAAGCAGACCAGGTTCTTTCCGAAGGGTATCGGGCAGCTGGTTCCAGAGACTGAAACCTATGGTTTTTTCAGTGAATATATATATTTATTATACTATGTATACATGTGAAAATGTCTCGGTCCGCCTGTTTGCCTCGGTGGCACGGAAAAAATGGGTGGAACTGACGTCAGCACGCCGACGAGGTCCTCTTATGGCTCCGATGATGTCATACGGTGTCGCGAGCGGAGCCGTGCTATTATGACGTCCTCGTTGACGTGGGAAAGCTAGGAAAGAATTTCCGTGGAATGCTGGTGCGGGGGATATTCACCTCAGTGTTCAGGCTAGTCCTTTGGGAGCAACTGTTTATGTTGCCACTCCAGAAACCAAAACCAATGATCAGAGGGCAGAGGCCCTGCAGATGGCACACGAGGTGGGGTGCCCAGTCGTGTGCACCGGCGGGGCAGCGAAGTGACAAGCACCACAACCCACAAAAAAGGTAACAAGGGCACTGAATAACACAGGATCTTCTCTTTGTATCTGGCAGGAACAACGAAGTTAAAATGCCCTAGTACCAAAATGTAGAATTAGTGCTACAACGGTCTTCAAGAGGACCTGCGATGCCGCTTCTGCCTCCCGTACCCTGGAGGCGGCACATGGGTCACACGGTACGGTCATACTGCGGTGGGACGCACACTCGTTGACCTCTCATGGCACTGCTCCACACTTCAGGAGGACGCTTTCCATTAGCTATGTTTTCTGATGACGTTTCGCGCCGGCCCCGTCCAACAACAGAACTCCTTTAGATCCAAACAGACTCTTTCACTCTCTCACCGGAAGTGAAACCAGGCCACGTGGACACTTTCACAATACAACAGCCGGGAATGCACTTTTCGGTAAAAAAACACATTCCTTCCTCCTAATTAATCAAATAAACGTCTCACTGAAGAACAGGGGCCAGCTTCGATCGGTAAGCAGCCGTTACAATGACTTTTTACTTCGCGATACCATGACAACGCATGCATTACCACGCATGCGTTGTACATCACAAAGTCATTACTACGCATTTTTAGAACGCATGGTCATTTACCACGCATGCCTTTACAACAAATTTTGTTGTAAAGGTATGTATGGTAAATGACCATGCGTTCTAAAAACATGTAGATGATCCACGTCGTTGTAAGGAAACAGAGGCTGTTCTGTTTCCTCACAACGACGTGCACTGCCCCTCAGAGACGACGTGAAGCAGGAACCATGAGGAGAGAGGAACCACGAGGAGTGAGAGGTAAGGGGGATTGGGCATGGGGTGGGGGTTTCTTTTCTAGGGTTTAGGGTAGTGCAGTGGTGTTTGGGTGGTGTAGGGGGTCGTGCTGGGGGTAGTGTTTTAGGGTTTAGGGTAGTGCAGTGGTGTTTGGGTAGAGTAGGGGGTCGTGTTGGGGGTAGTGTTTTAGGGTTTAGGGTAGTGCAATAGTGTAGGGGTCGTGCTGGGGGTAGTGTTTTAGGGTTTAGGGTAGTGCAGTGGTGTATGGGTAGTGTAGGGGGTCGTGCTGGGGTAGTGTTTTAGGGTTTAGGGTAGTGCAGTGGTGTTTGAGTAGTATAGGGGTAATGCTGGTTGTAGTGTTTTAGGGTTTAGGGTAGTGCAGTGGTGTTTGTGTAGTATAGGTGGTCATGCTGGGGGTAGTGTTTTATGGTTTAGGGTAGTGCAGTGGTGTTTGGGTAGTGTAGGGGATCGTGCTGGGGGTAGATTTAGGGTTTAGGGTAGTGCAGTGGTGTTTGGGTAGTGTAGGGAGTCATGCTGGGGGTAGTGTTTTAGGGTTTAGGGTAGTGCAGTGGTGTTTGTGTAGTGTAGGGGGTTGTGCTGGGGTAGTGTTTATGTTAGTGCAGTGGTGTTTGGGTAGTGTAGGGGTAGTGCTGGGGTAGTGTTTTAGGGTTTAGGGTAGTGCAGTGGTGTTTGTGTAGTGTAGGGGTTAGTGCTGGGGGTAGTGTTTTAGAGTTTAGGGTAGTGCAGTGGTGTTTGGGTAGTGTAGGGGTTCATGCTGGGGTAGTGTTTTAGGGTTTAGGGTATGGCAGTGGTGTTTGGGTAGTGTAGGGGTCGTGCTGGGGGTAGATTTAGGGTTTAGGGTAGTGCAGTGGTGTTTGTGTTGTGAGGGGGTCATGCTGGGGGTAGTGTTTTAGGGTTTAGAGTAGTGCAGTGGTGTTTGTATAGTGTAGGGGGTTTAGGGTAGTGCAGTGGTGTTTGTGTAGTGTAGGGGGTCATGCTGGGGGTAGTGTTTTAGGGTTTAGGGTAGTGCAGTGGTGTTTGTGTAGTGTAGGGGGTCATGCTGTGGGTAGTGTTTTAGGGTTTAGGGTAGTGCAGTCGTGTTTGTGTAGTGTAGGGGGTCGTGTTTTAGGGTATAGGGTAGTGCAATGGTGTTTGGGTAGTGTAGGGGGTCATGCTGGGGTTAGTGTTTTAGGGTTTAGGGTAGTGCAGTGGTGTATGGGTAGTGTAGGGGGTCGTGCTGGGGGTAGTGTTTTAGGGGTTAGGGTAGTGCAGCGGTGTTTGTGTAGTGTGGGAGGTCATGCTAGGGGTAGATTTAGGGTTTAGTGTAGTGCAGTGGTGTTTGGGTTGTGTAGGGAGTCATGCTGGGGGTAGTGTTTTAGTGTTTAGGGTAGTGCAGTGGTGTTTGGGTAGTGTAGGGGGTCGTGCTGGGGGTAGTGTTTTAGGGTTTAGGGTAGTGCAGTGGTGTTTGTGTAGTGTAGGGGGTCATGCTGGGGGTAGTGTTTTAGGGTTTAGGGTAGTGCAGTGGTGTTTGGGTAGTATAGGGGGTAGTGCTGGGGTAGTGTTTTGGGTTTACGGTAGTGCAGTGGTGTTTGTGTAGTGTAGGGGTCGTGCTGGGGGTAGTGTTTTAGGGTTTAGGGTAGTGCAGTGGTGTTTGTGTAGTGTAGGGGTAGTGTTTTAGGGTTTAGGGCAGTGGTGTTGGTGTACTGTAGGGGGTCGTGCTGGGTTCTAGTGTTTTAGTGTTTAGGGTAGTGCAGTGGTGTTTGTGTAGTGTAGGGGGTCGTGTTTTAGGGTTTAGGGTTGTGCAGTGGTGTTTGGGTAATGTAGGGGGTCGTGCTGGGGGTAGTGTTTTTGGATTTAGGGTAGTGCAGTGGTGTTTGGGTGGTGTAGGGGGTTGTGCTGGGGTAGTGTTTTAGGGTTTAGGGTAGTGCAGTGGTGTTTGAGTAGTGTAGGGGTCATGCTGGTGGTAGTGTTTTAGGGTTTAGGGTAGTGCAGTGGTGTTTGTGTAGTGTAGGGGGTCATGCTGGGGGTAGTGTTTTATTGTTTAGGGAAGTGCAGTGGTGTTTGGGTAGTGTAGGGGGTCATGCTGGGGGTAGATTTAGGGTTTAGGGTAGTGCAGTGGTGTTTGGGTAGTGTAGGGGGTCGTGCTGGGAATGTTGTTCATTTCTATGGCAAAATGAACCCCCTCATTGTGTTCCTTTTTAAATTAAATGTTTTAAGTGTTACCAGTTTATTCCAATCAAGATGGCTTCAGGTGTGCCATACTTTTGTCATAAGTAAGGCTGTTAGCGCTCTAGTTGTTCTTTGGAACACTCAGGGAAGCTGCAGTAGAACACAAAGGAATCAACTGGCAGGCTGCTCCTGTTGAAATATAACAGGAAGATAGTTGAGATCTCACTTAAAACATGTCCTAATTTTTCTTTCTACAGCACTAACCATAATTTCTATGACAAAATGAACCCCCTCATTTTGTTCCTTTTTAAATTAAATGTTTTAAGAGTTACCAGCTTATTCCAATCAAGATGGCTTCAGGTGTTCCATAATTTTGTCATAAGTAAGGCAGTTAGCACTCTAGTTGTTCTTTAGAACACTCTGGGAAGCTGCAGTAGAACACAAAGGAATCAATTGACAGTCTCTGCCCTTGTTGGATGTACATGTTTTACTGAGAATGTCAGACTTCATTCTCACATGACAGAAAGATAATGTGAATTTACAGAAAATATGCTCTCATTTTAGCTTCTGGAGCACCTTCCAAAACTCTATGGGACAAGCATGTGAAAATAGTTTTCTCTCAAACATGATTCATGATATCCCAGCAGAAGGTTTTTCACAGGGTAAAATCACCTTAGAACACACCACAATTCCTGAAATTAGTATGGTACCATCAACAAATGAATTCTAATGTAACTAAAGTCTGTTATCACCCTTTATAGTTCTCCTTTTGGTAACCCTCAAAATCTTTGATTCACTACAATGCATTTCAATGGGGTACTATCATGTATATTGGTCCCAAGATGGCTGCCAGCAAATTCCAGGATGAAGTGCTGACAGCCAATCAGATCTCACAATGACATGTGTGGTTAGGCTCCGCCCAGATATATATGTGAATTTACTTTTGATTTTCTCAGGAACTACTGAATGGATTTACACCATTTAACCAAAAGGCACGACTCTGAACCAAGGGCTACCTTTTTGCCAAATTTTGTGTAATTCCGTTCAGCAGTTCGGGCTGTAGCTGCGACTAAAGGTTCCTATGGAAAATTGCATGGGGAAAACACGTTTTGGGACCCCCCTTTTTTCTCGGCCCCCACTTGACGAATCACCCCGAGACTTTCAGGATAGGAGCGGACCGGAGCGGGCCATAAGTTTTGAAAATTTCACGAAGAGTCGTCGACCGGCGCCAAAGTTATTGGAAATAGAATGTTGTGAATTTCCTATGGAAAATAGGTCCTAACTATAACTATCTACTGGCGACCGCCAGTAGATTATATATATATATATATATATATATATATATACACACACATTATCTACTGGCGGTCGCCAGTAGATAGTTATAGTTAGGACCACGTTTCCATAGGAAAAGCATTTTTGATGTGCTTATAACTTTGGCGTCGTTTTGACGAATCTTTACGAAATTTTCCAAAAGTTCCTCTTTTCAGGTGAGCTCATATCCTGAAAGTTTGGGGGTGATTCGTGAAGGGGGCTGAGAAAAAGGGGGTCCCAAAACGTGTTTTCTCCATGCAATTTCCATAGGAAAATTTAGACAAGGCTACAGGTCAAACTGCTGAACGGAATTACGCCAAATTTGGCAGGGAGAAAGGTCTTGGTCCAGAAAGCACGCTTTTGTTTAAATGGGGTAAGTCTGTTCAGTAGTTTTAGAGAAATATCAAAATTTACAGATATCAATATTTGAGAATTCTGACATCTGATTGGCTGAGGCGTTACGAGCACAAGCGTGCGGCTCATTGGTTGCAAACTGTTCAAACTAGGAAGTGTTGGCAGCCATTTTGTGACTGAGTTGAAAGGCGTAGGGCGAAACAAAAGAGAAAAATTGTATAAGAGGGTATAGTAGGAACACTGTGGTCTTAGTTTAAGCAGTCTGTACGGTGCAGAGGCAGGGAGTTTGAATGTTGCGTAGGCCGTGGAAATCACATCCGCAGACGTGGAAATCACGTCCGCAGAACAACGGTGCGCGGTATTGCGGCAAGGTTGCGTAGGCTCTGGAAATCCCGTCGGGAAAATAACAATGCACCGTATTGCAGCCTTCCTTTAATATAATGCGTAGTAATGTTTACTTATAATGCAGTGTTCACTTTTATCATGGACAGTGTCACTTTCTTACACGAAAATTAATATTATGTGGTAGGGCGTGTTCTGTTCGAGTGTCTGGAACAAAATTAACGTTTAATTGGCTGAGGTGTTCCAACAACGAGCTCAATGTTCATTGGCTGCGAACCATTGAAAGTAGAAGTGTTGCCAGCCATTTCCTCCCCGTCCGCGGAGTAGCAGGGACATCTGATTGGCTGACGTGTTCCAAGCAGGACCTTCCCAAGCTTAATGTTCATTGGCTGCGAACCATTGAAAGTAGAAGTGTTGCCAGCCATTTCCTCCCCGTCCGCGGAGTAGCAGGGACATCTGATTGGCTGACGTGTTCCAAGCAGGACCTTCCCAAGCTTAATGTTCCTTGGCTGCGAACCATTGAAAGTACAAGTGTTGCCAGCCATTTCCTCCCCATCCGCGGAGTAGCAGGGACATCTGATTGGCTGACGTGTTCCAAGCACGACCTTCCCAAGCTTAATGTTCATTGGCTGCGAACCATTGAAAGTACAAGTGTTGCCAGCCATTTCCTCCCCGTCCGCAGAGTAGCAGGGACATCTGATTGGCTGACGTGTTCCAAGCAGGACCTTCCCAAGCTTAATGTTCATTGGCTGCGAAGCATTGAAAGTAGAAGTGTTGCCAGCCATTCCCTCCCCGTCCACGGAGTAGCAGGCACATGTTATTGGTTGACGTGTTCCAAGCAGGGCGTTCCCTAGCTTAATGTTCATTGGCTGTAAACCATTGAAAGTAGAAGTGTTGCCAGCCATTCCCTCCCCCTCCGCGGAGTATCAGGGACATCTGATTGGGTAACATGTTCCAAGCAGGACCTTCCCAAGCTTAATGTTCATTGGCTGTAAACCATTGAAAGTAGAAGTGTTGGCAGCTATTCCCTCCCCCTCTGTGGAACACCATGGACATTTTATTGGCTAAACTGTTCCTAGTACAAGTTTGCTCATTATTGGCTGGGAACGGTTCACTGTTGTGAACCATTTTGTGACGCACTTCAATGGAGTACGGGAAAAGAAAGTAGTAGCGGGGAGGGTAGGAACACTATTAACTCTGTACAGTGGTCACAAGGTGGTGGAGAGGGATTGTGAAGGTAAAAATAGTTTTTATATATTTTAAGGGCCATTTATATAATTGGCGTGGGGTGTACAAATCATGGTGGGAAAATAACAAAGTGTGTTGCGGTCTTCTTTTTATTAAGTTTGCGGGTGGGATACTTCCCAGGAGCACTGTTTAGTTATAATGTGGTGTTTACTTTTCTAACGGGGAGCAGAGGTTGCGCAGCAAAAATTTCAGTCTAGGTTTGAAATAGTTTTTATTAAGCAATTGCAAATATACTTTGTTCGGAAACTGAAGCTGTATATATCAAAGGGGTGACAAATAAAAACGCAATTCATAAAATATCCCTTAAGCGTGGGCACACCCTCCCTTTTTTTCTGCTATAGTTTGTAAAAGTGTTGCCCCATATTCTTGATAATATAAGAGGGCATGAGTTACTTTTAGATAAAGTAGAAAAGAAGTGCTACAAGAAACACTCCCGCACTACATCATCTCAGGTCACAAGAACAATAACAAGTAAAAAACAGTTAAACACAAATCACTTTATATTACATAGAAATGTACGCTTTATCATTTTTTATAATTTCTATTATTGTACAATTCGGGAAAGTTCGGTCGTAGTGCTTAGATCACGTACTCCTTTAAAAATATATAGGATAGTAGTATAATAATATACACTACTGGTCATACATATTCTATAGGGAGAAGGTGAATAGGAACAGCAACAGACAAAAAATTGAAATAGTAAAAAAACATTCAGAAATGTAGGGTTTATCAAAGGTATTCACTAAGAAAGTATCTATGGAAACGATTTTTTTTTAAACTGCAATTTCCAAAAATATTGTCACTGTAAAAATATCTGATCAAGTAAGTTATAAAGGTCAGTAAACTTTATTTCAGATGGTTTACTCTTGGCGGCGAGAAATCTCCAATTCCTGTTGTGTGGAAATATCACACTCTTACAATATACACAGTGTCACTGATGGCACACAAAAAGGAAAATGAAAATGAAGTCATCAATACAAAACAACATCAATAACGAAATACTTTCCAGCGATGAGTATGTTGAGAGTTTCTTTTCTCCGGGACTTTGAAATCTTTCATCTTCGCGCCAACGGGTCATAAAGTGCTCTGAGATCACAATGACTGTTAATATTAGAATATACATATTCACAGTATATGATCCCAAGAAAGAAACAGAGTAAGAACGAGAAGGTGCTGAAGTTAAATATAAATCTTTAGTCTTCGCGTCGATGGGTCATAAACTCCACTGAGGTCAGTATAAATGTTCATATTACAATATACATACTCACACTATATGATCTCAAGGGAGAAATAGACTAAAAACCAGAAGCTGCTGACGTTACATATAAATCTTTAGTCTTCGCGCCAACGGGTCACAAACTCCTCTGAGATCATAATGTGTGGTTATTATAATACACATACTCACACTATATGATGCCAAGGGGGAAATAGACTACAAACTAGAAGCTGCTGACATTACATATAAATCTTTAGTCTTCGCGCCGATGGGTCACCAACACTTCTGAGGTCAAGTACAGTGTCAATATTATAATATACAAAGTCAGACCATATGAGCTCAAAGGAGCCAGAACAGGAACAATGTTTGGTGTATTCTGTCTGTTTCTGAAAACAAGCTGCTGACGTTACATATAAATGGCAAAAACAAGCAATAACACTTTTTGCTAAATACAAGTGTTTAAATATTGACAAATAGCTATGCATTATAAATATCTAGTATGCCATAATCAAACAACTTACAACTCAGGATTATGTTTTGTGGCCGCAAAAGAAGAATCCGACTGTAGAAAAGAGCACCTGCATCACTGAATGGAGACGCGTAAATAACTCGCAAAAACGAAACTAATCAATCAACGGGTGTGGTTTATATACTTTTTGGTTATTCAGTAGTCTATGGAAGGAAGATGCGGCTCCGCCCATTTAGATGTCACGTTTTACAGTTGACACGTGCTCACGTTTTAACTGTTTCACTTGTGCACGTGTTGGGAAACGTTACAAAATGTGAAGCGGAAAAAGTTTCGATTTCGAACCTAACACGTATAAGGTCCTTAATATGTACATACGTTGGAGAGCTTAAAAACTGTTACCCGGAAAACCGTGTCATTTCCATTCTCATGAGTAAATATATTTATTGATTGTCGTAATTCTAAATAGAAGACATAAAAAAAAAAAATCTATCAGAATAGAAGAAAAAAAACGTGATAATATTTCTCATCACTATGGTTTTAAATAAAAAAATGCGAGCATTTGTAAAGCGTACAGCTAACCCTGGAAAGGTGTGCCGGCGCTCGGGGGCGTCGGAAAGATTAAGCAAGGTGTTGCCCACAGTGACATAGTGGTGGGCTAATGTGCCGCTGGAGCCGGGAATCGAACTGTGAACGCTGTTGTTCGAAGTCAGGTATCATAGCTGCTCCGTCACACTTTTTCCACACTTATATGTTAATTAGTGTTAATTAAGTTTTAAACATTGTTAAATTATAACTTATAACAGACTACTGTTACAGTTAGTTTTTCACTACAAAAAGTATGCACGTCTTTTTTAAATTTAGTTAAAAACAATATAGGTTTCAAGGACATTGTAGTTAGAAATTAGCATTTAAAAAACCTTTGAAATTCACTGAAAAAACCATAGGTTTCAGGGACGTTATAGTTAGAAATTAGCATTTAAAAAACTTTTGAAATTCACTGAAAAAACCATAGGTTTCAGGGGCGTTATAGTTAGCTGGACATTTCACTCGTACAAAACCATAGAAATTCCACTGTTATAGTTAGTTCAGCTAACTATAACTCGCGCCCTCGCAATGCACTGCTCATGACATCACATATTACATAATTCATGACATGGTCAGTGACATCACTGATGACATCACTGATGACATCATCCACGTGAAAATCTGATGCACCTCCTCACAGCCTAATATAACCTTTAATACACCCACTGTAAAATACAGACTACCATTTTCGAAACCATCGAGACACCAATACCAGTTACTACATACGCACTCTTTGATTCCTAGGTCTACACACACATCCACTCATTCACCCATACATTCACTTATTCATGCAGTTACTCATCAATACAACACTATGATATGCACTCATACACCTATTCAGACACCCACACCGCCACTCATCCATGGAGTTACTCACACACCTAGTCAGTCATGCAAAGAATCAATCACACTCCCATTTACTCACCTATACAGTTATACACACACCACCTCCCTAATTCATACAGATACTAACGCATAATTACTCTCTTATATAATCACTGATACAAGTACACACTCATCCATACAGCCACTCTCACATTCACTCACTGTCACATATACTCATTTATATACAGCATCACTCACATATACTGCCTTTTACATATGTAGTTACTCACACATGTACCACTGAGACATCCATTCACTCACCAACACACCCATACACACACTCACCCACCCATACAGCTGTTTCCACATGCACTCTTGAGCCCATACACCCAGTGAATGAACCACTCACACATCAATGCACAGAGTCACACACCTCCAACCCACCCACACACACACTCAGTCTCCCATACAAATTCTCAGGCAAACAATCAATAACCCATATAAACACTCATGTAGCTACTGACCAACCCATGTAGCAGCTTACACAACAACAGACAGACTGATACACACATTCACACAGTTTAGTCACTAACCCATGCATTCAGTAAGACACGTTTAATCACTCACTTCTACAATCAGTCACACACCTGTAAAATCCCCCATCCAGACACTTATACACCCACTCATTCTTCAATACACCTAAGAATATATGTAAAACATATTTAAAAATTACAGAAACACACAGTCACTGGATGATGTCAGCAGTGATGTCATTTCAGATGTCATCAGTGATGTCATCAGTGATGTCACTGACCATGCCATGAATGATGTAATATGTGACGTCATGAGCAGTGCATTGCGGGGGCGCGAGTTATAGTTAGCTGAACTAACTATAACAGTGGAATTTCTATGGTTTTGTACGAGTGAAATGTCCAGCTAACTATAACGCCCCTGAAACCTATGTTTTTTTCAGTGAATTTCAAAAGTTTTTTAAATGCTAATTTCTAACTATAACGTCCCTGAAACTTATGGTTTTTTCAGTGAATATATATATATATATACACATATATATATTTATATACACATATATATATATATGTATAATATATATGCATATTTATTATCTACTGGCGGTCGCCAGTAGATAGTTATAGTTAAAACCTATTATCCATAGGAAATCCGCGACATTCTATTTGAAAGAACGTTGGCGCCGGTTGACGAATCTTCGCGAAAGTTTCCAACTTGTTGGGGCGCTCTGGTCTGCTCCTATCCTGAAAGTCTCGGGGTGATACGTCAAGCGGGGGCCGAGAAAAAGGGGGTCCCAAAACGCGTTTTCCCCATTCATTTTCCATAGGAACCTTTAGTCGCAGCTACAGCCCGAACTGCTGAACGGAATTACACCAAATTTGGCAAAGAGGTAGCCCTTGGTTCAGTGTCGTGCCTTTTGCTTAAATGGTGTAAATCCGTTCAGTAGTTCCTGAGAAAATCAAAAGTAAAGTCACATATATATCTGGGCGGAGCCTAACCACATATGTCATCGTGAGATCTGATTGGCTGTCAGCACTTCATCCTGGAATTGCTGGCAGCCATCTTGGGACCAATATAAATGATAGTACCTCATTGAAATGCATTGTAGTGAATAGAAGATTTTGAGGGTCACCAAAAGGAGAACTATAAAGGGTGATAACAGGCTTTAGTTACATTAGAATTTATTTGTTGATGGTACCATACTAATTTTAGGAATTGTGGTGTATTCTAAGGTGATTTTACCATGTGAAAAACCTTCTGCTGGGATATCATGAATCATGTTTGAGAGAACACTATTTTCTCATGCTTGTCCCATGGAGGTTTGGAAGGTGCTCCAGAAGCTAAAATGAGAGCATATTTTCTGTAAATTCACATTATCTTTCTCACTCATGTGAGAATGAAGTCTGACATTCTCAGTAAAACATGTACATCCAACAAGGGCAGAGACTGTCAGTTGATTCCTTTGTGTTCTACTGCAGCTTCCCAGAGTGTTCTAAAGAACAACTACAGTGCTAACAGCCTTACTTATGACAAAAGTATGGCACACCTGAAGCCATCTTGATTGGAATAAACTGGTAACACTTAAACAATTTAATTTAAAAAGGAACAAAATGATGGGGTTCATTTTGTCATAGAAATTATGGTTAGTGCTGTAGAAAGAAAAATTAGGACATGTTTCAAGTGTGATCTCAAATATCTTCCTGTTATATTTCAACAGGAGCAGCCTGCCAGTTGATGCCTTTGTGTTCTACTGCAGCTTCCCAGAGTGTTCTAAAGAACAACTAGAGTGCTAACAGCCTTACTTATGACAAAAGTATGGCACACCTGAAGCCATCTTGATTGGAATAAACTGGTAACACTTAAAACATTTAATTTAAAAAGGAACAAAATGAGGGGGTTCATTTTGTCACAGAAATTATGGTTAGTGCTGTAGAAAGAAAAATTAGGACATATTTCAAGTGTGATCTCAAATATCTTCCTGTTATATTTCAACAGGAGCAGCCTGCCAGTTGATGCCTTTGTGTTCTACTGCAGCTTCCCAGAGTGTTCTAAAGAACAACTAGAGCGCTAACAGCCTTACTTATGACAAAAGTATGGCACACCTGAAGCCATCTTGATTGGAATAAACCGGTAACACTTAAAACATTTAATTTAAAAAGGAACAAAATGAGGGGTTCTTTTTGAAATAGAAGTTATGGTTAGTGCTGCAGAAAGAAGAATTAGGGCATGTTTTAAGTGAGATCTCATATCCTCTTCTATTTCATTAGAAAATTCTGACATGCAGACTGAAACAATCACTTTCAATACCAGCAGCAGACTACCAGTTAACTCCCTGGTGAGCAGTAGCTTTACTCCAGTGATCTAATGAGCAACTAGAGTGCTAACATTCTGAATTTATGGCAGATGTGAGACACATCTGAATGCCTTCTTGATGGAATCAAAGTAAAAAACTGAAAGCATTTCCTACTGAGAAGACTGCAGTAAATGAAGAAATTAGGAAACTTCATAACAAAGAAGTCTTCCAAGATGGCCACCAGTGAAAAAAGAGCCCAAATGTAGCACAAATATTACCCAGATGTAGCCCACATATAGCCCAATGACAAAAGTGTGCAAAACACTTTTTATTTTTAGTTTTTGCAGTTTTATGTAGTGCAGACTGGTCAGGTATTGGAGCATTGCATCTTAAAACATGACCCCCTACACTACAAAAACACCACTGCACTACCTTAAACCCTAAAACACTACCCCCAGCACGACCCCCTACACTACACAAGCACCACTGCACTATCCTAAACCCTAAAACACTACCCCGAGCACGACCCCCTACACTACCCAAACACCACTGCACTAACCTAAATCCTAAAACACTACCACCAGCACGACCCCCTACACTACCCAAACACCACTGCACTACCCTAAAACATGACCCCCTACACTACACAAACACCACTGCACTACCCTAAACCCTAAAACACTACCCCCAGCACGACCCCCTACACTACACAAGCACCACTGCACTACCCTAAACCCTAAAACACTACCCCCAGCACGACCCCCTACACTGCCCGAACACCACTGCACTGCCCTAAACCCTGAAACACCACCCCTAGCACGACCCCCTACACTGCCCGAACACCACTGCACTGCCCTAAACCCTGAAACACCACCCCCTTCACGACCCCCTACACTGCCCTAACACCACTGCACTGCCCTAAACCCTAAAACACCACCCCGAGCATGACCCCCTACACTGCCCGAACACAACTGCACTGCCCTTAACCCTGAAACACTACCCCCGGCAAGACCCCCTACACTGCCCGAACACCACTGCACTGCCCTAAACCCTGAAACATCACCCCCAGCAAGACCCCCTACACTGCCCGAACACCACTGACCTAAACCCTGAAACACCACCCCCAGCACGACCCCCTACACTGCCCGAACACCACTGCACTGCCCTAAACCCTGAAACACTACCCCCAGCATGACCCCCTACACTGCCCGAACACCACTGCTCTGCCCAAAACCCTGAAACACCAGCCCCAGCACGACCCCTACACTGCCCGAACACCACTGCACTGCCCTAAACCTTGAAACACCAGCCCCTGCACGACCCCCTACACTGCCCGAACACCACTGCACTACCCTAAACCCTGAAACATCACCCCCAGCACGACCCCCTACACTGCCCGAGCACCACTGCACTGCCCTAAACCCTGAAACACCAGCCCCAGCACGACCCCCTACACTGCCCGAACACCACTGCACTGCCCTAAACCCTGAAACACCAGCCCCAGCACGACCGCCTACACTGCCCGAACACCACTGCACTAAACCCTGAACCCTGAAACACCAGCCCCAGCATGACCCCCTACACTGCCCGAACACCACTGCACTGCCCTAAACCGTGAAACACCAGCCTCAGCACGACCCCCTACACTGCCTGAACACCACTGCACTGCCCTGAACCCTGAAACACCAGCCCCAGCACAACACCCTACACTGCCCGAACACCACTGCACTGCCCTAAACCCTGAAACACCACCCTGTGCATGACCCCCTACACTGCACGAACACCACTGCACTGCCCTAAACCCTGAAACACCACCCCCAGCGCGACCCCCTACACTGCCCGAACACCACTGCACTGCCCGAAACCCTGAAACACCACCCCCTGCACAACCCCCTACACTGCTCGAACACTACTGCACTGCCCTAAACCCAGAAACACCATCCCCAGCATGACCCCCTATACTGCACGAACACCACTGCACTGCCCTAAACCCTGAAACACTACCCCCAGCAAGACCCCCTACACTGCCCGAACACCACTGCACTGCCCTAAACCCTGAAACATCACCCCCAGCAAGACCCCCTACACTGCCCGAACACCACTGCACTGCCCTAAACCCTGAAGCACCAGCCCCAGCACGACCCCCTACACTGCCCGAACACCACTGTACTGCCCTAAACCCTGAAACCCCACCCCCAGCATGACCCCCTACACTGCCAGAACACCACTGCACTGCCCTAAACCCTGAAACACCACCCCCAGCATGACCCCCTACACTGCCAGAACACCACTGCAATGCCCTAAACCCTGAAACACCTCCCCCTGCACGACATCCTACACTGCCCGAACACTACTGCACTGCCCTAAACCCTGAAACACTACCCCCAGCAAGACCCCCTACACTGCCCGAACACCACTGCACTGCCCTAAACCCTGAAACATCACCCCCAGCAAGACCCCCTACACTGCCCGAACACCACTGCCCTAAACCCTGAAACACCACCCCCAGCAAGACCCCCTACACTGCCCGAACACCACTGCACTGCCCTAAACCCTGAAACACCACCCCCAGCAAGACCCCCTACACTGCCCGAACACCACTGCACTGCTCTAAACTCTGAAACACCACCCCCAGCACGACCCCCTACACTGCCCGAACACCACTGCTCTGCCCAAAACACTGAAACACCAGCCCCAGCACGACCCCCTACACTGCCTGAACACCACTGCACTGCCCTAAACCCTGAAACACCAGCCCCAGCACGACCCCCTACACTGCCCGAACACCACTGCACTGCCCTAAACCCTGAAACACCACCCCCAGCACGACCCCCTACACTGCCCGAACACCACTGCACTGCCCTAAACCCTGAAACACCAGCCCCAGCACAACCCCGTACACTGCCCGCACACCACTGCACTGCCCTAAACCCTGAAACACCAGCCCCAGCACAACCCTGTACACTGCCCGAACACCACTGCACTGCCCTAAACCCTGAAACACCAGCCCCAGCACGACCGCCTACACTGCCCGAAAACTACTGCACTGCCCTAAACCCTGAAACACCACCCCCAGCAAGACTACCTACACTGGCCGAACACCACTGCACTGCCCTAAACCCTGAAACACCACCCCTGCACGACCCCCTACACTGCCCAAACACTACTGCACTGCCCTAAACCCTGAAACACCACCCCTCAGCACGACACCCTACACTGCCTGAACACCACTGCACTGCCCTAAACCCTGCAACACCACCCCAGCACGACCCCCTACACTGCCACGAACACCACTGCACTAAACCCTGAAACACCACCCCCTGCACGACCCCCTACACTGCCGGAACACCACTGCACTGCCCTAAACCCTGAAACACCACCCCCAGCACGACCCCCTACACTGCCCTAACACCACTGCACTGCCATAAACCCTGAAACATCACCCCCAGCACAACCCCCTACACTGCCTGAGCACCATTGCTCTGCCCTAAACCCTGAAACACTAGCCCCAGCACGACCCCCTACACTGACCGAACACCACTGCACTGCCCTAAACCCTGAAACACCACCCCCAGCACGACCCCCTACACTGCCCGAACACCACTGCACTGCCCTAAACCCTGAAACACCAGCCCCAGCAAGACCCCCTACACTGCCCGAACACCAGTGCATTGCCCTAGACTCTGAAACACCAGCCCCAGCAAGACCCCCTACACTGCCCGAACACCACTGCAATGCCCTAAACCCTGAAACGCCAGCCCCAACACTACCCCCTACACTGCCCGAACACCACTGCACTGCCCTAAACCCTGAAACACCAGCCCCAGCTCGACCCCCTACACTGCCCGAACACCACTGCACTGCCCTAAACCCTGAAACACCAGGCCCAGCACGACCCCCTACACTGCCCGAACACCACTGCACTGCCCTAAACCCTGAAACACCAGCCCCAGCACCACCCCCTACAATGCCCGAACACCACTGTACTGCCCTAAACCCTGAAACACCACCCCCTGCACCGCCCCCTACACTGCCCGAACACCACTGCACTGCCCTAAACCCTGAAACACCACCCCCTGCACGACCCCCTACACTGCCCGAACACCACTGCACTGCCCTAAACCCTGAAACACCACCCCTGCACCACCCCCTACACTGCCCGAACACCACTGCACTGCCCTAAACCCTGAAACACCACCCCCTGCACCACCCCCAACACTGCCCGAACACCACTGCACTGCCCTAAACCCTGAAACACCACCCCCAGCCTGACCCCCTTTACTGCTCGAACACCACTGCACTGCCCTAAACCCTGAAACACCACCCTCAGCATGACTCCCTACACTGCCCGAACACCACTGCCCTAAACCCTGAAACACCACACCTGCACGACCCCCTACACTGCCCGAACACCACTGCACTGCCCTAAACCCTGAAACACCACCCCCTGCACAACCCCCTACACTGCCCGAACACCACTGTACTGCCCTAAACCCTGAAACACCACCCCCAAGACGACCCCCTACACTGCCCGAACACCACTGCACTGCCCTAAACCCTAAAACACCACCCCCAGCACGACCCCCTACTCTGCCCAAACACTACTGCACTGCCCTAAACCCTGAAACACCACCCCTCAGCACGACACCCTACACTGCTCGAACACCACTGCACTGCCCTAAACCCTGAAACACCACCCCAGCACGACCCCCTACACTGCCCGAACACCACTGCACTAAACCCTGAAACACCACCCCCTGCACGACCCCCAACACTGCCGGAACACAACTGCACTGCCCTAAACCCTGAAACACCACCCCCAGCACGACCCCTTTACTGCTCGAACACCACTGCACTGCCCCAAACCCTGAAACACCACCCCCAGCATGACCCCCTACACTGCCCGAACACCACTGCCCTAAACCCTGAAACACCACCCCTGCACGACCCCCTACACTGCCCGAACACCACTGCACTGCCCTAAACCCTGAAACACCACCCCCTGCACGACCCCCTACACTGCCCGAACACCACTGCACTGCCCTAAACCCTGAAACACCACCCCCAGCACGACCCCCTACACTGTCCGAACACCACTGCACTGCCCTAAACCCTAAAACACCACCCCCAGCACGACCCCCTACACTGCCCGAACACCACTGCACTGCCCTAAACCCTAGAACACTACCCCCAGCATGACCCCCTACACTACCCGAACACCACTGCACTACCCTAAACCCTAAAATACTCCCCCAGCACGACCCCCTACACTACCCGAACACCACTGCACTGCCCTAAACCCTAAAACACTCCCCCAGCACGACCCCCTACACTACCTAAACACCACTGCACTGCCCTAAACCCTAAAACACTATCCCCGCATGACCCCCTACACTACCCAAATACCAATGCACTACCCTAATCCCTAAAACACTACCCCCGCACAACCACCTACACTACCCAAAGACCACTGCACTACCCTAAACTCTAAAACAATACCCCCCGCACGACTCCCTACACTACCCAAAGACCACTGCACTACCCTAAACCCTAAAACACGACCTCCTACACTACACAAACACCACTGCACGACCCTAAACCCTAAAAATCTACCCCAGCACGAACCCCCACACTACCCAAACACCACTGCACTACCCTAAACCATAAAACACTACCCCCAGCAGTACCCCTACGCTACCCAAACACCACTGCACTACCCTAAACCCTAAAACACTACCCCCAGCAGTACCCCCTACACTACCCAAACACCATTGCACTACCCTAAACCCTAAAACACTACCCCATCAGTATCCCCTACACTACCCAAACACCACTGCACTACCCTAAACCCTAAAACCCTAAAACACTAACCCCCAGCACGACCCCCTACACTACCCAAACACCACTGTACTACCCTAAACCCTAAAACACTCCCCCAGCACGACTCCCTACACTACCCAAACACCACTGCACCACCCTAAACCCTAAATCTACCCCCAGCATGACCCCCTACACTACACAAACACCACTGCACTACCCTAAACCCTAAAACACTACCCCCAGCACGACCCTCTTCACTACCTAAACACAACTGCACAATTTGTTACAGCCGTTGCAACGCAGGCCTGTGGTGCTTACGGGAAGTACCTGGTGGGCTAGTTGGGCCCCAGGGACTCTCAGGATTCAAGGTGACCTAATCCCCCAACTTAAAACGCGCCACGGGGTGCGTTTGCACAGTGGTGAAGGGAGGGGCGGGGCCTCAGGTGACATGTGCGCAAACACGCCCTGTGGTGCGTTTTAAGTTGGGGAGTTAATTCCCTTTGAATCCTGGGGGCCAACTAGCCCACCAGGTACCTTCAGTAAGCACAACAGAGTTGCGTTGCAGAGAGGTGAAAAAAGGTGCGTGGCCTCGGAACGCCTCTCTGCAACTCAGCTCTGTGGTCCTAACTGTAGGTACCTGGGGGCTAGTTGGACCCCAGTGACCCTCAGGATTCAAGGGGACTTAATCCCGCAACTTAAAAGCGCGCCACGAGGCGCGTTTGCACACATGTCACCTCAGGCCCCCTCCCTTCACCACTGTGCAAACGCGCACTGGCTCTGGTTAGTCAGAGTCAGTTACCACCAGTACCCGTCTGAAAAAGTTGTGGGCACAGGATGATTTTGCAACAAGGCCTCTTTCTGCTCCTCTGTTGGTTCTTTCTGCACATCTTTTGCTTCTTTCTGTGCGTTTTTTCTTCTTTCTTCACATGTCCTACCTCTGTTGGCATAGTTAGAAACTAGCATTTAAAAAACCTTTGAAATTCACTTAAAAATCATAGGTTTCAGGCACGTTATAGTTAGAAATTAGCATTTAAAAAACCTTTGAAATTCACTGAAAAAACCATAGGTTTCAGGCACGTTATAGTTAGAAATTAGCATTTAAAAAACCTTTGAAATTCACTGAAAAAACCATAGGTTTCAGGCACGTTATAGTTAGAAATTAGCATTCAAAAAACCTTTGAAATTCACTGAAAAAACCATAGGTTTCAGACACATTATAGTTAGAAATTAGCATTTAAAAAACCTTTGAAATTCACTGAAAAAACCATAGGTTTTAGGGACAGTTATAGTTAGTTGGACATTGCACTCATACAAAACCCGTGAAATTCCCCTGTTATAGTTAGTTCAGCTAACTATAACTCGCGCCCACAATGCACTGCTGATGACGTCACATATTACATCACTCATGACATGGTCAGTGACATCACTGATGACATCACTGATGACATCATCCATGTGATAATTTCATGCATCTTCTCACACCCTAATATAACTTTTGATACACCCACTCTAAATTACAGACTGCCATTCTCAAAACCATAGACACTCCAACACCAAAAACTACATACCCACTCACTGATTCTTAGGTCTACACACACATCCACTCACTCACCTGTACAGTCACTCATACTTACAGTCACTCAGTACAGGACTATCATATGCACTCATACACCTATATAAACACTCACACACCGCCACTCATCCATAGAGGTACTCACACACCCAGTCAGTCATGCAAAAAATTAATCACACACCCATTTACTCACCTATACAGTTATACACACACCAGCTCACTTACTCATACAAATACTAGCACATTCTTACGCTCTTATACAATAACTGATACAAGCACACACGCATCCATACAGCCACTCTCACAATAACACACTCTCACTTATAGCCATTTAAATACTCTAACACACATATATACTGCCTTTTACATATGTAGTTACTCGCACATGTACCACTGAGATATACATTCACTCACTAACACACCCATACACACACTCACCCACCCAAGCAGGCCATCACAGATGCACTCTTGAAATCATGCACCCAGTGAATCACCCACTCACACATCTATGTATAGAGTCACACACACCCCACCCACACAAACACTCAGGCAGCCATACAGATACTCAGAGAACCAATCAATAACCCATATAGACACTCATGTAGCTATTCGCAAATCCATGCATCCACTTACACACCAACAAACAGACGGATACAGACATTCACACAGTTTAGTCACTAACCGATGCATTCAGTAAGATACGTTTAATCACTCACTTGTAGAGTCAGTCACTCACGTACTAAATCATCCATTCAGACACTTATACACCCACTCATTCTTCAATACGCCTTTCCCTATATATATTAAACATATTTAAACTTTACAGAAACACAGTCACTGGATGATGTCATCAGTGATGTCATTTGAGATGTCATCAGTGATGTCATCAGTGATGTCACTGACCATGTCATGAGTGATGTAATATGTGACGTCATCAGCAGTGCATTGCGGGGGCGCGAGTTATAGTTAGCTGAACTAACTATAACAGGGGAATTTCACGGGTTTTGTACGAGTGCAATGTCCAACTAACTATAACTGTCCCTAAAACCTATGGTTTTTTCAGTGAATATATATATATATAGGTATATATATTTTTATATATTTACACACACATAAATACATATGAATGTGCGTGTGTGTGTGTATATATATATATGGCAGGGAGTAGTCGGAGTCATCATCCAGAGGTGGAGCCCACCCTCATCAGTGGTCAGGCTTGCATGCTGAGGGCACACCACTGGGCGTGGGCCGTACTCTTCTACTGTGATGTGCAGTCAAGAGCTGGGCAGGCCTAGTGAGCACATCCACTGCCGTGTCCTCAACCGAGCCACACTGGGCTGTCAAGGTTTTTTGCACCTCTTAGAGCAGTGTCGCTGCCAGGCGTTACTCGGCCCAGCCTTCATCACTGGGACAGGGCATGTGGAAGGCCGGGTTGCACGGACTTTGTGGGTACCTGGGCAGCAGGCCTCTGTGACAGTATCCATCTTGTTGCCATTGTAATGTCAGCCTCAAGCTGCAATGTCACCCACAGTGTCGAAAAGCACATCCCAATGAAGGTCACCCAATGAAGGACACCCAGTGAAAGACTGACTTACCAGCACTACTTTGCTTTACCTCAGGTCTCTTTATTATCTCCTCTTATGTCACCTGGACCACTACTACTGGGGCTTCTCTCACAGAGTTGTGGTTTCCTCACCCCGCACTGATCCTTACTTGGGCTGGCCATTGCTATAGAGGGTTTAATAAAGCCTTGCTTTTGATTCATGCCTTTCACTATCTGAAAAGATGGTAATTGTTAGTTGCAAGAAATCATATTTTGGATGAGAAGCAACAGAAACCTTACTTAGAAGAACTAAAGTGGAATGACTAGCATCAAATGTGCTACTGTTCTCTTGGCTGTTTACAGAGCGTATTGCAATCAAATTGATCAATGAATAGGCTAAAACCCATTTGTGTCTACAGTTTGCCATGATGTGCTTGTGTTTGGAAGACAAGTTACTTGTCCCTTGTAACATTACTCATGTAATTATTTAATGAGAACACTCCCCATGTAATAGCAAACGTATCTGTGTTGATAATCCTGGTCATATGCAGGTCAGTGGGGATCACCCTGGATGACAAGCTCAACATGACGGTAAAAAACAATGCAATGAGTGCTTCCTGCTACCACTTCCTATGCATGCTACAAAAGGTGTTCAAATGGCTGCCAAGGAACACCAGACGAACAGTCACGCAAGCACTCATCACTAGCAGACTCCACTATGGCAAAGCACCCTACGCCTGAATCTCCAAGAAGCAGCTCACACATAGACTCCAGACCATCCAAAATGCTGCTGGTAAACTTGTCCTCAACCACCGACATCTCACCTCAGAGAGCTCTACTGGCTCCTGATTCACAGAGCAACCAATTTAAACTCCTCATACTAACACATAAAAAGCATTGCACAATACTGGACCAGCATATCTGAACAGTCTCATACACTTTCACCAGCCTGCCAGACACCTATGCTGAGCCTCACTCACACACATCCCCCCCGCATTCACAAAAACAGACAAGGAGGTCGCTTGTTCTCCAACATTGCACCCAAAACATAGGACAACCTCCCACAACACAGCAGAGCCTCCTACTCACTTCTTGAGTTACGCAAGAAGCTGGAGACCTGGTTCTTCGAATAACCATGACGGGACCACATGCCTACACACCTGCGTAAATGTCTGTATACCCTCACTGGTGATTAGTGCGCTCTATAGATCGACATAAGATATCATAAGATAACATAACATTTCCCACCTGCTTAGAACAGTTGGTAAATGAATACGGAAAAACTCTTCTGAATGATGATTCACCGCCGGAAAAATCAGCTTCAAGCAATTGTCCATTGTTTGGAGTTTTAATTAGAATTGCATGGTAGAAGGGTGAATTTGCTGCATGGCAATGGTAATGGTAACGGTAAATTTGCATGTGAATATACTTTGAAATAAAATTGCTCCAGTACCGTCCAATTCGTAACTAGGACGAATAAATGTGAATGGATTTTGATTTGAAATTAACTATGCACGGTCATGTGTTACGGGCACGGGTCATGTTGTGTGACCTTGGGCTACGCCCTGAGACAGAGCACCCATACCTCAGAGCTCTATATACATAACTTAAGCGGCTGTTCATTGAAAATGACATTCATTTTAAAGCGATCGATCACTTTCTCATAGAAAGCAACCATGGAAATTGTATCTAAAGAAGAATGAACTACATGATATGAAAATGAAATGAAAAATGAATTTATAGAGCGTAGTAAACCCAGGGTATCTAAGCGCTATGTCCTAATAACAGAGGACCTCATTTGCAAGGAATTAACGCAACGCGGTGCCGTAAGTCATTTGGCATTAATTCCGAAGCACAGGGATGCGTCATATCTACAACGATATGACGGATCCTTCTGCTCTCCCCTGCGCTGGCACACAATTTGCTGCCATGCGCCGACGCAGGCACCCTTGCACCATAGTGCAAGGGTGCCTGCATTGAGAGGAGTGATTGTTTATGTGCAGGAAGGTGTACCTTCCTGCACATAAACAATATGAAATGGTGTTTTTAAACTTCTATGAAGTTGAAAAACTGCATTTTTTTCAATGATTGTTTATGTGCACATAAACAATCACAAGAGGTGATTTTCTCATTCTATGTGTGCTGCAGAATGCTGCACGCATAGAAAGAGGAAAAAAACGAGGAGAAATTAAAACATTTCTCCTCGTTGCGTCTCCCTACGCCTCCCTTGGGGAGGCGTAGCATTTTGACGCATTTCCAGGTTTACGATTTCTCGTAAATCTGGAATGTGGCTGAAGCCATGGGTGTTGCGTGGGAACACCCATGGCACGCCCCTTTCACGCAAAGTGTTGCGTGTAAAGGGGCTTTATTTACAAGGACACGAAAAACCACGCAGGTTGGCTTTACGTGTCCTTGTAAATATGGGGCAGCAGGTTGCGCCGCTGGTGCTTCACAAAATGTGACGCACCGGCAGCGCAAGGGGCTTGTAAATAAGCCCCAGAGCTCATAAGCACAGAAAGCAAGACAGTCTAAGATGAGAAAAGCCATATTTTTAAAGACTAATTTGTGAGCACAATATCAAGGTGAGTTTTACAACAAATGGGAAACATGACAAAAATAATTCAATTAGACATATGAGAAAGACTGGTGCTGTCCTATTTGATTAATGAGCAGCCAAATGCTAACTTCCTGTGAAGCCCTGTTGTCCTATTGATTAGATTGCACTTGGGCGTCTACAACGCGTTCCCATGTCTGGTTCCCACAGAATATTCTCACCAGCCACTCATGCCCTCCATGTGTGAAAAATCAAAAACCAAATGAACGAAAGCAGCCTAATGAATAAAATATAATCCCCAAAGAATCAATCGGCACCAGGAGAAATGAGAGTCGTTTTGAGTTAATGTCAGAAATGGATATTCCCGCTGTTTTGCCTGATGTTCAACAGTTGAAGCATGTAGCCGGCATAAATGCGAGTACTTCATGAGTCCGATTCATCAAAGACCATGGTGTTCGCCGCCTTCAGGTGGACTTAAGCATACATGACTAAACTCAACTGGCACATTAATGAACTATTATTCGAGTTTCATTAAGCAAATCAATTGTGTCATAAAGGACACAAAATATGTTTTTATTTTATTGATTAGAAATGATCATAAGAAATAATATAAAAATGGACACTAGGGTGGAGACAAGATGTACTCGGTGTCCCAATGCAGACCTAGATAAATAATCATCATATGCATATAATACATGGGAGCCTGAAATCTGTAGAAAAGCTGGTCTCTAATTTCCTTATAACAGCCGACTTGTGAAGCCACAAGTCGCTTGTAATAAAGACATGAGGAAATTGCTCAACTGTAATAATGTATTACAGTTCAGTTCTGACATCATAATACCTGCTGCGAGAGCAGCAGCCAAGGGAGAGGCTGGTACATAGCATAATGAAAGCTGCACTTAAAAAAATCAAAAGCGAAGTCTGGCTTTTCCTTCTTCTGCTCTGTTTTTCTAGATGAACAATGAGAAGAAGAAAGGACACATTTATGGCAACATGATTATTTTTTCCACCCTTTAGCTAATTATAAGAATGATCGAATGTCGCTGTTTGTTTCTACCATTCTAATACACTGTTTAAAAATAAAAAAATCTGACTTGTCCTTAACTGATTTTTTTTAGCTTTTTGCTATACAGGCCCATAGGAATGAATGGGAAATTGCATGTGCAAATAGCGAGTACCAATTGGTACTCGCAAATTGCGCATGCAATTTCAAGGGTGCAAGGGTGTCAAAAGGACACCCTGCTGCACCCGTGAAATTGTACTGTGCACCCATGTTGCGCACACACATGCCCAAGGGCATGTATGTGTGTGACTTGAAACTTTGAAAAATGCACTTTAGTGCATTTTTCAAAGTTTTTGCAAAATACTGTGTTGTTTTATTTTACGGTAAATTGCGCCCCCAAATAGCGAAATCGCTATTTGGAAGTGCATCTTGCATTGCATTTAAGGAATCGCAAATTGCGATTCCTTAAATGCAATCGCAATTTGGGAAATCGCTAAAAATTGCGATTACCGAAATTGCGCATGCCAAATTGTTTCATGCATCGCAAAAGCCCATTTTGCGATCGCAAACGGCCGATTTTTGCGAATTGCACCGTTTGCGATCGCAAAAAGCTTTGATGCAAGTGACCCTTCATTTTTACACACACACTATCTCTTTCATGTGAAAAATCACCACATTAAGGATATAATTGGACTATGGGAAGAGTTATGGGGAGACCATGTATCATAAGGACTAAAGTACCTTCTGCCCTACATTATAAGGATGTAGAAAGTCACCTTCGGCCTTGTTCCTCTATATGGTCACGGAACTCCTTGGTTACTTGAAATACAATTATAATGTACATAAAGGGGTACTTTATCCTATATATATTAGTACATTTCACTGAAGCACTGTAAATATCATCATGCCCTGCTGTGCAAATTTAGAACTTAAAATGTGTGTTATTTGTATTTTGGCATACCTTTGGTAACCTTATTACTTGGCAGTTAAAGCCAAATCTTAGTAGGTTTTTAAGATCCTTCATGGATATCACTGGTAGATGGGAGCCTGCAATCAGTGTCATTTTGGTGTGCATCCTGATCTTTCAATAACATGAATGCTTTCTTTCAAATGTCACAAATATGCCCCATTGATTTCAGGGGCATTCTGATTACATGGACCACTATGGATTGTAGGGTATGCACACACAGAAAAATAAATAAATTCAGCTTGTGAATACAGCTTCCAATCAATCTTTGATTTATTCAGTAATTCATTAAGAGTTCATTCACTTTTGTGACTATGGGAAAATGTGTCAGTACATATGGGCCTATATGTTAACAATCTTGATTTGACTTAATATCCTTACAAATGGACTCAAGTGCTTTCTTCATACAAATCAAGTAATGTGTCCTGCTAATGACCAATGATGTGAATTTGGAGAAAGTTGGTAAGTGGTGAGTGAGGATTGACGAATAATGCCTCAAGTAGCACAGGGGGTGGCTAGTGGTATAAGGTGGTAAGGGTATGTTAGACTTGGCATCTTTTGGCGTGTTTCCCCTGACTTTTTGCTTTCTGACCTCCCGGTTTTGACTCTGTTTTTGCTGGTGTAATGATTCTGCGCACTTTCCTCACTGCTGTCCAGTGGGAAAGTGCAAGTGCTCCTGTATAAAATGCGTTATGGATTGGTGTTTCCATGATTGGCCTATTTGGTTTATGTGTCAGTCCCTTGTAAAGTGCACTGCGAGTGCCAGGGCCTATAGACCAAATGCTGTTGGTGGGCTGCAGCACTGGATTGTGCCACCCACGCAACCAGCCCGTAAAGTGTAACTCGGGCCTACCAACGCAGAGCCTGTGCGCAGCCTGGGGCTGCCATGTCGACTTGGCAAGTGCACACACTTGCAAGTCCCTAAACCTTCCCTTTGCTACATGTTAGTCACCCCTAAGGTAGGCCCAAGGTACCCCTGTGGGCAGGGTGCGTTGTACGCGAAAGGTAGGACATGCCCGGGTGTGTGCGGCATGTCCTGATAGTGAATTACAGCCTAGTTCGTTTTTCACTATTGCAAGGCTACCTGTTCCCCCTAGGCCAGAACGGGCAGTTTTGATTATTACAGTTTATAATCCTAACTGACCCCGGGAACATGGTAGAAATTCGAGTTTAGTATGCCTGGACTCAGAATGATAAAATGCATCTTTTAGTGAAGTTGGTTTTAACATTCTGCGTTTGAAAATACCACTTTTAGAAAGTGGGTATTTTCTTGCCTAACCATCCAAGCCTGCCTCTGCGAGGTTGTGTATTCCTTGTCTGGAATGTGAGTGACAGGGGCTGGGGGATGCCAGGAGACAGGGTGAGTCAGCGCAGGGCTGAATAGCCAGATCGACCTGTAGATGGGTGGGAGGGGTCGCACCTGGGCCCTGAATAGGACAGTGCCTTCCCTCCACAATGCTGGCTCCACCTCCTGTGGTGCGTCTGATGTCCCTGGCCTACTCACTGAAAGAAGGGATGGAGACTTGTCAACAAAGTGCTCCAGAACTGGTTTGGACTAGGCGAAGGCCTCTCTGCCTTCAGAGAACAAAGGAATTTGGGATATAAATATTGGGGCCCTGACCCCATGAATTTAGATCTCGCTGGAATCAAGGAACCTGCCAAGACGAAGAGCTGGAAGAGCTGCCAGGAGGAGTACTGCCCCTTTGCTGTGTTGTTGCTTTGTTGGGTTGGCCTGCAGCTGCTGCTTCTGCCTTGGGCAGTGAAAGGACTGGACTGAACTTTCTACAAACTTGTGCTGAGTATCTCCAAGGGCCAGGAACCGAGCTGGCCTCCTGTTAAGAAGTCTCAGGGACTACAAAGACTTCACAAGCCTCTGGGTACCGCTTCTGGAACGCTGTTTCAGTCGCCACAGAGGAAGGGAACTGCAACCGACTCCGTCAACCGAATCCATCCCTGGCCGGTGACCTGTTTGCACCGCAGACCGCATCACCCCGCTTCGCATCGCAACCCTGGTCTCACCGTGGGCGACGTCCAACGCCGCCAACATCGAGCCGCTGCTTGCACCGTGACCTGTGGGCACCGCAGTTCGCATCGCATCGCTTCACTGGGCCAGCCGGACCAGACCGACACTGTCGCTGCAGCTGGCTCAAGAGTCGAGACCGCACCGCATTTGGGGCACCGCTCGCACGTCTGCGACGCACCGCTCCGACTCGCACCGCTGTCCGACGCCAGCTCCCGCACTCCGGCTAGGTCGCCTGCATCGCAACCTGTCAGCACCGCATCGAGCATCGTCTCGCCCTGCATCGCACGCCTTGGACTCACCGACTCCGTCTGCCCGACGCTCATCGAGCCGCTGCCTGCACCGCATCGAGGGACACAGCACCTTGCATCGCTCCGTCTTGCACCGCAACCGCGACGAACGCCGACCGGCTCGTACACTCCGTACCAGCCACAACGAGAGAAAGGTACTGTAACCGAGTCTGTTCACGACTCTGCTGGCCCGTATCGACGCGGTCGGCTGGAACTGTTAGACTCTGTGGTTTTCAGCATCACGGTAGGCTCGGACGGAGCTACCGACTCGTACGAACTTTGCTTTTGTGCTATTCCTGCAAAGAAGAAGTTAACGTATCAAGTATTCATTCGTAAAGTATAGTATTGTGGATTTTTGTCGTAATTGGTCTTGTCTTGAGTATATAAAATATTGGTTATTTTTCTAAACTGGTGTGGTGTCCGTTTGTAGTGCTTACACTGTGTTACTGTTGGTTATGTGCAAATGCTTTACACACTGCCTCTGAATTAAGCCTGACTGCTCGTGCCAAGCTACCACGAGGGTGAGCAGGGGTTACTTCACGAGTGTAACAACCCTTACCCTGACTAGGAAGAAGGGTCCCTACTTGGACAAAGGTACAAGCCCTTGCCAACTAGAGATCCCATTTCTAACAGGGTATTTTTAGGGTTTAGGGGTAGCTAAAGGTATAGTGTGGTATGGGTATTTTTAGGGTTTAGGGGTGGGTAAGGGCATAAGGTGGTAAGGGTATTTTTAGGGTTTAGATAGGGGTATAGGATGGTAAGGACATTTTAGGGTTTAGGGTTAGGTAGGGCTATAGGGTGATAAGGGTATTTTTAGGGTTAATGGGTGGGTAAGGGTATAGGGTGGTAAGGGTATTTTTACAGTTTAAGGGTGGGTAGGAGTATAGGGTGGCAAGGGTATGTTTAGGGGTGGGTAAGCATTTAGGATAGTAAGGGTAATTAAAAGGGGGTTGGAGTGTTTCTCCCTCAATAAAGGAAAAAAGTAACTATTTTTTTTAATCTGGAGGTGGTTGGAAGATTTCCCCATAAAAAATATAATTTAAAATCTATCTATATACAGATGCTATAACTCACCACTCTACAATGCACAGTGTTCTCAGAAATGATGTAATTTGAGATGTCATAAGTGTTGTTATGAATGCAATGCTTTTACATGCTATAAGTTATATAATATGCAAATGGTGCAACCAGTGCATGGACAAAGGGTCATAGCTAATGTAGTGTGGTGAGTGAGGTGACAAGGCTGTGTACAGAGGTGGCAACCTGCAGTAAATTGAAGGTGGTGTGTAAATTAGAAATTTAGGTTATAACTATAACTTGAAAATTTCGAATCTTTTGTATAGTTTAAATTGGGCTTGTGTAGGAAGAAAAACTATAACTCATCTTTAACCTTTTTTTTATTGAATGTAAATGTTTTTTATTTGTAAATAAAATGCGTTTCAAATTGTAGTGTTGAGAGTCATTTAATTGAGTGTTTAATTGAGTGTTGTTAAGTGCAGTTTTGTAGAGTACAGAGAAGGACAGTGTTGTATAGTCTAGTGTCATAGAGTGTAGTGTTGCAGAGTGGAGAGGAGTAGAGTGGAGTCGCTTTGTGTTTAGTGGAGTAAAGTGTTACACGTTGAAGTGGTGTGTCGTATAGTGGAGTGAAGTATCAAAAAGTGGAGTAGCATGTTGTACAGTGGAGTGGTGTGTCGTACAGTACAGTTGAGTGTCAAACGGTGTTGTCGACTGCTGTGTCATGGAGTTGAGTTTTGTGGAGTGGAGTGGTGTGGGGTGTCATCGAGTATAGTGTTGTACTGTGGCATACAGTGGCAAAGAATGTTGTAACATTTAGTGTCATAGAGTGTAGTACAGTTCAGTAAAGTGTTGTACAGTTTAGTGTTGTGCAGTGGAGTGTCATTCACTAGAGTGGCAGAGAGTATTGTACAGTGCAGTGTCATAAAATGGAGTGTTGTAGAGGGGTGTATCGTACAGTGCACAGTGATACAGTGTTATACAGTGGCGGAGAGTGTAGGAGAGTGTCATAGAGTAGAGTGCAGTGTTATAGAGTGGAGTGGCATGTCATAGAGAGCAGTAGAGTGGTGTGTGCTAGAGTGTCATACAGTGTAGAAAATTGGTGTAGAGTGGGTGGGTATGAAGTGGAGTAAAGTGTCATATAGTGGCATAGAGTATAGTAAAGTCTTGTAGAGTGGAGTTGCATAGCGTACAGTAGGGTGTCATACAGTGCACCAGCATAGAGTGGAGTCTCCATCAGTGGTGAGGAGTGGTCCAAAGTATCGTGCAGTGGAGTAGAGTGGAGTGGAGTTCAGTGGAGTCACACAGGATAAAGTGGAGTAAACTGTAATACAGTGGACTGTTATGTTGTACAGTGGAGTGGAGTAGAATAGAGTAGCCTGGCGTATCATATAGTGTAGTAAAGTGAATATAGAATAGAGGGGCATATATACAAGGAAGTGGGGGAGTGAGGCGTTAGCCGTCATGGCTTAACGCCTCACTCCACCACTTCAGAAACGCAAGGCTGCACCATATTTACAAGGATATGGTGCAGCCTTGCGTTTCCCCCTGCACTGGCGCTACACTTAGCAGTGTAGTGCCAACGCAGGCACCATTGCACCATTGTGCAAGGGTGTCTGCATGCAGGGGAGGATTGTTTATGTGTAGGAAGGTGGCCCTTTCTGTACATAAACAATCCTGAAATGCCATTTTGTCACTTCTATGTGTGCTGCTTAATGCAGCACACATGGGGGCATATTCACAAGGAGCTATCGCCGAATCAATGGCACTTTATCGCAGCCAAAGTCGTGATAAATTTACCTCCCCATTCACAAGCCCGTGTTAACAGCCCACAGCACCAGTTTACCCGCGATAGCAGCCGCAAAAAACATCGCCACAGAGGACCCCCACAAATATCGCTAATGAGATGCAGAGTAGGCGTTCCCGTGCCAAAAGTCGAGACAACATCACACCTCAACATTCACATCGACCAGCCACATCGGCGAAAAGAACACAAAACAGGTGATAAGGCGCGTTAGCACCAGGAAATCTACACCTGCTCTCACCTGGTGTAAAGTCGGACGGCAGCCAGCACCACAAAAGGGAGCACAGCCCAGGGCCACATCCGAAGGGCAACAGATGCCATGGAGCCACTCATCATGCGGCCCAGACACCCAAGAGGGCCACAACACCCACCGCCACCACCCCAGGACCCCAACCCACACCCGGAACACCCCCCCGGACCACAACAGACGCAGCACAGACAAAGACAGCGGACCCCCAGGAAGCGTACCAGCCGCACAGACCCAACATCTGACAATGTCACCGTCCACTACAGGCTGAAAGTGACAAACATCCTTCGCATCCTGACCATCATCGCCTAACAGGCCTACGGCACCAACACAGCAGACAACCAACATCCCACCCCACACAAAGCTGCTGGCTTGGCTGCACCTGTTGGCCCCTGGTACCCCCCAACCAACACCCGCCAGAGTCGGAGGAGTCTCACAGCCAGCCACATCCAAGCCCCCCACACCTGTCCTGGACATCACCATCACCCTGGTACCCATACGTACAACACAATGCGCAGGATCCGCTGGAGACCAAGCAAGGACCATACGCCCAAGCAGGATGCACGCACGTGTTGGGGGCAATACACAGCACACATGTACTACCTGTGCCCCCTGGTGACACAGCACACAATCACCGCAACAGGAAGCACACAATCACCGCAACAGGAAGCACACGTCTCACATCAATGTGCAGGCAACAACAGAACACCGTGGAACCCCCAACAATGTCGCCTTCAAATACACAGCCAGTGTGCATGATACCTTCATCCTCCGACAGTCCATCATCAACCAGCGTTCCCAGGATGGCAACAAGGGAAATGCACAGCCCCTTGGCAATACCCAAATGAACACCCTACACACCTCAACTCCACAACCATGCAACTCACAACTCTGGCAATGCACACGTCACAAAATCACATACAACAGGCACAACAACATGCCCACCCACCAGACACGACAGAACAACTTACAATGTTCACATGGGCAAGCCCTGAACATGAGCCAGCAACGGCATGACACCTCAGCCACATAATAGCCAAATGTGGGGAGAGGTGGCAACCAGGCATGTGTGAAGGATGCAGTAGAACCATGATTGGGAAAGTACACAATGCCAAGAGTGGCGGAGATGTGCTAGACACACCGCAGTATGCAGAACACACCCATATCCATGGCGACATACACCGCTGGTGTATGGAGTGTAGTGGACAGTGGACGCCACCATGTCACCCCAGCCAGTGGGGGACCTCGCGGAAATGTTGCCTGTTGCGCCCCCCCCTAAGCGTCACCGGAGTGGGATGGCCCGGCGTACGCCACGCCAGCGTAGGGGTGTGAATAAAAAGCACGGAGGCCTGGGCGTGGTCCTCTTCCGGAAAGACCCACGTCTCTGCCAGGGCGGCGCCTCACACCCCACCACGAGGCCGACGCCATCCTCGTGAGCCGAGTTGCCTGCGATGCTGTGCGCCTGCTGGACCCCGGCACGCTGGACCACGAACCCGTCAGGCCTGCCCCTGCGCAGCCAGGCCACACTGATCACCTGCCGACACCGGCGTGTGTCAAGGAGGGCCCACCACGTGCCGGCACAAGCTCCAAGCCCAAGGCCCGCGACCTTGGCAGCCTCCTCAGACCATCACGGCCTCCACGACACAGGCCCGCCTTACTCCTTTCTCGTTGACGCACTCTACTGCCGCCTTCGGCCCACTCGTCGGACCAGTAGGTCCCATGTGTGAAACTGTGTCCTGAGTCATGAATGGCAGTGACCCCAAATCCGGGCCAGCGGCCACAGCACCAGACCCCCCCCGAACTGTGAGGCATAGTTCCATATGGGCATCTTGCGACACGTGGTGCCACTAACCCTGTTCAAGGCCAGCCGGCGACACGTGGTGCCACTAACCCTGTTCAAGGCCAGCCGGCGACACGTGGTGCCACTGAACCTGAACTACGCAGGCCGGTGGGGCCATCCAACCTATGCCGGCGACACTTGGTGAATGGGCCGTGCTGACCGCTGCCTCCGGCCTACACTGCGGTCCAGTAGGTCACAGAGTCTTGATTTGGCAATGTTGGAGTTCACATCTGTGTACCAGCATCATCGCAGACTGCATCCCCTCTCAGCACCTGTGCCACTAAGTGTGTTCCCCGACATTCATGGACACTCACTGGTCGAACATTGGTGGCGTTTGAGTCTATGGAATATGGGGCTAGTTTTCATCCTCATGTAGCTGATACCGAATAGTTGGTGAAAACGAGGGTTGCGCTTTCCACTCCTCCATTTGCTGCTTCCAAATAACATCAGACCTTCCGCATCATGCCCTGGAGGACACCTTCCACTGTCCCCCGCAACCCTCCGCAACATACACCTCGGACATTGATGGGGACCCGCTCAGGTCGCATGGCCCATCTGACTGCACCGCAAGTCACCGTCCTGTGGCTGGGTGCCTGTGCCGGCCGCAGTGCATCCGGGGCCACTAACTCTGTGCTGCTCAGGCCTGGGACCCCTTCTTCTGAGACATTGAATGGCCTCTGTAGCGATGGTCTTGCGCTGTCCGCATCCTCCGGCCTCAACTGCGGGCCACCAGGGCCCACACATAGCATCCAGTCTTGACCGGCCCGGATGTCGCATCACCGCAGGAGGCACACGCCACCACCGTAAGGGCCACCTCCAACCTCCATCTGCCAGAGTCGAAACGGTGGTCCTGACAGACCTACGGAGTTGCTCAGACCTGTCGTGGATGCCATCATCGGCCTGATACCCTTCTCAGCACTCCAGGTGCCAGTGACTCAGTGCACCGCAAGCCATTGTCCGTTACTGATTGAGTTTTGTGCTGTTGTGAGGTTGCGCAGCAATGTCACCTCATGCAGTGGGGAAGACCTGGGACGTTGATGAGGAAGTTGATGCAGGTGTAACACACCCCACTGCATCTGCATCAGGACTAACCGGAAGGGACACAATCCTAGCAATTTCTTCACATGAGCGAGCTCTTCTCTAGTGCCCCTACCTCAGTGCACTGCAACTCACGGAACCTCCTGACTGAATATTGGGTGACCTCTGTCCTTACTCAGGATCCCTCCATGTTGCTCTGCAGTTGACTCTGTTATGCTGGTGTTTTCTGTTTCCATTACACTGGTGTCCACTGTTCAGGTTGTTGCCAGCACCAAGCACTCCGTGCGGGCTGGCTTATACTCACCCCACACACATCCAGCACAGGCGTCACTGTAAATGTGGCCCTGCCAATAAAGGGGCCGGGTGCACGTGCCCGTAGCCAGTTCAACATGATATGTGCATGTGTCCCTGTGGTCTTGTTGTATGCATGGGGGCCCTGGGCCCTACGACATTACATTGTGCTGTGTACAGCAGACGCAGACATGTCACCGCAGGCAGCGGGCTAGAACCTGGACATGTAGCTTTGTCGTCACCCACTCAATTCGTAAGGGGAGTGGACTGTGCCATCGTACGCAGAGCCAATGTGGGTGTGTGACTGATATGTGTGTGCCCCTGGGCGTGGTTCTGTACTGGGTATGTGCATCTGCATGTGTCTCTATGGCAGTGTGGGTCTCCTTTGTGGGGTGTAGGTGGTCCCTGAAGGGTATTAGACACCCACGTATGTGTTCTAGTTCGCATTCCATGGGTTCGGCAACACCCGCACCAGTTGGGCCACCTCCGTTTGGCGTTCTGACACCTGGCATTGGGGTGCCATGTGTGGGTAGGTGAAGTGTTGTGAGCCAGCCGTGATTGTGGGTGCTTGATGCTGTGTGGTCTGTTGCAGGGGCTGGGTTCTCCTCTGAGTAGCTTGTCTGCCCTGGTCCTGGTGGTGGGTTGTGTGGGATGTCCATGGGCTGTTGTAGGGTGTCGGTGTCGAAGGTGTGGTGTTCGTCTCCAGCATCACTGATGGGTTGTCTGTTCTGACCTGCTGGAGGTGTTGTTTGTCCCTCTGCATTGTGAAAGGGAGGTGCATGTTGGCATTGTGTTGGCACCTTGTTCTTGTCGACATGCAGACTGTGTGACAATGTACATTGTGACTGTTTGGGCGGTGGTGGCTATTTGAGTTGGGACAGTGGACATTTGGCCTACATGGCTGATGTGGGGTTGTAGCCGTAGATATGCATCTCACAGTTCCCTGCTCTGTCCAATGTGCTTGTTCTGTTTCTGCGCCTGGGCGGACCCAGTCGTGTCCCCTGTTCTGCAGTGTGGGTGTTGCACTTTGTGCCACATTGTCATGGTATGTGCTGTGATTGCTATGTGTGTGTGCTGCAGTGTGCCACGGGGATGGGGGACATGTCCCTGGGTAATTGTGGGTGTGCAGTGTGCTACACCTCGTTGTGCATGTGTGCCATTGTGCCCATCACCCCCGTCCCCCAGTCCCTGTTGGATCCTCACCCTGTTGTTGTTGTGTCGGGTCCTGTCGAGCTGTGTCCGTACTCCCACCTCCTTGCACCGTCTCCACACTGATGACTGTGGCCTGGGTTTCCTCCAGCTCCTCCTGTGGCGCTGGACTGCCACCTCCTGTCGCCGTTGCTGCCTTCCTGTTGGCAGCGGGTTTGTGCCTGGTTTAGGTTGTCACGTCCTGGCGGCACCTCTTGGCCTCCTGGATTGGCCTCCTCGGCACTCCGACTGCATTCCAGGTGGTCTGCTTGTGGGTCAGTTGCTGGTAGTGTTCTGTGACTCCGTGGCGCTGGTCTTGTTTTCCTGCGGTCTGTGCCCCGTCTTCCTCTCCCTTTTCTCCTTGGCCTTCCCCGGCCCCGTTGTTCCTTGCTGGTGGTCTGTGGGGGTTGTGGGGTTCGCGTTGCCCTCTGTGCTGGGTCAGGGTGCATCCATGTTGCTACGTGCTTTGGCTTGTTTCTGGTGTGTTATTTCTGTGGTTTTTTATGGTGCAATTTCCCCCCAGACGCGTGGGATTTGCAGGCCTGTGGCTGCTTTTCGCTACTTTTTTGTACCGCGATTGGCCTCATCGCATGATTTCTCGCGTTCCGCATTTTTTCGGCGTGGCGTTGATTTTCACGCTGACAATTTGACGCGTTATCTGGTGACTATCGCATGCTACCGCCTTGTTGTGAATTCCACGTTGACACGGGGTTATTTTCCCGCAATAGGCTGTGATATTGAAAGTTGCATTACGCTACTCTTGCGGTAGTTATCACACGTTCTTGTGAATATACCCCATGGAAGTTACAAAATGGCATTTTTTTAAAGCATAGTTTAGGTGCAGGAACGGTCATCTTCCTACACATAAACAATCCAAGGCATTTTGCTTTTTCCATGTGTGCTGCACAAGGCAGCACACATGGAAAAAGCAAAAACGAGGAGAAATAAAGCATTTCTCCTCGTTTCGCCAACTTAGGACCAGGAAAAAGCTTCCCTTGTAAATAGGGGGCAGCGTCAAAAACAATGGGTGTTGCGGTGGAACGCCCACCGCAACACCCACTGCCCACCCCTTTCATGCTAAGCATAGTGTGAAAGGGTTCCTTATTTACAAGGCAGCGTTAAGCCATGTTAAGTGGCTCAACGCTGCCTTGTAAATAAGACGAGGCCCCTATCGCCACCACAACGTCACTGAAAGTGACGTTGTGGTGGCGATAGGGGCTTGTACATATGCCCCAGAGTGCCATGTGGTACAGTGGAGTGGCATGTCGTAGAGTGTTGGAAAGTGCTGTACAGTAGAGTACAGTGGAGTGGCATAGAGTGCTGTAGAGTGGAGTGGCATACAGTACAGTGTCATAGAGTGTTAGAGTGTAGTGCTATAGAGTGTTGTACAGTCGAGTGGCACGTAGAGTGGAGTGGTGTTCAGTCGAGTAGTGGAGTAGAGTGGAGCAGTGTGTCATACAGTACAGTGGAATAAAGTGGGGGAGTGGCATAGAGGTAGTTGTGTAGTGTGTCTTAGAGTGGAGTAAAGTTTTACAGAGTGGCACAGAGTTCAGTAGAGTGTCTAACAGTGGCATACAGTGGAGTAGATTGATGTACAGTGGAGTGTAGAGGAATAAAGTGTAGTATAGTGTTGTGCAGGGGCATAGAGTGTAGTAGAGTGTTGTAGAATGCACTTTTATAGAGTAGAGTAGAGTGGAGCAGCGTACATTTGACTGTCAGACAGTGGAGTAGAGTGGGTAAACTGTCATACATTGGAGTCAGGTGGAGTGGCACAGCGTAGAGTGGACTAAAGTGTCATATAGTGGAGTGACGTCTCATATAGCACAGTGCCGTGGAGTGGAGTACAGTGTAGTGGAATAGCATAGAGTGGAGAAAAGTGTTATAGAGTGAAGTGGAGTGGCGTGGAGTACAGTAGAGTGGTATGCCATGTCATAGAGTGGGAGAAACTGTTGTAGAGTGGAGTACAGTGAAGTAGCGTAGAGTGGAGTCCAGTGTTTTAGAGCTGAGTGAGATAGTGTAGAGTAGAGTGTGGTGCAATGGAGTGACATACAGTGTTGTAGAGTCAAATGGCATACAGTGCCATTGAGTCAAGTCAAGTCAAAGATATTTATTAAGCGCACATATCACCCGGAGGTCTCATGGCGCTAGCGTAAAAACTCCAACTGGTGCTAAGAAAGGTCAGATGGGGAGTAGAGCGGTCGTTATAGATGATCAAATACCCAGGTTTTTAATTCCCTGCGGAATGTCTTGTGATCTATGATGGAGAGGATCTGTGATGGAAGTTTATTCCAGAAGGCAGGTGCCAGGAAAGAGAAAGATCTACCACCATTCCTGACGGTGCGGAATCTACGAGGGGTAAGGAGAAATTTGGTACTTGACCTAAGCATCCTATTAGGCTGATACCAGCTGAGTTTTTTGGCAAAATAGCTTGGCCCATTTCCGTACATGTTCTTATGAACCAGACAGAGGACCTTGAAGCGTATTCGCTTCCTGATGGGAAGCCAGTGAAGAGTCTTAAGACTGGGCGCTGATGGGGACCTCGAAGGGAGGTTTAGTACGAGTCTGGCAGCAGTATTTTGCAGGACTTGAAGCCTAGTTCCTCGTTTATGGAGTGCAGTGCTGTGGCATATAGCAGAGTGGTGAAGACTGGAGTGGCGTATAGAAGAGTGGTGTAAAGTGGAATAGCATATAGTGGAGTGGCGTAGAATGTAATTGCGTACAGTGGAATAGCGTACAGTGGAGTCGGGTATAGTGGAGTGGCATACAATGGAGTGGTGTACAATGGAGTGGAGTATACTGGAGTTGTGTATAGAGGAGTGGCTTAAAATAGAATGTTATATGTTATATTATATGTTATAAGGTTTTGTAGAGCGCACAGCTGCCCCAGCAAAGGGGCGTCCCGGCGCTAAGCAACAGAAAGGGATGCTACTGACAGAAGGAAGGCCTATGTAGGAGGGAAGAGATGGGTCTTGATGGCCTTACGGAAAGCCAGGTAATTGTTAATGCTGCGGATGTGAGGCGGCAGTGAATTCCAGAGTTTAGATGCCAGTGTGCGGAAGGAACGCCCACCAGCCCGCGCCCCCTTTACCCGGGGGACAACCGCCAGATGATGACCCATCGAGCGGAGCTAGCGGGTGGGAAGATAAGATGACACCAGATTGGCCAAAATACCAGGGGAAGAGAGATTCAGAATTTTAAAAGTGATGCACAGGGCCTTGAACTCAACACGTCTGGCCACCAGCAGCCAATGTAGCTGGCGGATAGCATTAGTGGTAGAGAAGGTTCTAGGAAGGCCAAGTAGAGGTCTGGCCGCTGCATTCTGGACCCTATGCAGTCTCAGAATCTCAGACTTATTTGTTACCAGGTAAAGCAAGCTGGCATAATCCAGTCTCGATAGGACGGAGGCCTGAACGATGACCTGCCTGATGGGCGGATCGAAAAAGCCTAGCAGCGGTTTGAGCCCCCGCAATATGCCGAAACAAGCCCCTGCCACTTTCTTGGTTTGAACCTGGAAGCTAAGAGCCAAGTCCACCCAGACACCGAGGTTTTTCACCACCTCTTTAGGGGCAGGCGCACAGCCAAGGGTAGCAGGCCACCAGTGCTCACTCCACAGCTCAGGATCTTTCCCTACCAGCAAAACCTCAGACTTGCTGGCATTGAGCTGGAGGCAGTTGGTGGGCATCCACTCAGCGACGGCAGCGAGACCACTTTGAAACTTTTGAGCGTCCCGCACAGAGTCGTCAGAGAGTGCCACCACCAACTGTGTATCATCTGCATATGATACAACTGTAAGCCCTCTGCTTCTGGCCACCACAGCCAAAGGTTGAACATAAAGTTTGAAAAGTGTAGGGCTAAGAGCTGAGCCCTGTGGCACACCTCGATTGATAGAATGGACCATAGAAGTGAAAGGGGGGGCCGTTACCTGGAAGGTCCTTTCAGAGAGGAAAGAGGTGAACCAATCCAGTGCAGGGCCCACAATTCCTGCCTCCTCCAGCCTTTGCAGCAGGATCTGGTGGGAAACAGTGTCAAACGCGGCACTGAGATCCAGAAGGATCAGTGCCGAAGTGTGTCCCGCATCCAGTGCTACCCTCAGATGTTCTGTCACTAAAAGAGCAGACTCCGTGCTGTGGCCAGGACGGAAGCCATTCTGAGAGGGGTCCAATATGTTATTCTCTTCTAAAAAGCCTGTCAGGATGGAATTTATGTAGGCCTCAGCGATCTTAGAGGCCCAAGGCAGGAGAGAGATAGGTCAAAAATTCTCAGGTTTATCTGTGTCGAGGGTAGGTTTTTTTTAACAAGGGGATAACCCTTGCTTGCTTCCAGGTCCTAGGGACGGTTGCGGTAGACAGAGACAGGTTAATCACCTGACCCAAAGGTGTAAGAAGCACAGGTAACAATTTCATAAATTGTTCGAGCTTCATAGGGTCAGCAGGAGAACCAGATTTAACTTTGCTGCATAGAGAGCGCAGCTCATCCTGGGCAATCGGCGGGAACGTGGCAAACGTGCGAGTGGATATAGGTCGACACGCGGGGTCAGAGCATGTAGCAGCTTGAGGAAAGGTTTTGTAGATGTTTTCCACCTTGTCGACAAAAAACGTGGCAAGAGCCTCACAGTGCTCATCCGACGTGATAGAGGGCGCTGCAGATACCCCTGCCGATTTAAGATCTTTAAGTATTGAGAAAATACTCTTGGTGGGGTTACTGCTGCTCCTAATCTCGTCAGCAAAATAAGCTGCTCGTTCAGACTGAATAGCCCTATGATACTTTTTAATGGCAGCCTGATAACACCCCTTCCGGATCGGATCATAGTCCTGCCTCCAAGCCCGCTCCAGCCTCTTACATGCTTTACGCATGATGGCAAGTTTGTCGTTGTACAAGGGACTAGATTTAGTTTTACGACATTTAGACCATTTTGCAGGAATAAGTGCGTCTAGCGAGCGGAGGAGTCAGTCCAACAGTGTGTTATACGCAGCATCTGGATCATCTGACAAGCTGGGCATGCTCCTCATAAGGAGGGCGTGGAGGTGATCGGTGTCTAATTTATGCCAGGGGCGTTTGAGAGAAAGGTTGTGAACCGCCCTCCGTGGGGGTTCTACCCCCGAGAGTGCCATGGGGACCAGATAGTGGTCAGACCAACACACTGGAATGGGAGTAGCAACTGAAAGGTAAGGAAGGTTAGAGGAGACCGGATCCAGCAAGTGGCCGGCAGAATGGGTGGGGCCATGGACCAATTGGAGCAGCTGGCAAGCCGCTAGGTCAGCGGAAAAATTACCAACTTCTGAATCATGGGGGTTTTCAAGATGCAGGTTCAAGTCACCAATAACGCTGAAGTTGGCAGATCTCAGAGCTAGAGAACTAACTGTCTCAATTAATGCGGCCCTAAACTCCTTCGAAGGTCCTGGCGGACAATAAACTAGTAGGCCAGACATGGTATAATTTGCGTTAAAAGAGATCCCAAAGCGCACACATTCACAACCCACCAGGGATTCTTTAACCAGAGTGCAGGTGTAACAGGATTTAAAAACAACTGCAATGCCACCCCCTCTAGCCTCTCTATTGAGAGTCATAATACTAAAGCCTGGGGGGAGTGCCAGACTTGGCTCAGCCACCATGTCAGCTGACAACCATGTCTCCGTCAAAAAGAGGACATCGGGAGATTCATCCAGTAACAAGTCGTAGACATCGGGAAAGTGCTTGGCTAGGGAGCGACAATTAAGGCTAAACAGTTTGATGTTCGGCCCGGCACAAGGAAGGGAAGTGGGAGGTGACGGGGTGCTTGCGCATGAATTGAAACCACAGTTCTTACAGCAGAACGGGCCATCCGGTACGTTACATGGGGGGAACTGCAGGGGCTCACTGCTTTCCTAATGGCAAGAAGGTCGCCACCAGAGTAGGTTAGCTTACCGCTACCCAAACCAGCAGCATGTCTGGCGTCTGGCGACATCCAGGCGCGGACGGGTGCGGACGGGCGCAGACGGGCTTGCCTTAGGCGCACCATTTGGCGCGCCAGTGGCGCGTCCGCTGCGCGTCCGCGGTCTCAGCATGCCTAAGTACTGGAGTGCACAAGCAGTGCCGCCCCCGAAGTGCGCAACCCCAGGCAAGCAGCAGGAAACAAGTGACCGCCCTCCACAACAATCGGCACAAGCGGCCGCGGTGGACCAGAGCGGGAATTAAAAATCGTAAGTAGATGCCAGTTAAAAGCAGTTAAAAAGTTAAAATGCAGCTCGTAATGCCGGTAACCATAGGCAGTGACATGCAGCCTCACCAATCATAGCATAGAGTATCGTGGCATAGAGTGTAGTGGCATACAGTGGAATAGCGTAGAGTGGCATGGCGTACAGTGGAATGGTGTACAATGGAAAAGCATAGAGTGGAGTAGCGTATACAGTAAAGTGGAAGTGCAGTGGCGCATAGTGGAGTGACCTTGACTGGAGTGGCATTCGGTGGAGTGGTATGGAGTGGAATAGCATACAGTAGAGAGTCATAGAGTGGAGTAGCGTACAGTGGAGTGGTATACAGAGGAACAGGTGAGAGTGGAGTGTTGTAGAGTGGACTGGCATAGAGCTGATTAGCGTAGAGTGGAGTGGCATACAGTGGAGTGCCGCAAAGTGGAATAGCATAGAGTGGAGTAATGTACAGTGGAGAGGCATGCAGTGGAGTTGCATACAGTGGAGTGGCATACAGTGGAGTGGCGTACACTGGAGTAGTGTAGAGTGGAATGGGGTAGAGTGGAATACATTGGGGGAGTTGCATACAGTGGAATAGCGTAGAGTGGATTGGCATACACTGTATTAGTGTACAGCGGAACAGAGTAAAGTGGAGTGGCGCAGAGCGTAGTAGCATACAGGGAAGTGGCATACAGTGGAATAGCATACACTGGAAAGGTGTAGAGGGCAGTGGAGCACAGTGGAGTGGGGCAGAGTAGAATAGCATACAGTGGAGTGGCATACAATGTAGTTGCGTGTACTGTAATAGTGTAGAGTGGAGTGGCATACAGTGGAAGAGCATAGAGTGGAGTGTTGTAGAGTGGAGTAGCATACAGTAGAGTGGCATAGAGTGGAATAGCATAGAGTGGAGTGGAGTAGAGTGGAGTGGCGTAGAGTGGGGTGGCGTAGAGTGGAGTAGTCTACATTGGAGTGGCATACAATGGAATAGCATAGAGTGGAGTGACGTAGTGTGGAGTGGCATACAGTGGAATAGTGTAGAGTAGAGTGGTGTACAGTGGAGTGTCCTAGATTGGAGTGTTGTACAGTGGAATGGAAAAGAGGGTAGTGTCATAAAGTTGAGTGGAAAACTGCTGGACATTACATTTGTTAGAAATGTACAAAATGATGTGCAGATTAACCCAAGATAGCAATTTGCGCTCAAGGAACTCAGGGCAAAGCATAATGGCCTTGTGTTGTTTTGTAAATGTGCATTGCCCATACAAGACCATACATGACACAAAGATAACACAATACAATAATACATCGGGCCCTTAGTTATATATTGTGCCACAGAGTACTGCGGTAATCTTGGGGTATACAGCGGTACATGCCGAGAACAAGGCTGTATATAATATGCTAATAGCTACCTTTACAAAATTAAAATGAAGGCATTTTTTAATGCACTTTTCCTGTGTTCAGTGTTAGGGTCATAATTATAGGTAAGCAGTATGTTTTATTATTATTCCCTTCTAGTACCACTTTATTATAGTATTAATAGGTAGGAAAATTAATTTATATTTTTCTATATATGTTTTAAAAAGTTTACAGATTACCACACTACTACCTAGGAAGTACCATTTTTTTTTACAAAATGTAACTTTTTTCAATCGTTTTTAAATTGAGTAGTAATTTCGCAGAACTTCTATGGTACTCTGTACACTTTTGTTAATAAAGAATTAAATATGTAAAAATACAAAATACACTGCAGTACACTATATTTGAGAAATACAGTGTACTAGAGTTTTTTATATTTTTACATATATACATATATATATATATTTTAAGTTTTGCAGTACCTCCTTGGTAGTCCTACATGAATTTTTTTAAAGTATATAGAAGCTATATATAATTTTTGCTTACCTGTTACCACTTTAAATAAGCGGTCCTAGGTATAGGAAAATTATAAAAACTAATACTTACCTATATCCAAGTCCATAACCCAGAAAATAGGGAAAGTGGCCTTAAAACAACATTACTGCCTTTAACTTTTGTAAAGGCAGTCAATAGTGAAATACATAATGGCTTCTCATCGCTAGGTACATTGCGGGTCTTTCACAAAATACCACAAAATTATCCCAACAACAGATATCACTAGCTCAAATATCTTATAAGTGAAAAAATACTTACCCTACTTTCCTGTACTATTCAAAAGTATCATTTACACACCATAATGTATATTCCTGACAAATTTCATTCAAATCCGTTCAGCCGTTTTCGTGCTTGCAGTGAGTACAAAGTCTATGGGAAATACATTGGTGCCAAAATGCGTTTTGGGACCCCCTTTTTTATTCGAACCCCCTTGACGAATCTCCACGAAACTTTGCATTATTTACCAATGTAGAAAAAGGAATAGATCTGCAAAGTTTCGTCAAACAGGTGTAAAGTTATTTGCAACCAAATATCCAAGGAATTCTTTCCTCTGATAACCTTAATTATCACTACAGCTACTCTATTGTATATCTATAGTTATAGTTATAAGTTATAATTAGCTCAGGTAATTATAACAGCTGAACAGCTGGGACATTGCTGTTTGCTATGGCAGGGCGGGAGCATGGCTCCCGCCCTGCCCTAGCAAACACTGCTTTGCTTCATGGAAGCGAGAGCAGGAAACCTGCTCTCGCTTCCAAGAAGCAAAGCAGAATTGCTTTTGGACAAGGGGAGCTGCATGTTAGCAGCTCCCTTTGCCCAAAAGCAATGCCGGCTCCCACAGGAGGCGGGAAGCCGGCTGGGACCGCGGGGGCATTGGGGCTCCCCCGCGGTCCCCAATCTGAGGGCTGGCCCCGGGGGATGGGGTCCCCGGGGCCAGAAGTGGCCCAGGGGAGGGGGGCCACGTGGCCCCCCTCCCGGGAAAAATAAAAAACTTTTTTCATAAAAACGAGGCCAGGCCCCGGGGGATGGGATCCCCGGGGCCAATAGTGGCCCAGGGAAGGGAGGCCACGCGGCCCCCTTCCCATTTTGTTTTAAAGAAAAAAATGCTCAGGCCCTGGGGGATGGGGTCCCCAGGGCCCAAAAAATACTAAAAAAAGGGGGGCCACACAGGCCCCCTTCTAAAAATATTTTTTTTAAAGAAAAGTCGGCATCTCGCAGGAGGCCCTGCCCCCTCCCTTCACCACTCTGAAAACGCACCTCCTGGCGCGTTCTAAGTTGGGGATTAAGTCCCCTTGAATCCTGAGGGTCCCTGCGGGCCAACTAGCCCACCAGGTACCTCCAGTAAGCCCCATACAGTGGGATTGCTGAGAGGTGGTCTGAGGCCATGCCCCATTTTACACCACTCTGCAAACGCGCCTCTTGGCGCACTGCTGGTGGGGTGATGAGGTCCTCTTGCGCACTGAGGATCTCAGGCCTAAAGTGGACTTCATCACCCGAGCAGCAGTGCGCCAGGAGGCGCGTTTGCAGAGTTGTGTAAAAAAGGGGCATGGCCTCGGACCACTCTCAGCAATCCAGCGGTGTGGGGCTTACAAAAGATAACAGGAGGGCTAGTTGGCCCCCAGGGACCCTCAGGAGGCAAGGGGACTTCATCCCCTAACCAAGAGCGCGCCAGGAGGCGTGTTTGCAGAGTGGTGGAGAAAGGGGGCGTGGCCTGTGTCCACCTCTCAGCAATCCCACTATCTGGGGCTTACTGGAGGTATCAGGTCAGCTAGTTGGCCCCTAAGGACCCCCAGCAGCGAAGGGGACTTTAATCCCCATCGAAGAGGGCACCAGGGAGCGCGTTTGCAGACTGGTGGTCAAAGGGGGCATGGCCTGCTATGAGTACTTACCAATGCTGCTGTGTGGGACTTACTGGAGGTAATAGGATGGGTAGTTGGCCCCCAAGGTTGTCTTTGGGGGCCAACTACCCCTCCTGTTACCTCCACTAAATCCCACACAGTGGTATTGCTAAGAGGTCTTCGGAGGCCACGCCCTCCCTTTCTCCACCACTCTGCAAATGTGCCTCCTGGCACACTACAGGTTGGGTGATGAAGTCCACTTTACTCCTGAGGGACTTTGGGGGCCAAGAAGCCCTCCTGGTACCTCCTGTAAGTCCTATGCAGCGGAACTCTTGAGCGCTGGTTGGAGGCCAAGCCCCTTTTCTCCACCACTCTGCAAACGCGACTACCAGTTGAAGAAGCATTTGCAATGTAATAGGTTTCGCATTTGCGAGAGTTAGAGCTATTGGCGTTGTAAATGTAAAAGTGTTATATTAATGTTTCTTGGAGTGGAGTGGATGTAGGTTGTGTGTAGTGGAATTATGTGGTATGTTGTGCAGTGAAATTATGTGGATAGAAAGTATGTGGTATTTAGTGTATAGGAATTATGTAGAGTGGGATTATGTGTTATGGAGAGTAATTGTGTGGTATGATAGTCTGTGTTGTGGAGTTGTAACCTCAGGTTTAGTGTTCCTCATTTCCATAGAAGCTAAACTATAAACTCAATGAGACAAAAAAAATGAAGGAACCACTGAGGAGCACTTCTGGACCTAGTCAGAGGTATGAGCAGGGCTACTGGAATTATGCGACTGTTTGGCTGCACTGACTTTTGCTCAATTATACATTTTCCGCATTTGCCACCTAATCCATCATCTGCTGCATAATCTGCAGATTTGAACAAAAAAAACCTTGTTTCTAGCTCAAACGGCTCAAAAGTTACCAAAAATGCAGCAACAAGTTGTACAGTGTGGTGGAAAGCCCTTTGCAAACCTAGAATGGTCACCTGTTACTTATTGCTAAATGTGGGAATTAAATTGGTACTAATGGTGTGTAAACCACTCTTGCTTCTTTCTACGCCTCTCTTGCCTCTTTCTGCATTTCTGTTGATTCTTTCTTCACCTTTCTTTCTTTTTCTGCCCTTCTTTTGCCTTGTGCTGCTCATCTCTTGCACTTTCTGCACCTCTCTTGCCTTTTTCTGCACCTCTGTTGCCTCTTTCTGCACCTCACTTGCTTCTTTCTGTACCCCTCTTGCCTCTTTCTGTACCCTTCTTCCCTCTTTCTACACCTCTTTTGCCTCTTTCTGTACCCCTGTTCCCTCTTTCTGCACCTCTCCTGCCTGTTTCTGCACCTCTCTTGCCTCTTTCTGCACTTCTCTTGCCTCTTTCTGCACCTCTGTTGCTTCTTTCTGCACTTCTGTTGCCTCTTTCTGCACCCCTCTTGCCTCTTTCTGCACCTCTGTTCCTTCTTCCTGCACTTCTCTTGCCTCTTTGTGAACCTCCGTTCCTTCTTTCTGCACTTCTCTTGCATCTTTCTGCACCCTTCTTCCCTCTTTGTGCACTTCTGTTGGTTCTTTTGTACTGCTCTTGCTTCTTTCTGCATCTCTCTTGCAAATTTCTGCACCCCTCTTGCCTTTTTCTGCACCCCTCTTTCCACTTTCTACACCTCTCTTGCCTCTGTCTGCACCCCTGTTCCCTCTTTCTGCACCTCTTTTGCCTGTTTCTGCAACTTTCTTGCCTCTTTCTGCAGTTCTCTTGCCTCCTTCTGCACCTCTGTTGCTTCTTTCTGCACTTCTTTTGCCTCTTTCTGCACCTCTCTTGCTTCTTTCTGCACCCCTGTTGTCTCTTTCTGCACTCGTCTTCCCTCTTTCTGCATCTCTCTTGCTTCTTTCTGCACCCTTCTTCTCCTTTTTTCATCCCTCTTGCCTCTTTCTGCAGTTCTCTTCTTTCTCATTTTCTGCACCTCTCTTGCCTCTTTCTGCACCTCACTTGCCTCTTTCTGCACTTCTCTTGCTTCTTTCTACACCTCTGTTGCTTCTTTCAGCAATTCTCTTGCCTCTTTCTGCACTTCTCTTGCTTGTTTCTGCACCTCTCTTGCGTCTTTCTGCACCTCTGTTGCCTCTTTCTGCACCTCGCTTGCTTCTTTCTGCACCCCTTTCCTCTTTCTGCACCCCTCTTTCCTCTTTCTGCACCTCTCTTCCCTCTTTCTGCACCCCTGTTCCCTCTTTCTGTATCTTTCCTGCCTGTTTCTGCACCTCTCTTGCCTCTTTCTGTACCTCTGTTACTTCTTTCTGCACCTCTCTTGCCTCTTTCTGCACCCTTCGCGCCTCTTTCACCACCTCTGTTGCTTCTTTCTGCACTTCTCTTCCTTCTTTCTTTCTGCACCCCTCCTGCCTCTTTCTGTACCCCCCTTGCCTCTTTGTGCACCTCTCCTACTTCTTTCTGCACCCCTCTTGCCTGTTTTTGTACCTCTGTTGGTTCTTTCTGCACTGCTCTTGCTTCTTTCTGCACCTCTTATGCAAATTTCTGCATCCCTCTTGCCTCTTTCTGCACCCCTCTCCCCTATTTCTCTACCTCTCTTGCTTCTTTCTGCACTTTTCTTGCTTCTTTCTGCACTTCTCTTGCTTCTTTTTGCACCTCTCTCGCAAATTTCTGCACCCCTCTTCCCACTTTCTGCACCTCTCTTGCCTCTGTCTGCACCCCTGTTCCCTCTTTCTGCACCTCTTTTGCCTGTTTCTGCAACTTTCTTGCCTCTTTCTGCAGTTCTCTTGCCTCCTTCTGCACCTCTGTTGCTTCTTTATGCACTTCTTTTGCCTCTTTCTGCACCTCATTTGCTTCTTTCTACACCCCTGTTGTCTTTTTCTGCACTCTTCTTCCCTCTTTCTGCACCTCTCTTGCTTCTTTCTGTACCCTTCTTCCCTTTTTTGCATCCCTCTTGTCTCTTTCTGCAGTTCTCTTGCCATTTTCTGCACCTCTGTTGCTTCTTTCAGCAATTCTCTTGCCTCTTTCTGCACTTCTCTTGCTTGTTTCTGCACCTCTCTTGCATCTTTCTGCACCTCTGTTCCTTCTTTCTGCACTTCTCTTGCTGCTTTCTGCATCCCTCTTGCCTCTTTTTCACCTCTGTTGCTTCTTTCTGCACTTCTCTTGCTTCTTTCTGCACCTCTCTTGCAAATTTCTGCACTCCTCGTGCCTCTGTGTGCACCTCTCTTGCCTCTTTCTGCTCCTCTCTTGCCTCTTTCTGCACCCCTCTTGCCTCTTTCTGTACCTCTTTTGCTTTTTTCTGCACTTCTCTTGCCTCTTTCTGCACCTCTGTTGGTTCTTTCTGCACTGCTCTTGCTTCTATCTGCTACTCTCTTGCACATTTCTGCACCCCTCTTGCCTCTTTCTGCACCTCTGTTGGTTCTTTCTGTACCTCTCTTGCCTCTGTGTGCACCCCAGTTCCCTCTTTGTACACCTCTTTTGCCTGTTTCTGCAACTCTCTTGCCTCTTTCTGCACTTTTCTTGCCTCTTTCTGCACCTCTGTTGCTTCCTTCTGCACTTCTCTTGCCTCTTTCTGCACCCCTCTTGCCTCTTTCTGCACCTCTGTTGCTTCTTTCTGCACTTCTCTTGCTTCTTTCTACACCTCTCTTGCTTCTTTCTGCACCCCTCGTGCCTCTTTCTGCACCCTTCTTCCCTTTTCCTGCACGTCTCTTGGTTCTTTCTGCACTGCTCTTGCCTCTTTCTGCACCCCTCTTGCCTCTTTCTGTACCTCTTTTGCTTCTTTCTGCACTTCTCTTGCCTCTTTCTGCACCCCTCTTGCCTCTTTCTGCACTGCTCGTGCTTCTTTTTGCAGTTCTCTTGCTTCTTTCTGCACCTCTGTTTCTTTCTGCACTTCTCTTGCTTCTTTCTACACCTCTCTTGCTTCTTTCTGCACCCCTCTTGCCTCTTTCTGCACCCTTCTTCCCTCTTTGTGCACCTCTCTTGCCTCTTTCTGCACTTCTCTTGCCTCTTTATGCACCCCTCTAGCCTCTTTCTGCATCTCTTTTGCTTGTTTCTGCTCTTCTTTTGCCTCTTTCTGTACCCCTCTTGCCTCCTTCTGCACCTCTGTTGTTTCTTACTGCACCTCTCTTGCAAATTTCTGCACCCCTCTTGCCTCTTTTGTCACCCCTCTTCTCTCTTTCTGCACCTGTGTTCCCTCTTTCTGCACCTCTTCTGCCTGTTTCTGCACCTCTGCTGCCTCTTTCCGAACTTCTCTTGCCTCTTTCTGTACCTCTTTTGCTTCTTTCAGCACTTCTCTTGCCTCTTTCTGCACCCCTCTTCCCTCCTTCTGCACCTCTGTTGCTTCTTTCTGTACTTCTCTTGCTTCTTTCTGCACCTCTCTTGCTTCTTTCTGTACCTCTCTTGCCTCTTTCTGCACACACAGGGCTACTTTTAAACTGACCTCAGGCTCAGCAGTGCACACATGCAAGTGCAGAAAAGGGCTGCGGGCCTCTAAACTGCCATGCCCTATTATATGCTAGGGACTCAGAGGTAGTTTTATTCCCCCTGCCCTATTATGTACTAGGGCCTTACAGGGGAGGTCCTGCCAATCACAGGGGTACCCCAACCCATAGTGTACCCTAGTGTATGTAGGAGTTTTCACTGTATTCTAAGTATCTTTCAGCATACCACTGGCTCCGGGCCTGGTTAGGCAGAGCCCAGGGTCAGTCAGAGTCAGATACCACCAGTACCAGTCAGCAAAAAGTTGGGGGGTGCCCAGGGCACAGGATGACTTTGCAACAAGGCCTCTTTCTGCTCCTCTCTTGGTTCTTTCTGCATATCTCTTGCTTCTTTCAGCACCTTTCTTCCTCTTTCTGGACTTCTGTTGCCTCTTTCTGCATTTCTCTTGCTTCTTTCTGCGTCTTTCTTCCTCTTTCTGCACATGTCCTACCTCTGTAGGCATAGTTAGAAATTAGCTTTTTAAAAACCTTAGAAATTCACTGAAAAAAATATAGGTTTCAGGGACTTTATAGTTAGAAATTAGCATTTAAAAACCTTTGAAATTCACTGAAAAAACAATAGGTTTCATGGACGTTATAGTTAGAAATTAGCATTTAAAAAACCTTAGAAATTCACTGAAAAAACTACAGGTTTCAGGGACGTTATAGTTAGTTGGACATTTCACTCATACAAAACTAGAGAAATTTGGCCGTTATAGTCAGTTGAGCTAACTATAACTCGCGCCCCCGCAATGCACTGCTGATGACGTCACATATTACATCATTCATGACATGGTCAGTGACATCACAGATGACATCACTGATGACATCTGAAATGACATCACTGATGACATCATCCACATGATAATCTGATGCACCTCCTCACACCCTAATATAACCTTTGATACACCCACTCTAAAATACAGACTACCATTTTCGAAACCATAGACACACCAATACCAGTTACTACATACTCACTCACAGATTCCTAGGTCTACACACACATCCACTCATTCACCCATACAGTCACTCATACATGCAGTCACTCATCAATACAGCACTATGATGTGCAGTCATACACCTATACAGATACTCACACACCGCCACTCATCCATGGAGTTACTCACAGACATAGTCAGTCATGCAAAGAATCAATCACACTCCCATTTACTCACCTATACAGTTATACACACACCACCTCTCTTATTCATACAAATACTAACACATACTTACTCTCTTATACAATCACTGATACAAGCACACACTCATCCATACAGCCACTCTCACAATCACTCAATCTCACATATAGTCATTTAAATACTCCAACACTCACATATTCTGCCTTTCACATATGTAGTTACTCACACATGTACCAATGAGACATCCATTCACTCACCAACACATCCATACACACACTCACCCACCCATACAGCCCTTCACAGATGCACTCTTGAACCCATACACCCAGTGAATCACCCACTCACACATCTATTCACAGAGTCACATACCCCCCACCCACCCACACAGACACTCAGGCACCCATACAGATACTCATACAACCAATTAAGAACCCATATAGACACCCATGTAGCTACTCACCAACCCATGCAGCCACTTACACACCAACTGACAGACTGATACAGACATTCACACAGTTTAGTCACTAACCCATGCATTCAGTAAGACACGTTTAATCACTCACTTATACAGTCAGTCACGCACCTACTAAGTCATCCATTCAGACACTTATACACCCACTCATTCTTCAATACACCTTGGCATACATATATAAAACATATTTAACCTTTACAGAAACACACAGTCACTGGATGATATCATCAGTGATGGCATCAGTGATGGCATCAGTGATGTCATTTGAGATGTCATCAGTGATGTCATTGACCATGTCATGAATGATGTAATATGTGACATCATCAGCAATGCATTGCTGGGGCGCGAGTTATAGTTAGCTCAACTAACTATAACGGCCAAATTTCTCTGGTTTTGCATGAGTGAAATGTCCAACTAACTATAACGTCCCTGAAACCTGTGGTTTTTACAGCAGCGACCCACTCGGGTTAGCCACTGAGAACTACCAGTCCCAGAATGCCTGGCTCGTATGAGCGGAAAGAATAAAAGAGAGGAGTCACTGGTGGTTCTGCCTCGCTTGCTGTTATTTCGCCAAAGCTGTTCATGATTAAGGGTGTAGCCCGAAACGCGTTGGACAGGAAAAAGGGAGAAAATATGTCCAAGGCAGCTGCTTTCATGTAAGAAGCATATACCTACCTGTGAGGGCCATTCCACTGAGGGGCAACTCTTTTCTTGTTGATATATATATATATTCACTGAAAAAACCATAGGTTTTAGGGACAGTTATAGTTAGTTGGACATTTCACTCGTACAAAACCTGTGAAATTCCCCCGTTATAGTTAGTTCAGCTAACTGTAACTCGCGCCCCGCAATGCACTGCTGATGACGTCACATATTACATCACTCATGACATGGTCAGTGACATCACTGATGACATCACTGATGACATCATGCAGTGACTGTGTGTTTCTGTAAAGTTAAAATATGTTTAATATATATAGGCAAAGGCGTATTGAAGAATGATTGGGTGTATAAGTGTCTCAATGGATGATTGAGTAGGTGCGTGACTGACTCTACAAGTGAGTGATTAAACGTATCTTACTGAATGCATGGGTTACTGACTAAACTGTGTCTGTATCCGTCTGTCTGTTGGTGTATAAGTGGATGAATGGATTTGAGAATAGCTACATGAGTGTCTATATGGGTTATTGATTGGTTCTCTGAGTATCTGTATGGGTGCCTGAGTGTTTGTGTGGGTGGGGTGTGTGTGACTCTGTACATAGATGTGTGAGTGGGTGATTCACTGGGTGCATGATTTGAAGAGTGCATCTGTGATGGACTGCTTGGGTGGGTGAGTGTGTGTATGGGTGTGTTAGTGAGTGAATGTATATCTCAGTGGTACATGTGCGAGTAACTACATATGTAAAAGGCAGTATATATGTGTGTTAGAGTATTTAAAAGGCTATAAGTGAGAGTGTGTGATTGTGAGAGTGGCTGTATGGATGCGTGTGTGCTTGTATCAGTTATTGTATAAGAGCGTAAGAATGTGCTAGTATTTGTATGAGTAAGTGAGCTGGTGTGTGTATAACTGTATAGATGAGTAAATGGGTGTGTGATTATTTTTTTGCATGACTGACTAGGTGTGAGAACCTCTATGGATGAGTGGCGGTGTGTGAGTGTTTATATAGGTGTATGAGTGCATATGATAGTCCTGTACTGAGTGACCGTAAGTATGAGTGACTGTACGGGTGAGTGTGTAGATGTGTGTGTGTAGACCTAAGAATCAGTGAGTGGGTATGTAGTTATTGGTATTGGAGTGTGTATGGTTTTGAGAATGGCAGTCTGTAATTTAGAGTGGGTGTATCAAAAGTTATATTAGGGTGTGAGAAGATGCATAAAATTAACACATGGATGATGTCATCAGTGATGTCATTTGAGATGTCATCGGTGATGTCACTGACCATGTCATGAGTGATGTAATATGTGACATCATCAGCAGTGCATTGCGGGGGCGCGAGTTATAGTTAGCTGAACTAACTATCACGGGGGAATTTCACGGGTTTTGTACGAGTGAAATGTCCAACTAACTATAACTGTCCCTAAAACCTATGGTTTTTTCAGTGAATTTCAAAGGTTTTTTAAATGCTAATTTCTAACTATAACGTGTCTGAAACCTATGGTTTTTTCAGTGAATTTCAAAGGTTTTTTAAATGCTAATTTCTAACTATAACGTGCCTGAAACCTATGGTTTTTTCGGTGAATTTCAAAGGTTTTTAAATGCTAATTTGTAACTATGCCCACAGAAGTAGGACATGTGAAGAAAGAAGAAAAAACGCACAGAAAGAAGCAAAAGAAATGTCGAAAGAAACAGAAGTCCACAAAGACGAAGAAAAATCCAGGAAGAAGCAAGACATGTGCAGAAAGAACCAACAGAGGAGCAGAAAGAGACCTTGTTGCAAAATCATCCTGTGCCCACAACTTTTCCAGACGTGTACTGGTGGTAACTGACTCTGACTAACCAGGCCTAGAGCCAGTGCTATGGTAAAAGACACTTAGAATACAGTTAAAACACCTACATACACTAGGGAACACTATGCGTTGGGGTACCCCTGTGATTAGCATGACCTCCTCTGTAAGTCCCTAGTACATAATAGGGCAGGGGGATTAAAACTACCTCTTAAAATGCGCTACAAGGAGCGTTTGCACAGTGGTGAAGGGAGGGGGGGTCTAAGGTGACATGTGTGCAAACGCGCCCCATGGCGCGTTTTAAGTTGCGGGATTAAGTCCCCTTGAATCCTGAGGGTCCCTGGGGCCAAACTAGCCCCCCAGGTACCTACAGTTAGGACCACAGAGCTGAGTTGCAGAGAGGCGTTCCGAGGCCACGCACCTTTTTTCACCTCTCTGCAACGCAACTCTGTTGTGCTTACTGGAGGTACCTGGTGGGCTAGTTGGCCCCCAGGGTCCCTCAGGATTCAAGGGGAATTAATTCCCCAACTTAAAACGCACCACAGGGCGTGTTTGCGCACATGTCACCTGAGGCCCCGCCCTCCCTTCACCACTGTGCAAACGCGCCCTGTGGCGCGTTTTAAGTTGGGGATTAGGTCACCTTGAATCCTGAGGGTCCCTGGGGCCCAAATAGCCCACCAGGTACTTCCAGTAAGCACCACAGGCCTGCGTTGCAGAGAGGTGGTCTGAGGCCACGCCCCTTTTTACACCTCTCTGCAACGCAGCTCTGTGGCGCTTACTGGAGGTACCTAGTGGGCTAGTTGGACCCCAGGGACCCTCAGGATTCAAGGGGACTTAATACCCAAACTTAAAACACGCCACAGGGCGTGTTTGCACAAATGTCAACTCAGGCCCCGCCCCCTCCCTTCACCCCTGTGCAAACGCACCCCATGGCGCGTTTTAAGTTACAGGATTAGGTCACCTTGAATCCTGAGGGTCCCTGGGGCCCAACTAGCCCACCAGGTACTTCCAGTAAGCGCAACAGCCCTGCGTTGCAAAGAGGTGGTCCAAGGCCACGCCCCTTTTACACCTCTCTGCAACGCAGCTCTGTGGCGCTTACTGGAGGTACCTGGTGGGCTAGTTGGACCCCAGGGACCCTCAGGATTCAAGGGGACTTAATCCCCCAACTTAAAACACGCCACAGGGCATGTTTGCACACATGTCACCTCAGGCCCCGCCCCCTCCCTTCACCCCTGTGCAAACGCGCCCCGTGGTGCGTTTTAAGTCGGGGGATTACCTCCCCTTGAATCCTGAGGGTCCCTGGGGTGCAACTAGCCCACCAGCTACCTCCATTAAGCGCCACAGAGCTGCGTTGCAGAGAGGTGTAAAAGGGGCGTGGCCTCAGAACACCTCTCTGCAACGCAGCCCCTGGCGCATACTGGAGGTTCCTGGTGGGCTAGTTGGCTCCCAGGGACCCCCAGTATTCAAGGGGAATTCGTTCACCCTCTGCAAACGCGCCAGGGGTGCGTTTGCAGAGTGCTGCCAAGGAGGGCGTGGCCTCCGGCGCGATGCCGTTTTTTTTTTTTTTAAAGGGGGCTGTGTGGCCCCCTTCTTTTAATTATTTTGGGCCCTGGGGACCCCATCCCCCAGGGCCTGACCCCCTTTTTTTTTTTTTTTTTTAAAGGAACGGGAAGGGGACCGCGTGGGCCCCCCTCCCGTGGCCAATTTCGTCCCGGGGACCCCATCCCCCGGGTCATTGCCACCTTTTTAAAAAAAAAAATTCATGGAGGGGGGCTGCGTTGCCCCCCTCCTCAGGCCTCCTTAGGCCCCGGGGACCCCATCCCCCGGGGCCGGCCTTTTAATATATTTTTTTTTTTCCTTAATTTGGGGAGGGGGGCCGCGTGGCCCCCTCCCGGGCCACTACTTGCCCCGGGGACCCAATCCCCCGGGGCTGGCCCTGTCCGTTGGGGACCGTGGGGGGGTCCAAAATCCCCCCACGGTCCCGCCGGCTCCCCGCGTCCCTCGGGAGCCGGCATTGCTTTTCCACATGGGGAGCTGCTAACATGCAGCTCCCCGTGTGGAAAAGCAATTTGCTTGAATTTTGGAAGAGAGAGCAGGTTTCCTGCTCTCTCTTCCAAAATTCAAAGCAAGTTTGCTATGGCAGGACGGGAGCCGCGAGGCTCCCGTCCCGTAAACTACAGTGTCCCGGGGGTAGGCACCCCGGGACACTGTAGGAGCCAGCCCTGGGGGGTGGTGGTCCCCAGGGCCATCACTGGCTCCAGGAGGGGGGCCGAGCGGCCCCCCTCCCAACATCTACAAAGCCCCGGGGAGGTGGTGGTCCCCCGGGGATATGAGTTACCCAGTCGCGAGACACTTTGCCATGAAACACTGAAGTAATAGGGATCTATTACAGTACTTCAGTATCGATCATGTCCCTCCAAACATTAGAGGGGGAGACAGAGTATTGAGGTTAAGGAGATTGGAGTCTCGATATATTATCGACTTACAAACTAAGACCCCAAAGGGGCTAAACAGCGGGGAAGAGTTGGCAGTGCATTTGGGCACTTGAAACTGTGTGAATTTGTGTCTTTGAGAATAGAGAGGAACAGAAGTATTTGATTTTAATTTGAAAGTTATCTCTTCTTTTTCAACAAATCATGCGTAGATGGGCATTATGATGTAGCCGACACACGGCTCAATTTAAGATTAATGAAAATATAGGGGGAAAGGGGCATCTTTGAAAATAATTATTAGCCGATACACGGTGAGATTAAACATGAGATTAAATTTGGTGCAAAAGTAGCCATGATTGTAAGACAATACATCAACCAAATGTGTCGAATATTGACACAATTTGCTCGATATACGAAAAATGAGTTGAAAATGTATTTGAGCATTATGTTATATGTTGGCTTATTAATGCATTTGCCCATACACGGCGAGATAACTTGAAATGACATGGTTTTGAGTGTGATTTGGGCAACTGGATGCACATATAAATGTTAAAATGTTTATTTTCATGTATATTATATTATGCCAATATGGCGTCCAAAGAAATGATGAGGAAGGAGCCCCTCTTCTGTTTCTCTGCCCTGGTACGACAACATTTAAGATGGCGCCTCTCAGTGTGATACGTAAACACTGAAGAAGGAGCTATCCGAAACGCGTTTGTTGCGCTGGAAATAAAGAGATTAATAAATCCAACCCCGTGAGTGCTATTCTCTTTTCCAGAAAGGGAGAGGAGTTTACGAGCAAGGATATAACACTGGGGCACCGCCGCATATGGAGCACCCGTCCCAAGAGTGATCCGCTTTACGGTGCAGAGGAGCAATGATATATATATATATATATATATATATATATATATATCGAATTTTATATGTATTTATATATTTATATATGTATATGTATTTAAGAAACAAATCGGTGCAAACAGCATTTATGCAGGAATTATATTGTCAATTTTGTTAGTTTGGATATGTTAAACTTTATTAATTTAATTATGAGCACCGTGCACTTTAAGAAAGGTGTCACATGATAACGTTGCAAACAGTATTTAAATAATTGCCTAAACTACCAGCGCGTCATGTGATCAAGTCCCCTAGAGGGACGAAACGCGTCATGGCAGCAGCGTTGTTTGGGGAGCACAAATAAACATTGCATATTGAAGATTGATGAGGTCCGCGCTCTTTCTTTGTGCCCAGGGAAACTGACACGTGGAGAAGGAGTTTGGTGAATATATATATATATATATATATATATATATATATATATATATATATTATCTACTGGCGGTCGCCAGTAGATAGTTATAGTTAGGACCTATTTTCCATAGGAAATCTGCAACATTCTATTTGAAATAACTCTTGCGTCGGTTGACGAATCTTCGCGAAATTTTCAAACTTTATGGCCCGCTCGGGTCTGCTCCTACCCTGAAAGTCTCAGGGTGATTCGTCAAGCGGGGGCCGAGAAAAAAGGGGGGTCCCAAAACGTGTTTTCCCCATTCATTTTCCCCTTAGGAAACTTTAGACACGGCTACAGCCCGAACTGCTGAACGGAATTACACCAAATTTGGCAAAGAGGTAGTTCTTGGTTCAGAAAGAACCCTTTTTGTTAAATGGTGTAAATCCGTTCAGTAGTTCCTGTGAAAATCAAAATGAAAATCACATATATATCTATGGCCGCGTCGGATTCGCGCACCCTGAGCGCACCCTGCGCGCACCGTCCCGATCACGAGCTGCATGTTAATTGGCTTTCAAGTGGCTGTCAACACTCCAAATCAGGAAGTGTTGGCAGCCATTTTGTCCCTCGGTAGAACCGAGGGACAGAAACAAGTGCGCAAAACGCACAAAGGGGGCAGGGTAGAAACACCCTGACCCCTAGGTCTGCTCAGGGGTCCCACAAGGACCCCTGGGCAGAAAAAGCTTTTTTTTTTTTTTTTAAATCGGCAGGATGCGCTCAGGGTGCGCAGATCCTGCCGGGCAAAATCGAAGCGCGGTCTCCGCGCTTCGATGCAAATTTGCCCCCGGGTGGCCCAAGTCCCGGGGGCATGCGGGAGGTGGGTTTATTGTTTATATGAGGGGCCTCTAAGGCCCCCAAGCCCGGGGACCGCCACCCCCGGGGCTTAATAAAAAAATGGTGCGGGAGGGCTCTCCTGCCCTCCCGCAGCCCCGGGGACCGCCACCCCCGGGGCACATAGAAAATAAATGTGGGGGTCCGTTACGGACCCCCAGAGCCCCGGGGACCACCACCTCCCCGGGGCTGTGCAATTCAAGGGAGGGGTGCCGCGCGGCCCCCCTCCTGGAGCCCTTGATGGCCCTGTGGACCGCCACTCCCCAGGGCCGGCTCCTGCAGTGTCCCGGGGTGCCTACCCCCAGGACACTGTAGTTTGGAATGACAGGACGGGAGCCTCGCGGCTCCCGTCCTGTCATTGCAAACTGCTTTGGATATTGGAAGAGAGAGCAGGAAACCTGCTCTCTCTTCCAATATCCAAAGCACATTGCTTTCCACATGGGGAGCTGCATGTTAGCAGCTCCCCATGTGGAAAAGCAATGCCGGCTCCCAAGGGACGCGGGGAGCCGGCGGGACTGTGGGGGATTGGGGACCCCCCACAGTCCCCAACGGAGAGGAGCCAGCCCGGGGGATGGGGTGCCCGGGGCAAGTAGTGGCCCGGGAGGGGGCCACGCGGCCCCCTCCCCAAAAACAAAAAAAAATTAATTTCGAAAAAAAAAAAAGGAAAGGCCGGCCCCGGGGGATGGGGTCCCCGGGGCCTTAAATGGCCTGAGGAGGGGGGCCACGCAGCCCCCCTCCAAATATTAAAAAATTTAAAAAAAGAGGGCATGCCCCGGGGGATGGGGTCCCCGGGGCCAATACAGGCCCAGGGAAGGGGGGCCACGCAGCCCCCTTCCCGTTTTTTTAAATTTTAATTAAAAAAAAAAATCCTCAGGCCCCGGGGGATGGGGTCCCCGGGGCAAAAAGTGGCTGAGGGAAGGGGGCCACGCAGCCCCCTCCCAATCAAAAAAAAAAAAAAAAAGACCGGCATCGTGCCGGAGGCCCCGCCCCTCCCTGCAGCAGTCTGCAAACGCGCCCCCTGGTGCGTTTTGAGAAGGGAAGTAATTCCCCTTGAATACTGGGGGTCCCTGGGGGCAAACTAGCCCACCAGGAACCTCCAGTATGCGCCAGGGAGCTGCGTTGCAGAGAGGTGTACAGAGGCCACGCCCCTTTTACACCTCTCTGCAACGCAGCTCTCTGGCGCTTTTGGAAGTACATGGTGGGCTAGTTGGACTCCAGGGACCCTCAGGATTCAAGGGGACTTAATCCCCGAACTTAAAACGCGCCACGGGGCGCGTTTGCACAGTGGTGAAGGGAGGGGCGGGGCTTCAGGTGACATGTGTGCAAACAGGCCCCGTGGCGTGTTTTAAGATGGGGAATTAAATCCCCTTCAATCCTGAGGGTCCCTGGGGGCCAACTAGCCCAACAGGTACGTCCAGAAAGCACCACAGAGCTGCGTTGCAGAGAGGTGTAAAAGGGTGTGGCCTCTGTACACGTCTCTGCAACGCAGCCCCTAGCTCATACTGGAGGTTCCTGGTGGGCTAGTTGGCCCCCAGGGACCCTCATGATTCAAGGGGACTTAATCCCCAACTTAAAACACGCCACGGGGCGCGTTTGCACAGATGTCACCTCAGGCCCCGCCCCCTCCCTTCACCATTGTGCAAATATTCCTCTAAAATCAGCCAAAATACGAATTCCGATTTACTAACCTGTTATCAGGAGAGACCTCAGTATTGCATCTTTGAGCCCAGTACTGATCCTGAGAAGTAATTCTAACCGTACTTACCAGTAACTTGAATTTCCTTCCATAGGCTAACATTGACTGGTTTCACTTGGAAATTCTTCTAAGTGTGCAGATTTGGAACTTTATAATATTCCTCTAAAATCAGCTGAACTAAGAATTCCGATTTACTCACCTGTTATCAGGAGAGAACCCAGTGCTGCATCTTTTAGCCCAGCACTGACCCTGAAAAGTAATTCTAACTGTACTTACCAGTAACTTGTATTTCCTTCCATTGGAATCCATTGTCTGGTTTTCAGCAGAAAAGTTTCAAAGTGTCGATTTTCACAAACTACAAATAGTCCTTAAAAATCGCCTGTAAGACATAAACGCATTCTTTCAACTGTTTACTGGAGATGCACCAGTGCTGGATACAGGATCCACCACTGAGTAAGAAAAAGTAACGATAACACTACTTACCTGCTAAGTGAATTTCCTCCCATAGGATAACATTGGTGATTCTATGTGAAAAAGTTTCTAAGTGTCAACTTTTAAAATACAATAATATTCCTTAAAAATCACTACTGTAACCAAAACGCTTTTACTCAACTGTTTACAGGAGATGTCCCAGGACTGAATCTAGGATCCAGTCCTGTGGTTATAAAAGTAATCCATAAAGTAACTAATTGCATTTAACTAGAAATTCACATTGAGCTCAATGTTGCATTGTGTTTGAAATTGTGTTGCCCATTGCAACAACTGTAACTACTGTACTTAAAAGTCTATTGCCTATTTGCAAAGTATTTAAACTAAAGTAATTCATTCTGAGAAAGTATATTTTGTAATGTAATGTATAATGTAATTACAATGTAATTTAAAAAATAAAATATCTAAAAATAAATAGTTTAAAAAAATGTAGTAAATCAGTATCAAAAAAATAAATATAACAATTAATACATTTAAAAATTGTCATTTACAACACCTTTGAAATTCACTGAAAAAACCATAGGTTTTAGGGGCGTTATAGTTAGAAATTAGCATTTAAAAAACCTTTGAAATTCACTTAAAAAACCATAGGTTTCAGGCACGTTATAGTTAGAAATTAGCATTTAAAAAACCTTTGAAATTCACTGAAAAAACCATAGGTTTCAGACACGTTATAGTTAGAAATTAGCATTTAAAAAACCTTAGAAATTCACTGAAAAAACCATAGGTTTTAGGGACAGTTATAGTTAGTTGGACATTTCACTCGTACAAAACCATAGAAATTCCCCCGTTATAGTTAGTTCAGCTAACTATAACTCGCGCCCCGCAATGCACTGCTGATGACGTCACATATTACATCACTCATGACATGGTCAGTGACATCACTGATGACATCACTGATGACATCTCAAATGACATCACTGATGACATCACTGATGACATCATCCACGTGATCATCTGATGCACCTCCTCACACCCTAATATAACCTTTGATACACCCACTCTAAATTACAGACTGCCATTCGCAAAACCATAGACACTCCAACACCAATAACTACATACCCACTCACTGATTCTTAGGTCTACACACATCCACTCACTCACCCATACAGTCACTCATACTTACGGTCACTCAGTACAGGACTATCATATGCACTCATACTCCTATATAGACACTCAAACACCGCCACTCATCCATAGAGGTACTCACACACCTAGTCAGTCATGCAAATAATTAAACACACTGCCATTTACTCACCTATACAGTTATACACACACCAGCTCACTTACTCATACAAATACTAGCACATTCTTACGCTCTTATACAATCACTGATACAAGCACACACTCATCCATACAGTCACTCTCACAATCACACACTCTCGCTTATAGCTATTTATATACTCCAACACACATATATACTGCCTTTCACATATGTAGTTACTCACACATGTACCACTGGGACATACATTCACTCACTAACACACTCTTACACACACTTACCCACCCATACAGCCTATCACAGATGCACTCTTGAAACCATCCACCCAGTGAATCACCCACTCACACATCTATGCACAGAGTTGCACACACCCCACCCACACAAACACTCAGGCACCCATACAGATACTCAGACAACCAATCAATAACTCATATAGACACTCATATAGCTATTCACAAACCCATGCAGCCACTTACACAGCAACAGACAGACAGTTACAGACATTCACCCAGTTTAGTCACTAACCCTTGCATTCAGTAAGATACGTTTAATCACTCACTTATAGAGTCAGTCACGCACCTACTAAATCCTTCATCCACACACTTATACACCCGCTCATTCTTCAATACACCTTTCCCTATATATTAAAAATACTTAAACTTTACAGAAACACAGTCACTGGATGATGTCATCAGTGATGTCATTTGAGATGTCATCAGTGATGTCATCAGTGATGTCACTGACCATGTCATGAGTGATGTAATATGTGACGTCATCAGCAGTGCAATGCGGGGGCGCGAGTTATAGTTAGCTGAACTAACTATAACGGGGGAATTTCTATGGTTTTGTACGAGTGAAATGTCCAACTAACTATAACTGTCCCTAAAACCTATGGTTTTTTCAGTGAATTTCTAAGGTTTTTTAAATGCTAATTTCTAACTATAACGTGTCTGAAACCTATGGTTTTTTCAGTGAATATATATATATATATATATGTGTGTGTGTGTTCACTGAAAAAAACAAAGGCTACAGGGATGTTATGGTTAGGGAATAGCATTTTAAAACAACATAGAACTTCACTGGAAAAGCCAAAGGTTAAAGGGACGTTACAGTTAGGCTCAGACTTCACAGTACCAAACCATAGAAATACAGCAGTTTTAGTTACCTGAGCTGATATAACTTATGCCCCGCAATGCACTGCTTATGACCTCACATATTACATCACTCATGACATGGTCAGTGACATCAGTGATGACATCTCAATTGACATCACTGAGGACATCAACAAACAGAACCACTCACACCCCATACAACCACTCATTCACACACCCATTCATTCATCCATAGAGCTACTCATGCACCCACTCACTCACCCATGCAGCTACTTACACCACCACTCACTCACCCATACAGCTACCCACACTGCCACTCACTCACGCATATACCAACTCACACATCCATTCACTCACCCAAAAAAACACATGCATTCACACATCCATACAACCACTCACACACCCACTCACTCACCCATATAGCCACTCACACACCCATATAGCCGCTCACACACCCATTCACTCATCCACACAACCACCTACATATACATTCACACATCCATACAACCACTCACTCACCCATACAGGCACTCACAAAGACACTAACTATGCAAAGCAGCCACTCACACACCCACTCAAGTAGCCATACACCCACTCAAATACCCACTCACCCATACACCCACTCACACATCCACTCACTCACCCATACAGCCACTCACACACCCATTCACTCACCCACACAACCACTTACATACGCATTCACACATACATACAACCACTCACACACCCACTCTGTCACCAATACAGCCACTCACAAAGACACTGACTGTGCAAAACAGCTACTCACATACCCACTGATCCACTCAAACAGCCACTTGCTCACCCATACACTCACTCACATACCCACTCACCCATACAGCCACTCACGCGCCCATACAGCCACTCAGACAGCCACTCACACACCCACACAACCACTCACATACCCATTCACAGACCCATACAACCACTCACTCACACACCCATTCATTCATCCATAGAGCTACTCATATACCCACTCACTCACTCACCCATGCAGCTACCTACACAGCCACTCACTCACCCATACAGCTACCCACATCGCCATTCACTCACCCATAAACCCACTCACACACCCATTCACTCACCTAAAAAACCACTTGCATTCAAACATCCATACAACCACTCACACACCCACTCACTCACCCATACAGCCACTCACAAAGACACTAATTGTGCAAAGCAGCCACTCACATACCCACTCACGTACCCATAAACCTACTCAAATAGCAACTCACTCACCCATACACCCACTCACATATCCACTCACTTACACATATAGGGCCACTCACACACCCTTTCACTCACCCACACAACCACTTACATATGCATTCACATATACATACAACCACTCACACACCCACTCTGTCACCCATACAGCCACTCACAAAGACACTGACTGTACAAAACAGCTACTCACATACCCACTGACTTACCCATATACCCACTCAAACAGCCACTCACTCACCCATACACTCACTCACACACCCACCCATACAGCCACTTACACACCCACGTATTCACCCATACAGCCACTCACACACCCATCCAGCCACTCAGGTAGCCACTCACACACAGATACAGACAGTCACACAGCCACTCAGATGACATATGCTAGATATAGTATCACTCATTAGTAGTACAGAAAGAATGGTAATTTAACTAATGCAGTAGCTTAGTATATATCTTTAAGTCTCAGAAACGTTTACGAAACACTTACACTCACTGGATGATGTCATCAGTGATTTCATTTGAGATGTTATCTGTGATGTCATCAGTGAGGTCACTGACCAGGTAATGATTGATGTAATATGTGAGGTCATAAGCAGTGCATTGGGGGGTGTAAGTTATAGTTAGCTCAGGTAACTATAACTGCTGGATTTCTATGGTTTTGTACGTGCGAAATCTAAGCCTAACTATAACGCCCCTGTAACCTATAGTGTATTCAGTGAATGTTTTTTTTTTTAAATTTTGTTATCTAACTGTAACATCCCCGTAACCTTTTGGTTTTTTTTCAGTAAATATCAAAGGTTTTTTACATTCTTTTTCCTAAATATAACATCCCTGTAACCTTTGTTTTTTAAGTGAATTTCAAAGGTTTTTCAAATTCTATTTGTAAAGTATTATGTCCCTGTAATGTTTAGTGTTTGAGTTAATTTCTAGGGTTTATTTCTAATACTAAGTATGCTACAATTTATTTTGATTTTAAATTTAGCATTTTTTTTAACAACAGACATTCTTTTTTATAACTATACTTTATATATGTTTTAAAAAGTAAAAATCACATAAAAACTTTTTTAAAACAAACTTTATTTATTTTTGTTTTGTCGAGCCTTGTACAATCCTGAATACAGTTGGTACATAGTTGGGTTAGAGATGCAGTTTGTCATACATATTGAATACCAACAAGTTACAGCTAGTATATGGTTGCTATTTTGCATAATTTAACCATGTATTTAGACTTTATTGTCATTCTTTTAGTGCAGGCTTATTATATCTGGATATAATTACAAAGTGATAACTAAGTAACCCAACCCCTCCCCTCCCTCCCCCAACCTCTGTACTGGCTCACCCCCCCGTTTATGGTATTGACGTGCGTTTCTACCTCGGTTACCTTGTTGTCTCATGTAGGGGCCCGTGATTAGTATGGCATAGTATTGTGTGTCTGTCCTAGACCTAGATAGGTCCGTACCGTGTGGTGTCAGGGCAAAGAGACCTCTCTTATGTGTCATGTGTTGTGGGGAAGGGGGTAGGTTCGGTGGCTTTGAATGCCTCAAGCATGAGGTCCCAGTCCATAGAAATCAGATTCTTCCACAGTCCCTCCTCTCGCCTTATGACTGCGCTCTCTGCTCCCCCCCATCGGGCCACCTCCCCATGCCAAATGTGGACCGCTGGGGGGCGGGCTGATTTCCATCTCATTGTTATGCAGCATTTAGCTATAAGGAAGGCTAGGTCAGTGAAGCAGAGCTGTACTTTCTGTGTTTTTGGACACCGATGCAGTCCCAGTATACAGCCTTTGGCGGTGTCCCACACAGTGAGGCCTGTGACATTTCCTATGATGTGTGTGACTACCAACCAGAACCCTCTGAGTCGTGGGCAGGACCATAACATGTGCAAAATATCTGCCTCTTCTGCCTGGCATCTAGGGCAGTTGTGCTGTGTGTTTGGATACATGCGCTGTAAGCGGTGCGGGGTGAGGTAGGCCCTATGGAGTATCATATACTGTATCAATTTAAATTTAGCTTTGCGTGATACCTTTTTGGGGTATTCTAAGAGGGCGGTCCACTCTTTATCTGTCAGCTCCGTTTCCAGGTCCCTGGACCATTTGTCACATAGTCCATTGAGGGAGGTTCCTGTGTGTGCCCGGGTTCCCTTGTACAGCCATTTTATGAGGTGGCGCCCTTCACCCATTAGGTACATAGCATGTACCAGTTCATGTGGCAGGGGTTCTTCCCTATCTGGAGCCCAGTGTCTCCTCACATAGCAGAGTATGACCACGTGTATCATGAACAAATTGCTTGGGACCCCGTTCTCTCGAGCAAAGTTCTCATGGTCCTTTAGGACGCGGTTATTAAACAGCGCCCCTACTGTGGTAACCCCTTCCTCAGTCCAGCTGAGTATGTTTCATTTAGTAATCAAGCCAGTGGGTGTGGGGATTCCTAGTAAGGGAGTGTTATTGGCGTATGGGGCGCTTGTGCTTGTAGTGTAGCGCCTTTTTCCAGTATGTGAGTGCTATGCATAGAAGCATCGGGCTCTTTTGGGGATCGTGCTCCGGGGCAGCAGTAGGGTGTGTAGGACTCCTCAGTTGATGGCTTGTTCAGTTTAACCCAGCTCGTGCAGGTTGTGCCCGGCGAGCCAGTACGATAGCCATTGAAGTTGGCTTGCGTAACAGTTGGCGCGAAAGTCCGGCACCCACAACCCACCTCTGTCTGTCTCCAGTTGCAGTTTGATGAGTCCCACCCTTCTGTGGCCGTTCCATCAGATGCGGTCCGATAGTAGTGTATCTAGTGTTTTAAACAGGGAGGTAAGGATCAGTACCGGTACGTTTGTAAAGAAATATAACAGAGGTGGGAGAACCACCATCTTAGAGTTGGCTATACGGCCCATAACAGAGGGTGGTAATGAGGTCCAGAAGGTCGTCTGGGAGCGCCGCGCCCTCACTGCTCTGGTTAGGTTGCCCTCCAATAGGTCCTGTGGGTTCCTGTAAATTTGGATGCCTAGGTATTTGAATGTGTGCTTGGCTACTGAGAGAGAGAGCTGCCCAAACCAGATCGTGTCCGGGCGCTCGCCAGGGTGAAAGAAGAACACTTGGGATTTTGTTTCATTTATGGCGAGGCCTGAGATATGTTTGAAGTGTTGAAAATACTTGGCATCGGCTCCAGGTCGCCAGTCAGGTCGTGGGAGTATGCTATTAGGTCGTCTGCATATGCTGACAGCACATGTGCAGTGTTTCCTATTCTAATACCTATTTGTCCTGCGTCCCTCCGCAGCTTGAGCGCTAGAGGTTCTAATGCAAGTACGAAGAGTAGTGGCGACAAGGGGCATCCTTGGCGAGTGCCCTGGCCCACTGGATATGGGCGCAAAATGTGGCTTCTGGTGCAAACTCGCGCCATGGGGGCCATATACAGAAGCTTAACCCATTGCAGGTATGCAGGTGGTATGCCAAACTTTCCCATGACCTTTACCATGTACTCCCATTTAAGGGTGTTGAAGGCCTGTCTCAGGTACATGGAAATGCATCCTGCATTCAGGCGTTCTATTGGGGAGGCCTCCATGACATGGTACAGGCGTCTGATATTCAGAGATGTGCTGCGTGCTGGGAGGAAACCGCATTGGTCCGTATGGGTTAGTTTTGGTAGGTAGGGAAGTAACCAGCGTGCCAATACTTTGCTTAATATCTTATATTCTGTGGCAAGGAGCGACAGTGGACAGTACCCTGCTATATCCGTGGGGGCTCGCCCCGGTTTTGGGAAGGACACCACTAAGGCTTGCATAGTAGAGAGTGAGAGGTTTCCCATGTCTAGGGCGGTTCGATATAGTCGCTCCAAATGGGTGACCAGTTTGTCTGAGAATGTGTCGAAAAATTCTATCGGCAGGACATCTAGACCTGGGGCCTTGTTGCATGGCAGCTCTCGGATGGCCTCTTTAATTTCCGCTCTGGTGATCAGACCTGACAAGTCGTCCTGGGCTGCCCGTGTAAGTTGGGGATAGATTAGGGCATCTAGAAAGACGTCCGTGGGCTCACTCACTGCTTCCGTCAGGCATTGGTATATGGTCTCATAGTATACACAGAATGCCTAGTTTATTGCTTGCTGTGTGTTCACAGTGTCTCCTCCAGGCGTGGTTATTTCATGTATTGGGTTGGGTGCATCTCTTAATAGCCTTGCAAGGAGCGCTCCTGACCTGTCTGCCTCTGTGTGTTTTATCTGGGTATAGGATCTGTAGTCCATAACCCTGAGGCGTTCCAACAGATCGGCGTGCTGTATGCGTACCTCCTGCAGCGGTGCCGTTTTGATGGGTCGCTTGTTTCTTCCTGCTCTAATTTGTTCATGCTGTTTTCAACAGAGTTAAGATTTGTATGTATTTCTTGTCTCGTCCCTGCTGTGGTACTGATAGCAGTGCCTCGTATGACTGTTTTAAATGCGTCCCACTCTATGAGGCGCGAGGAGGTCGAGTTGGTGTTCTCCGTAAAATAATTGGTAATGGCTGATGCCACAGTAGCCTGAAAGACGGTGTCTTCCAGTGTTTAGGGCTATAGTTTCAAGGTGGGGACCGGTGTGGGGATCCTGCCCCATGCTAGGGTGATATCTAATGGATTATGGTCTGAGAAAGACTTCCCCAAGTAAGTGGTGTGAGTCACTTGTGTAGTTAGGGAGAGGGAGCAGAGTATTCTATCTATCCGTGTGTGGAGTTGGTGGGTCGGGAAGTAGAAGGAGTACTCCCTATTGGTCTGGTTCTTTAAACGCCATACATCTCCCAGTGCCCAGCCCCCAGACCATCTGCACAGTGCCTCGGATTGCCTAATGGACCCTGCGCCCTGAATTGGGGGTGTGAGCGATCTATTTGGGTGTCCAGTACTGCATTGTAATCTCCGCCCAGTATCCATGGGTAGCCCTTCCAGTCTGCCAATGTTGTGTTGAGGCTTGTAAGAAATTTGTCTTGCTCAAAGTTCGGGGCATATAGGCTGCCTATTATTATGTGTGCGCCATCTAGCGTGCCATGAACCAGGATGTATCTACCCTGTGGGTCTGCGCGCTGCTCCAATGCCACAAACGGGACCCCGTGCCTGATCCATATTGTCGCCCCTCTAGCAAAGGCTGAGTAGGATGTGGTGAACACTTGTCTCCTCCACTTTTTGTGTAGTTTTGTCGCTTTGGAGTCAGTAAGGTGGGACTCCTGCAGGAATACTACCTGTGCCCTACGCCTATTTAATTGCGCATGTATCCTGTGGCGCTTGTGAATTGAGCCCAGTCCCCTTACATTCCAGGTTATTATGTTTTACGTGCCCAACATGTGGTTGTGTTTCTGTGTGTGTTTCTTAGGCCTGTCTTAGGCAGCAAAGTTGGCAGTGCGTGTTGTGTGACGGGGGGCGAGCCAGTGATCCCAAAAACCTTTGTAACATTCAATACTAGGTCCAGCTCTGGAACTGTGCTGGTCCAAACTAAAAACACAACTGTGTTAACTTTAACCCTGGGCGTAGTTCGCGAAGTAGCGCTACGCGAAGCTACGCGAAGTGCACTTCGCACTACGCGAGCTACGCGTAGCACTACGCGAACTGCGTAGTGCACTGTTCGCGATGATTGCACAGTGCCGGATGCTTGTCCGCACTGTGCAATCATTGAAAACGGCATCTTGCACAGTGCGAGCTGTTTTTACTGCCGCTCGAGTAGATTTTTACTCGAGCGGCAGCTTCTCAACGCGGACTGGTAGTTTCTCATCGCGAGCGGTCGCGAGCATACGTGACCACTCGCAATGAGAAACCTGACCTCCCCGCGTTGAGAATCTCGCCGGGAGGTTTATTTTCCACGCTCGCGATCGGCAACTTGATGTTGCTGATCGCGAACGAGGAAAAAGTCTCGCCGGGATGTCATTTTGCTTGCTCGCGGTCGCCAACTTGACGTTGAGGACCACGAGCAAGCAAAAAATGACCGCTGCACTACGCTACACGTGTTCGCACTGTGCTACGTGCAATTCGCGTAGTGCGAAGTAGCGCAAACTTCGCAAACTACGCGAGCGTAGCGTAGTGCTTTGCCCAGGGTTAGTTAACTTTTAACAGAGGATGGTTTGCTTTCGCAGTGAGGGGGGTGTCTCTTGTGCCTAGCATGATGCGGTAGGCGGTGTAGTAGCCCCTAAGTGTCCGGACCATGTTCATTTGATAGGAATTTAATGAAGCTGGGGGGAATACATGCGCCGCTGGCGGCGGTCACCTTCCTTAGTCCCGTTTGTGGACAGTTCAGACAAGTCGGGGCACTCCGGCCAGGCGCCTCTTCAGCCCAGGAAGTCGTCGACTGTTTGGGGGGTCACAGTGCGGAACAAGGCGATGCTGTTCTCAGAGTCAGAGTGCATGTTGTTTTCTTCAGACGATTCCGACTTTGAGGGGGAATTTGCAGTCCCTGAATGTAGCCGCTGCTGAAAGTGCCGATTTTCTTCCCTTTAGGGCCTGCTCAGGTGTAGGGCTCTTTGCGTGGGACTTGCGGCTTGGTTTGGTGCAGCGTGTCCGCCTTTCTGTCGTGCTTTTTAGGCTCAGGTGTGCACTTTGTGACGAGTTTTCCGATGTTGTCAGTGGAAACATAACCTCTAGCCATTCATCCGCCTCTTCTTGGCTGTCAAAGAAGTATGTCTTTTGGTCATGGATGACCTTCAGGCGAGCGGGGAACAACAGGGCGTACTTGAGGTCCAGGGTTCTAAGTTTCTTTTTGGTCGCTTGATACGAGGATCTCCTGCGCTGAACAAGGATTGTGTAATTCGGGTATAGCGAGTTCCGTTGATTCTCGTATTGGATTGGAGATCTCTCCCTGGCCATTTGTAATAGAGTGTCTCGGTCCCTGTAGTTTAGTATACGGATGATCATGGGGTGCGGCGGGGCACCCGCTGCCGGCCTCCCAGTGGGGATCCTGTGGGCCCGTTCTACACAGAAAAGGTCAGAGAGGCCTTAGGGGGCCACATGCTCACGGAGCCACTGCTCCATGAATCTGGTGGCATTGGGGCCCTCACAGCGTTCCGGAAGGCCGATGATGTGGCGTTGTTCCTTCTTGTTCGCCCTTCAGCATCTTTGACCCTGTCCTGAAGCCCAGACATTTGTTGTTGCAGCTGCGCTATTTGTTCCATATGTTCTTTGTGTTGTGGTAGCATTTGTGTCAAGGTTAGTTTGTTGGCCTTTACCGTGGCTGCTAATTTGTTGTGGTCCGCTTTGAGGAGGGTGGTCAGTGAGCCTATTTGTTGTTCTATTGCCTTTCGTGCATCTTAGACCTCCTGCAGGATTAAGTCCAGCTTATCCGGGGCTGACTCCATATTTGTAGGTGGGATGCAGCTGAATGGAGGGGTTTGGCTGGTGTTGTCTGCTTCTTCTGGCTGTTGCATGTTCGTGGTGGTTGCATCTGGCAGCTTTCCTTTAGGGCGCCCCATGATGCTGCAGTTGCCGGTTCTGGTAGTGAGTAGGCTCTGTTGGACTTTCAGGGTGGCCGTGCCTTCTGGTGCTTGAGGTCTTTGGTTTCGGTGTGTAAGCTAGTCAGGGCTTGGTTACTGTCCTTGTTACTTCCACAGTGTGGGGGGTAGGGGCGCCGGGCGCTCCCGCCACACGCACCTGCCCTTCTAGCGTATGCAATGCAGGGAGAGCTGGGAGATTCATTTGTCGGCTTATCTCTTCTGGTGCTCAGGAATGCAGCCCTGGTTCCCGGTCACAATGCAGGTATAGGGCCCATGGGGTGTGCCTAGGACTGCGCTCCACGTCTCTCCATCCGCCTGCAGGTGGCCCACCGCTTCTAGTCTTGTGGGTTCTGGACTCGTTGCCTCTGAGACACTCCAATGAAAGACCGTTCTATGTTATCTCTGTCCTCCATTGGCACCTCTCTGACCTGGGTTGTAGGCCGCGGCGTGGGGCCCAGGCATCAGAACTGGCCTCAATTTATGCTCGGGATGCATTCAAGCAGGCTCACTGCGTCGCCGGCTGCTCCCTCCGGTTCTGGATCCCCTGCAGCGGCGTCGAGTCTCGTCAAGGTGCCTATTCCTCCATCCTAGGTCGCTGCTCCCATCCGCCGTTCCATTAACATTCTGCGCCATAGAGGCGTCTCTCCAGGCCCGGTTAGGGTGCTTGGGTGTTAGGCCACAGCGTAGGGCCCAGGCACCAGGAGTCAGCCTCTGTACCGGCCTCACTTCAGTTTGGAACTCAGGTCGCGTTCGTGGGCGGGGCTCCTCATCCGATCCCCCCGTCACCAGACTCACTGCTCCACAGTGTTGCTGCGCTTGCTCTGGATCTGTATCTGGCACCTCTGGGTACAGCGGCGAGTGGGCCTAGAGTGCCCCGGCCTTCTGCGTGGCCCGCCCGGCCCGGCTCACAGCAGGCAGCGGCCCGTCTCCCAGGTCAAGCCCGGTCAGGGCTTGGGAAGACGCTTTGGCTTCACAACCCTCAGCCACAGTCCACGGATGGAGCACCGGGGGCTTGCCAGGTAGGGAGGGCTCCGCGGCGGCACAGCGCGGGGGAGGCAGGTCGCAGGTCAGCTCCAATGGGGGACCGGAGGTCTCCACCGATCCGTCGCTATGTCTCAATCCCGGATCCTCTGGGAGTATTATTGACCCCACCTCTCAGCAGCGGAGGGGCCACAGCAATTGCCCTCCGTCCTCGCCATTGGTGTCACTCAGCCCCAGCACAACGCCACCACTCTGTCCCCGGGCGCAACCTCTCCGGTGCATGTACGGCACCCGGCCTGGGTTCCTCCGTCACCTCCGGGAATCACTAGGTCGCTGGTGTTTTTGAAGCGACCGCTCGGTGCCCCCTCTGTGCCGCTACAGGCTGGGGGGTGTTGCATTAGTGGATGGCCCCCAGCTTCGCTTGGTATTGCAGGATATTCGGTCCGGGCACGGAGCTCAGCTAAGTTGCGACCGCCATGTTCGGCGGTTAGCCACGCCCCCCTCATAAAAATCACTTACATATTTAATGTAAAATATATAATGTTTTTGTAAATGTAATTGTACAAGTTTTATATATTTAATTTTATATTTTTGATTCCGCAGTACCTTTGCGGCTCCAAAAACATAGACAGGACCACAAATACTCTATGGTTTTTAATTCTGATTACATGATCAGAATCAATTCACCTCCGTGGAGTCACCGAAAATGTTTAACATTTTTTCACATATGTACCTCCCTCTATTTTCATTAATGATTTTAGTGTGAACATATTTTCAAGTATATATATGGCAACCTACATCTTTTTTAGTCTGGAAGCATTTTACAATACCTTCAGGGTAAAAGAAGATTACGGCTAAATATGTGCAGCATAATATTTGCAGAAAGCAGTTATCCAGGGGCACTGCAAAGAAGTATTCACATGGGACAAGTTTCATGTGGAAGCACTTAAACAATTCATGAAAGGGTCTACAACTGGATGATGCGGGAGAAAGCAAGTGCAGGAGGACAGTCCACCTCTACAGCATCCTTTGGAGAACCATCATCAGCTGCAGTCATTACAATACCAGCTGCCTGTGAAGAATTGAGTGAGATGGTTGCTAACTGTGAGAAAAGTCGCTGTAAAATTGTCTTCTGTGGGTGCATTCTTGGATACAGCGAAGAAGCATTGCTCTTAGTTTTGTTTTTTTTGCATCTAGTTACCACATAATGCTTTTGAAGCCTGAAGCGAGTTACTTCTTTGCATTTCCATATCCTTACCCTTTCTCTACCCTGTTTACTTTTTGTTAAAAAAACAAGAAAAAAAAACCTTTTAAAAACTCTTCTATAAAAAAATGGTTCTTTTTAGAACCACCACCTGGTCAAACAAAGAACCAACTCTGTGTTTTTAATGTGTCAGTGACTGTAATGGTGTGAGACTGGATGTGTCAGTGGTTGTATCGGTGTGTGCCTGGGTGTGTCAGTGGTTATATCAGTGTGTGCATGAATGTACTAGTCTCTGTTTTGGAGTGTGGCTGGGTGTGTCAGTGCCTGCATTGGTGTTTGGCTGGGTATATAAGTGGCTCTATCGATGTGTGAGTGGGTATATTATTGGGTGTATGAGTGATTGCCTGAGTGTGTCTGTGACTGTATCGGTGTGTGCCTGGTTGTGTCAGTTTATATATCAGGGTGTACCTGGGTGTGTCAGTGCCTGTAACAATGTGTGCCTCATTTTGTTAACATCTGGATTAGTGTGTGGCTGGGTGTGTCAGTGGCTGTATCAGTATGCGTGTTTGAGATGCTGTATCAGTGTTTGGCTGAATGCCTAAGTGGCTGTAACGATATGTGTTTGGGTGTGTCATTGGCTGTATGAGTATGTGTCTGGGTTTGTCAGTTTTTGTATCGGAGTGTAACTGGGTATATCAATAGTTGTATCAGTGAGTATATGGGTATGTCAGTGGCTGTATCGGTATGTCCTGGGTGTGTCAAAGGTTGTGTGAGTGGGAGCCTGGTTCTGTCAGTGGCTACATTGGTGTTTGCATAGATGTGTCAGTCTCTGTGCGGCTTTATCAGTGTATAATTGGGTGTGTGAGTAGCTGTATTGATGTGCGTGCATATGGGTGTGTGAGTGGCTGTATCAGTGTATAGCTGGGTGTATGTGTGGCTGTATCAGTGTGTGGCTTGGTGTCTGAGTGGCTGTATGAGTGTGTGAGGTGGTATGTGAATGGCTGTATGGGTGAATGAGTCTATGTAAGTAGGTGTTCTCATGTGTAAATGGATATGTGCCTGACTGTATGGGATTTTGAGTAGGTGTGTGAGTGAATGTGTGAGTGTGTCTCTACTTGTGTGAATGACTCTATAGGTGTGTTAGTTCATGTATGAGTACCTGGATGGGTGTGTTTGAGACCCATAAGTTACATTGGTAAAATATATTTTTATAACTTTAAAAATAAATGTTATTTACACATTACAATACAATTTAAAACAAACAATTAACAAATAAACATAACATAACTTTTTTAACTATTTACAAATACACTTTTGTGCACAAGTACTCCAGATAGATGCAGGTATGTGTTTAGACCAGCAAGGACAAAACAAAGTGATTTCTGGAAGCATTTTGCAATACCTTCAGGGGAAAAGAAGTTTACAGCTAAACATGTGCACTGCAATATTTCTGGCAAGCAGTTATCCAGGGGCACTGCCAAGACGTATTCACATGGGACAAGTTCCATGTGGAAGCCTTAAAAACAATTCATGAGAGGGTCTACAACTGAATGAAGCAGGAGAAAGCAGGTGCAACAGGACAGTCCACCTCTACAGCACCCTTGGGAGAATCATCATCAGATGCAGTCATTATAATACCAGCTGCTTATGAAGATTTGATTGAGATGGCTACTCACTGTACAAAATGCCACATTTTTATCCATGTAAAAATGTCTTCTGTGGGTGCATTTTCCCTTCTTTTACTGTTCTCAGGTTCTATACTCATATCATTAATGATGTACTGTTAAAAGAATCATCATTGAATAGTGGAGAAAAAAAATCATAAATATTGTTAAAAAAAACCCAAAACCGAACACTATGGGGCATTTTCACAAGTAGTTATCGCCGCGTTAGCGGCAGCTTTCTGCCGCTAATGCGGCGATAATTTTATCACCCTATTATCCAAGCTGTCACTAACAGCCGTTAGCGACAGTTTTTAGGCGAAAACGTCCGTTGTAAAGATCGCCACTTCTGTTAGCGATAATTATATGCAGGAGAGGCGTTCCCGTGCAAAAACGGCCACAAATACCACTTCTCCATATTCACAAGGGGATCCTTGAAGTTCTGAAGACCAAAAAAACTGTCTCTAACTGCAGTTAGAGCCAGTTACTTAAGACCAGAAAATAGCTGGTCTTAAAAATGTGGATAACACTTGGGGCCTCATCTCAGCAGGTTTTGGTGCTGGACAGCGCTGCAAGCAATGTTGCAGCGCTGCCCTGCGACAAAACTACAGTGCAGGAATGCACACCATCAATAAGATAGTGCGCATTCCTGGGCCCCAGTCATGAAAAGTGTTGCAGCGCTGCGACAAGACAGCGTTGCAACACTTCTCACTACACCCTTCTTGCAACAGCATGGATGCGCTGTATACACTGGACAGCGCTCCATGACGCAAGTAATGACAGATACGTCAGGAATCCTGACGTATCTGTCTGCGCTAAAGTCACGCATTGCTGCAGTCGTGTCACAACCATGACGCAACTCCATCAATGCATGGGCCAGCCTATCCCTGTGGCACTGCGCCACCCTCACGCCTTCCATCAGGCAGGCGGAAGGTACTGACGCAGTGCCGTTCATGAGGGGTGCCCGAATGTCGGCGCTGTTGGAGATCCATTGGTGGTGGTTGCGCGCTGCAGTGTCATCGTTTGGAAGCATTGGTGGAGTGTTGGTGCAGAGGGAGTTGACGAGACGTTCTTCGGTGGCCTTGATCCAGCTGCGAGGGGGTGCGATGATGGCGGTGGCGTCCGGTGGACAAGGTGAAGACGTGGTGTTACCAATGATGGTCGGTCCAGGAGAGTCCGGTGTTGTGGCTGTAGTTGAAGTTCCCGCTGGTGGAGGTGACGTGCTCGACCATGTGTCCTGCTATGTGGCTTGTTGCGGTGACTTGCTGCTTGCGTCTGATATAGGGGACCTTCCCCAGGAGGGGGTGGTGTTCTGGTCACTGGGGTTGTCCAGGTGGAACTTGAGTTCACAGAGTAGGATGTCGTCGGTGGATGGGAGACCCCGGGGTGCAATGAGGTCTACATTGGTATTGGAGAATGGGGGGCCATGGCCTGGGGGCCTGCACATGAGGGTGCTGCAGAGGATGTACTTGGGCTTGGTCCGGATCTGGGAGTTGAGGTGGTCCATGCTCACCCTTGGGTCATTAGAGTGCGTGGTCAGTCGGAGTGTGCTTCTGTAGGTGATGGAAATGCCTCCTCCTTGACGGTCGGGGTGCTCCTTGCGGGTGATACTACAGCCGTCAGTGATGGCGATGTCCGGTCCAGAGCAGAGGTTGGTCCTGGCAGGCGAGGTGGCGTCCAGGGTTGATGGCGAGGAGGGTGCTGGCGTCGTAGCAGTGGAGTGTCCAAGAGGAAGGCTCCTTGGTGCTGAGCGCGGTCCAGGGGCAGACGGATGCAAACGGCGTAGCCTATGGGTTGCCTTTGGCACGGGAGACGACCATTACAATGCAGACAGTACATCGTCAACAACGCAACTCCGACAACGCAGGTGCCGTTACATTGCATTTGATTACAACACATTGTGAGGTCAGTAATGGGGTAATTTAAAGTTTTTCAGGTGGGTATGGGTTTCGGATGTCTGATCAGGAAATTGGGGTGTGCTTTGGGGTAAAATATGATTATTGGGGTGTGTTTTGGGGGCTCAAAAAGGAATTCCAGAGTTCACGGTCGGGTTTGGGGTGCAAAGGTTAGTTTTGGGTTGCACTCACTGAAGTGGGAATAGTGATATTTATGTCTCCGCTATGCAACACCTACTCTACTGTTGCAATGTGCCTAGTATTAGTATGCATTGGAATGGAATGCAATGTTATAGCATGCGTCGCAACTACGTATGTGCCTTTGGCACACGAGTGGTACGCCCGCTGTGCATGGGGGCACAGCGTCCGCCATTGAGAAGTGCTGGGGGGGCTGGACAGTTGTGAGGGCAGCCAGGTGGTAGGGCATCGGGTGACTCGGAGGTTAGTCTGGGTGATGGGGGACAGGTGCCGGCGTGTGTCCCCCAGTGTTGGGTCGCCCATCCATGAAGGGTGTGTGCCACTGGGCGGTGCTTCAGGGCTAACCATGAGGGGGAGAGACGGAAAGCTTTGATAAGGGAAGGCGGGGGAGTGGCCTGGGAGAACGGCTTGATGTCAGGCAACCTTGAGCGTGGAGGGGCATACAGTGCCCTTATGGGAGGGGCATAGAGTGCCCTTATGAGGAAGCACCAGCCAGCATGAAAGGGGCAAGCCTGCCCCGAGGGGCACAGAGGCAGGCAGTAAGAGCATATGCACAGTGCAGCCTGGAAGGAAACCCCTAGAAGGGGGGGCGGAAGCAACACCAGGCATCCAGGGAAGGGAGCTCATAAGGGCCATTTGGAAGCCTGGGCAGGGTGGCCCTTCAGGGGTGGAGGGGCGATCGTGGGTGGGGAGGGGAACAGGTGCCTTGCAGTGTTGTCCTTGAGGGGGCATAGAGCACTCTGTAAAGGAGGTCCGTGAGAGAGCACCGGGCAACCTGGGAGGGTACCTGGAAACCCTGGAGGTCAGCCCATCTGAGCACCTGGGTGGTGAGCCCACGAGAGACCACCGGGCATCCTACAAGGCCGGCCCTTCACAGGGCACCCGGAAACCTGGGAAGGCAGCCCATGACAAGGGCATCCTGGGAGGTCAGCCCATGAGGCAGGCACTAGGCATCCAGGGAGGGCAGCCCTTCACAGAGCACCTGCAAACCTGGTGCCCATGAGGAGGGTGCAGGCAGCTCTTCACCGAGCACCTAGAACTCTGGTGCCATGAGGAGGGCAGTCCTTCACAGAGCACCTAGAAACCTGGGAGGTCCGTCCATGAGAAGGGCACCCTGGGGGACAGCCTTTATGGGTGGCACCTGGGTGCATTAAGGGCATCACACGAGGGTAGAACTGGGCATCCTGAAGCCCACGAGGGGCACACTTTGAAGCCTGGGCGGCCGGCCCAAGAGAGGAGCGCCTGGGGAGGTGCAGACTTCGAGGTCGGCCCTGGCATGGCAGGAAAGGAACCCCCAAGAAGGGCACTGCAGAGCCTCCGTGTGCAGTCCTCCAGGGGGCACAGATCAACCTGGGTAGGTATCCCATGAGGGGGCATCGTGCAGCCTGGGAGGGTGCACTGTGCTTGATGCCCCTCTGTGGGCCTGGGGGGAAGGCAAGGTGGGAGGCGCACGTGAACCTAGGTGTGTAGTTCATGATGGGGCACATGGTAGTCTGGATAGGCAGCCGCGGTGGGGGGCACCAGAGAGCCTGCACTGTAGTCTTTGAGGTGGCTCTGGCCAGCCAGGGAGGGTAGACCAGGAGAGGGGCGCCAACGAGCCTGCCCCAGGCACTCTGGAGTGCTGCCGAGACATACCCCTAAACGTGTTAAGTGCAAGCTTAGGCCGTCGAGAGCATGAATCATGCCCATGCAAGGACCGGCGCCCGCCCTCTCCTCTGCATTTTCGCAGCCACAGCCTCAAAATGTAAATATTTTATCAGGACAGGCAGCCCTGAAATGAAAAGACTGCCTCCGTTGCCACGGCTGCCCCGGGCTGCAGGTTCTAAATGATGCATCCGTTTTTTAACATGATCTGTTTGTGTTAGAACTGAAACGATCTGGCCCTGACAGGGCTGTCGGTGCTGTATGGCCATCAGTGGACTGGCTGGGGGCGCTCCCTCCCCCATCCGTTGGTGAGCCCCGTGGGTGGACGCATAGGTCAGCCCTCTGAGGTGGGTGAGGTTAGAGGCACCCGCTCCCGGAGGCCTGCCGTTCCCATGGCTATCTCTGGCTGGCGTAGGGCATGAACAATGCATCCATCCCCTGCAGCTCGCGCCGAGAGGCAGGTATGTGCACCGGCGCAGTGTACTATGTCCACGTCAGAAACCGAGGAACGGCACCTACTACCAGAGAATCCACCCTCGTTCCTTCCCCACACAGGAAGCGGCGCGCAGCTTCTCTTCGCCTTCTCCAAAGGGATAAAAACAACAAAAAAACAAACAAACAAATACCACCACACGAACATCAGCCCTGGGGTGGCTTCTTTTTCCACCGTAAATTAGTGTAGTGAATGAGCCGAGCTTCCCGGGGCGTGGGTGTGACAAGGACCACACGAGAATGCAATGCACCAAAGGTAGCCCCAAGGATGGCACGCAGGGTACCTCTCTGGTTTGCTTGTACATGTTCGGTGCATGTGTGTATTTACCTCTGTGACTGTATAAACTGCACGTGTGGGCTAGTGTTTGAGTGCGTGTTGCCACCTTCGGTATGCGCCTTAGTCTGTGCTGGTGTTCGCACCTGTGCTTTTTGTGAGCCCATTAGTGCAGTGCCGGCGCGCATGCATGTATTGTGTGTATGCATATCTATCTGGCCTGGATGTTAGAGTGAGGGAATGACTTCACGTACCTGTGCACGTGTTTGTATGTACATGCCTAATTTTTATATAATTGCCTGTGTGTGTTTACCATGCTTCTGTCAATGTTAGGGTTTGCGTGTTCCTGTGCTGTGTATTATATGTGCTTATGTCTTCTATGAGTGTGTGTGTGTGGTTGTGTTTAGGTGTGTGTATGGTATTGTACTTTGGTTTTGCGGGTATGCATACTTCTGTCTTGTATGTGTGTGTCAGTGTGTGTTTATGTGTGTGTGTGCTCTTGTGCTGTGCGAGTGCGAGTATGCATGCTTCTGTCTTCTATGAGTGCGTGTGTTTATGTGTGTGGGCTCTTGTGCTGCGCATGTGCGAGTAGGCATGCTTCTGTCTTGTATGAGTGCATGTGTGTGTGCGGTTATGTGCTTGTGCTCTTGTGCTGTATGTGTGCATACGGGTGCGTGTTGTGGATGTTTGTGTATGCTTGTATTGGTGTGGCCCACGCACACTAGAGGCAACAATGGGCATTCACGCGCCCACGCTATACACCGGTCACTGCAGTGCCCATCCCCAAGCAATACAATTACATGCCAATCATGAATTATTGAACGCGCTTCACCTCTTCCAAAACACAGGGGTGTCCCTCCTTCGACCGGCGCAGGTCCCTAATTCCCAGCGATGTCCCCTGGCGTGCAAGTGCATTGACTGCTAAGTCATAGGGGCATATTCACAAGGAGTTATCGCCGCGCTAGCGGCACCTTTCTGCCACTAACGGGCCTATCGCTAGGTATCGCCCGCTAACGCCGGATTTCCTATCGCCATCGCGCTGATGTTAGCGGCAGTTTTCACCGCCGTTCCCTGATACTATCGCCATGCAGCGACGGCTTGTTAATACGCCGCTAACATGGCAATAGTTTTCAGGGTTAGGCGGCGATAAAAAAACTGCCGCTAACTGGCGTTTGCGATAGGTATCGCCGGTCCTTGTGAATATGCCCCTATGTGTATGTAAGTAGGTGTTTGCATGAGTAAATGGGTGTGTGACTGTATGGGATTTTGAGTGGGTGTGTGAATGCATGTGTGGGTGTGCCAGTACCTATGTGAATAACTCTATAGGTGTATGAGTTTGTGTATGGTACCTGTATGGATGTATTATAATTCCACAAATACATTTTATTAACACATTACAATACAATTTAAAACAAACAATTAACAAATAAACATAACATAACTTATTTAACTATTCACAAATACAGGAACACACCCAAACCTTAACTTCGGATTGGCTACACTAAGACCCAAATGATAAATTTCATGGCATGCCAACATGGCATGAATGAATACTTGTATCATTCTCATGGTGAGCTGAACTGTATCTTGTGAAATTCAGGAGCACCAACTTGTTTTCAACCCTCAGTTCTGTAGAGTGTTCATGGGATCACTTACAGAAGTTCTTAGAAAAGCAAACTCTAAAATTAAAAGCATCGACTTCAAGACACCATGAGAACTTAAAGGCAGAGTTGTGTATTTCCCAACTTTGTGCTGTGTAACATCAGTGGCAAGCAATAATGAAGAGACACTGTTAAAAATGTGGAAACATGTTGAAACCATCCATGAAAGGACAAACAATTACTTGGTGCATGAGAAGACAAGTGGAGGAGACCCACACTCACCACTTGCAGTAGTCTTGGGGGAACCTTCAAATGTTCAAGAAATAATAGTTCCAGCTTACTGCAATAAGTTATCTGAGATGATAACATTATACAATTTAAACCAAGTAATAAACATAACATAACTTATTTAACTATTTACAAATACACCTTTGTGCACAAGTACTTCAGATAGATGCAGGCTTGTGTTTAAACCAGCAAGGACAACCTTACCCTGTACTGGATGGGGAGGAAGAAATGCCACCTGCAAAAAAAGCAGTAATGTTTTGAAACAATTTAGTATTCCTTCATGTGACAAAAAGGTAGTGCCATGTTTATCCAGTCTGCAGCAAGCAAATATCGAGACACATTGTGAAGAAATATTCCCTTGAGACAAGTTCCATGTGGAAGCAGATCAAAACTATCCAAAAATGCATGTACCATTGCATGATGCTGGAGAAGGCAGATGCAGCAGGACAACAAACATCTGTAATAGCTTTAGGAGAATGAATGTAACTGGTTTTCATAGCTGTTCAAGCTGTCTGAGACAATTCATCTGCCAGATGCCCATGGCTGTAAAGATGTTGTTCGTGGCTGCATACCTTGATACAGTGAAGAATCACTGTTGTTAATTATTTTATTTTTTTACTCCCCGTGAACCTTTATGTTTTTAACAATCTGAAGCCAGTGCTTTCTCCCCAGTTGTCTTTGGGGAAAAAAGAATAAAAGTATAAATCTGTGTTGTATGCTTCTGTTCAGTTCCCTGTTTAAGTGTTTATGAGTTTTTGTATCTGTATATGTCATACACCCCACGTAAGTAAAATAAAATAGTACACATGAGTACTTTAATATTCTCAAAGTGGAATAAACCTACAAAGTGTTAAAGAATACACTATCAAATGTTTTCCAATCTCATCCTCAATACTAAAATGGAAACAAATGTACAAGTGAGTATATGGGTGTGTAAGTGAGTATGTCAGTAGGTGCATTGTTGTATTCCTCTTAGGGTATCCATAAACGGGCTTTCCAGTATCATGTCCTTATATAGGCACAATTCGCCCTGCCCTTATTTAGGCATAAAATCCCAGCCCTTATTTAGGCATTAAAACCATGCACTCCAAATACAGGCATGGTCTCTGACATCCGTCCACCCTAACGTCACAACGAGTTCATGAAGAACAGACCCTTAGGCTGCGGGAGTTTCCCTAGTCCAGGACTATTGATTTCTTCAAGGACTCATATATTATGCATGAACCATTATTCCTTAGGGGGTTCATTCACGACGTCTTTCGCTGTCCAACTCACGTCAATACTAACATTCTTAGGTGCTCTCAGGTATAAATATACCTTCCCTAGCCCCTGTAAACCAGAGGAGACCTCGACTTCAGAGGAGCCCGTTTCCCGGCCTGACGCACTGAGAGGACGCTGCCTTCCCTGCACGCAGAGAGCCCAGCTTCCAGCTTCCAGCTTCAGCCCCCGACATCGCCACTGCCATCCCGGACGGATACAAGATCACCCGCAGGGACCGCACCAACGGAGTCGGAGGAGGCATCGCCATCGTCCACAGGAACACCCTCAGAGTCTCAACCAACACCGACGACACCCTCAGCACCGCCGAACACATGCACTTCCAGATCCACACCGATCCCAACACCACCCTCAGAGGAACCCTCATCTACAGACCCCCCGGACCCCGACCACAGTTCAGCGATTCCATTGCTGACTTCATCAGCACACACGCCATTGCCTCCACGGACTACATCCTCCTCAGGGACCTGAACTTCCACCTCGAGAACAACAAGGACACCAACTCCACCACCCTGATCGACAACCTCACCACCCTCGGACTCAGACAGCTCGTGACTACACCCACCCACGCCGCCGGCCACACGCTAGACTCCATCTTTTCCGCAAGCCCACACGTCTCCTTCAACCACACCTCCGAACCCCACTGGACTGACCACCACTGCATCCACTTCACCTACAGGAAGCCCACCACGCACCACCGCACCGAACAAATGCCTCGCCGCTGCTGGAGCAGAGTCACGGAAGACCAGCTAACCACAACCCTCGCCCTGAGCCCACCCGCCGAATCCTCCGACCCCGACACCGCCGCCCGCAACCTCAGACAGTGGATCGACGACTGCGCCAACACCCTCGCCCCGCTCAAGAATCCGCCCAACAGCCACACCAGCAAGAAAGCCACCTGGTTCACCGAAGACCTCCAGGCCTCCAAACGAACATGCCGAAAACTGGAGAAGATCTGGCTCCACGAACGGACAGCGGACAGGTACGCCACCCACAAGAGCGCCACCCGCAGTCACCATCACCTCATCAGATCCGCCAAAAGGGCCTCACTCAAAGACCGCCTAGACAACAACGCACACAACAGCAAAGAGCTCTTCAACATCGTGAAGGAACTCTCCAACCCCAGCTCCAACACCAACGACATCCAGCCGTCGCGAGACCTGTGCGACTCACTGGCCACCTTCTTCCACCACAAAATCGCCGACATCCACGACAGCTTCAACACCACGACCGCCCCGGCAACCACCGAGACCACTGCCCCCACAACCACCAACCGCCTGCTCTCCTGGACCAACATCAATGACGAGGACACCAGCAAGATCATGAACACCATCCACTCCGGTTCACCACTAGACCCGTGCCCTCACCACATCTTCAACAAAGCCAGTACAGCCATCGCGCCCCATCTCCAGAAAATAATCAACATCTCCTTCGAGACAGCAACCTTCCCGGAAAGCTGGAAGCACGCCGAGATCACCGCCTTACTCAAGAAACCCAAGGCAGACCCCAAGGACCTCAAGAACTTCCGACCCATCTCACTGCTCCCGTTCCCCGCGAAGGTCACCGAGAAAATCGTCAACAAACAACTGACCCGCTACCTCGAGGAGAACAACATCCTGGACCCTTCCCAGTCCGGCTTCCGCAGCAACCACAGCACCGGAAACCGCCCTCATCGCCGCCGCCGATGACATCAGGACCCTGCTAGACAACGGAGAAACAGCAGCCCTCATCCTCCTGGACCTATCAGCCGCCTTCGACACGGTCTGCCACCACACACTACGAACACGCCTTCACGACGCCGGGATCCAAGAGAAGGCCCTGGACTGGACCACATCCTTCCTTTCCGGCAGAACACAAAGCGTCCGCCTCGCCCCCTTCCGATCCAAGGCCACCAAGATCATCTGCGGCGTACCCCAAGGCTCCTCCCTCAGCCCAACGCTGTTCAACATCTACATGGCACCCCTCGCCCACGTCGCCCGACAGCACAACCTCAACATCATCTCCTACGCCGACGACACCCAGCTGATCCTCTCCCTCACCAAAGACCCTCACACCGCCAAAGCCCACCTCCACGAAGGAATGAAGGCCGTCGCCGAATGGATGAGGACCAGCCGCCTGAAGCTGAACTCGGACAAGACGGAGGTCCTCATCCTTGGTTCCAACCCTTCAGCCTGGGACGACTCCTGGTGGCCAACATCACTGGGAACAGCCCTGCCACCCACCGACCACGTACGCAACCTAGGGGTCATCCTCAACCCCACCCTCTCCATGACTAAGCAGGTCAACGCCGTTTCCTCATCCTGCTTCAACATCCTCCGAATGCTCCGCAGGATCTTCAAGTGGATCCCCACCGAAACAAGAAAAACAGTCACCCAGGCCCTCGTCACCAGCAGGCTGGACTACGGAAACGCCCTCTACGCAGGAACGACGGCTAAACTCCTGAGACGGCTGCAACGCATCCAGAACGCCTCTGCACGTCTTATCCTCGACATCCCCGACGCAGCCACATCACACCCCACCTGAGAGACCTGCACTGGCTCCCTGTCAACAAGAGGATAACCTTCAAGCTCCTCACCCACGCACACAAAGCACTCCACAACTCCGGACCAGCCTACCTCAACAGACGACTCAGCTTCTACACCCCCACCCGCCAGCTCCGCTCGACCAGCCTCGCCCTCGCCACAGTCCCCCGCATCCGGAAAACGACCGCCGGCGGCAGATCCTTCTCCCACCTCGCCGCCAAGACCTGGAACACCTTCCCCACCAACCTCCGACAGACCCAAGACCTACTGGCCTTCAGAAGACTCCTCAAGACCTGGCTCTTCGATCAGTAGCAGCACCACCCCCCTCTTCCCCCAGCACCTTGAGACCCTCGCGGGTATGTAGTGCACTTTATAAGTGACATGATTGATTGTTTGATCTGACTTCCCTTGCGGGGTGTTGGAGTTCGAGTCTGGCAAAGAGATTCCTACCTCTCTCATTCTTCAGGTATGGAGCTGACTAGAACCTAGAGGGACTCTTGGCATACTAGGCATCCTAGGCATACTAGACTTAACATACTCTTAGTATACCATAGTAAGGAATACTTCACCTACTTCTTCCCTCTTCCTACACCTAGGTTAGGTTAGGTACATTGGGGTAGAACTAGCTTAGCAACGCATCGTATGAGTACTCGCATTTTTAGTCTGTGTTATTTATGTAACAGCATATGTACTAAAAGATAATGCTATCGCAGTATTATTTATTTCTACTGCTCACACTGTACATTATTTATCTCGCATACTGTCTTGTGATCGTAACAGCACATTTTACTTACACCAGAAACAAGACTGTTCAATAAATCCTTTATTGAAACGCCCGTCTATTTCTTTCTGTGTAACTTGGAGAAAACTAAGCATGCACGACTGAGCTGAGTGAAATAGTTATCTATTGTTTCCACGACTCTGGGACACGTTCTGATTCTAAAGGGAAACACAGTGGTCATGTTTTGCGGCTGCCAGAAACTACTCCTTCTTGTTGTCAAGGAGTTTCTAGTGGCCTCTGAGCTAGCTGGCACAAGTAATTAAGTTTAATATACTCGATAGGGACATACTGACCTTAGTCCTATGTCAAACCTATAAGATATATTATTCCAATGCGCAGAGCCTATTAGGGAAATAGGAGCTACACTACAGCATCAGTGTATAAGTCAGTGTGTAAGTGACTGTATGGTTTTCTAAATTGGTATGTGAGTGGCTGTCTAGGTGTATCACTGGGTATATGGGCCGGTAAGTGCATGTATAAGTGACTGAAACTTAAAAGTACATGTTACCTTTTAACTAAACAGCACCCTGCCCTTTGGGTTACCTAAGACCTACCTTAGAGGGGACTTATGTGTAACAAAGGGATAGTTTAAGTTAAGGCTTGGCAAGGGGTTTCATATGCCAAATCGACATGACAGTAAAACTGCACACACAGTCTCAGCAGTGGTATGCCTGAGACAGGTTTAAAGGGCTACTTGTATGCATGGCATAATTAGTGCTGCAGGCCAACTATTACTATTTAACTTACAGGCCCTGGGCACAGGTAGTACGCTCTACTAGAGACTTACAGATAAATTAAATATCATAAATTGTGGTTAAGTCAATCAAACCATGTTTAGGGGAGAAGCACATACACTTTACCACTATCTAGCAGTGGTGAACTGTTCAGATTCCCACATCTAATTTCAAACATATTCATTCATACTGACTTAATAAAATTACTATATTTTCAGTATATCAATTCCTCTTTCTCCTTGCCTGCTCACTCTATTTTTAGTTAATGTTCTCATCTAAGCTCCCTTCTATGTTGCCTTCTTGTCGAGTGTCTAGAAGCTATACATTTTATCTTATAGACACTCACAATTTTGTTATCTAAATATAATTAACATATCTGTAAAAGTTATTTGCTGTTCTCCAACTTTAATTTCTGTTTCTGTTAACATCTGTTTTCATTGAAAATCTCAAGTCAGAACTATGGCAATCCTCCTCCACTGCAAACACAACAAGATGATGGACAGAGTAATGAAACTTTTCAACCACTCACCCCAGTCAAGAGATCTGGGTTTTATCCATCGTTCTTTTTCCTCACTATGCCACCCCAGTTTGGACCCAGCCAAATGAAAATCAGTCTTGACCCTGCTCCTAATGGGAACAGTCCAGCCCGAACTGACAGGCCAGGTCCTCCCTGGACCGGAAACAAGCATCCTGGGACCGGTTTTGGGGTATTACCCCTCATCAGCCAGGCTAGCTTGAATCCAGTGGTGCAGCGAGCAAGAGACCCACAACTGGGCATACCCATGGCCACTTAGGGCGAACATAGCAAACACAACAAGATGATGGACGGAGTGCTGAAACTTTTCAACCACTCACCCCCAGTCAAGAGATGGGTTTAATCCACTGTTTTTTTGCTCACTATGCCACCCCAATGTGGACCCAGCCATATGCAAATCAGTCTTGACCCTGCTCCTCATGGGAACAGTCCTCCTCCACTGTCCGTGCAATAGCAACTAAAATGGCTACCCTTCACCATGTGCCCTCACTCATACTCCTGTAGTTAACAAATCACAGGCTTCCTTTCATCTTTTATTTTTGTTAAACCACTTCCAAAAGGTCAGTATTTTTTTTAACTCTTTCCATGTCTCCCGGGAAGAAGCAAATTTGGATTTTTTTCCTGCGAATCCGCAGATTCACCACGATGCTCATTGTGACCCCTGTGTAACTTTGCGGTGGATCTGTAGAAGCATTTAACAATCCACTATTAATGGTTTTTATTTATGTTTAAATTCGTAAAAACCACTCAATTAAAAGCCAAACACTCCCTAATTCCCAATGTTTCCACACCACTCTTTTTGAGTTTCACAATGCAGTCGTTTTAGTTCCCTTCCCCCATATTCTTTTAGCTACGTGTCAATGGTGACCATGTTAGCAGCACTCACTATCTACCACTAGGTCAGAAAATACTTTCTGTAAGCAGCATACTAGTTTCAAATTAAATGGTAGCAGGTGCGGTTGACGGGATGCAGTTTAAAACATGTCCTTAACAACATTATTTTTTTATTTTTAAAACCAATCACAGATGCAGTAACTTTTTTCTCCAAATCACTACCTAATTTTAGTTCCATGCACATCGCCACCATCCAATCAAATACGCTCTTTTATATTCTACTTGCTGTCCTTCATTTAAGCTCCCTTTCATCTTCAAAACTGCCACATTCAACTGCAGCCTTCTCCCCTGTGCAAATACTTCTTCTGTCCAAAATGGTCATAGTGCAGATTGTGGGTCATAGTTTAGTGTTCTGAGCATCGTCGATCCAAAACCAAAAGTACACATAAAAGCAATGGGTTTTCCTCAACCAAAACCATTTACGTAAAACAACAACACATTTAATACAGTAGGCATATAACTGGCTACATGGGTATCTCAGAGAGCATGGGTGTGCCTGTATAGGTCTGTTAGTAGGTGTGTCAGTGGTTTTCATGTTGAGTGAGTGGGTGTATAAGATGCTGTATGGGTCTCTAACTGGGTGTGTGAGTGGTGGTATGGGTCTCTGAGTGAGGTTGTGAGTGTGTGACTGGGTGAGTGAGTAGGTATTTGACTGGCTGTGTGGGTGTGTGAGTAGGTTTGTCATCGACTAGATGAGTGTGTGAGTGTGTGACTGGGTGTGTCAATGGCTGTGTGAACAGAAATATGGGTGTATGAGTTGCTGTGTGAGTGGTTGTATGTGTGCATGAGTGGGTGTGTAGTGGTTGTATGGGTATGAGTGACTGTATTAGTGGTTGTATGCATGTGTGAGTGAGTGCGTGAGTAGCTCTGTGGGTATTTGAGTGGGGGTGTGACTGGTTGTATGGGTGTGCGAGTGAGTGAGTGCTTCTCTCAGTGTGTCAGTGGCTGTGTGAGTACCTGTGTGGGTGTGTGAGTAGTTGAATGGGTATGTGAGTAGATGTGTGAGTGTCAATGCGGGTCTGCGAGAGGGTGTCTGAGTGTCTGTGTGGATATGTGAGCCAGTGTGTGAATGGGTCTGTGAATAGGTGTGTGAGTGAGAGTGTGGGTCTGTGAGTTGGTGTGTGAGTGCCTGCGTGGGTCTATGAGTGGGTCTGTGAGTTCATATAATAGTGCCTGTGTGGGTCTGTGAGAGAGTATGAAAGTGCTCTGTGGGACTCTGAATCATTCTGTGAGTACCTGCATAGGTCTGTGAGTGGGTGTGTGAGTGTATGTGTGGGTCTGTGAGGGAATCCATAGGTCTGTGAGTGGGTCTGTGAGCACCTGTGTGGGTCTGTGAGTAAGTATGTGAGTACCTGCATGGGTCTGTGAGCGGGTGTGTGAGTGCCTGCATGGGTATGTCAATGGTTGTGTGGGTCTGTGAGTGGGACTGTGAGTATCTGTGTGGGTCTCTGAGTGGGTGGGTGAGTGGCTATGTGGGTCTCTGAGTGGGTGTGTAACTGCCTTTGTGGGTCTGTAAATGGGTGCAAGAGTGCCTGTGTGGGTGTCCGAGTGTGTCTGAAATTGTTTTTTTCTAAAGTGTGCCACGATTCGTGAATCCGATGTGGATTTATACAGGGGGCCACACTGAGCCCCGCGGTAAATCTGCGGATTCCGGAAGTGGAATAAAGAAACATTTTAACTTAATTTCGTACCCAACATAGGTCCCTCTGACACTCCTCTAACACGCATATGGGGTCAGGGTACCTCTACCCTGACCCCTTTAATCACTTTGAAGAAACCTTTTAAGGCCCCGGGACTGTTCCCTGATACTTAAAATGGCAGACGCAACCTTCTGATCAGGTTGTGGTCAGCCAATCACAGCATTGCTGGTACCGCGTGACTTCGCAGATCCACCGCGGGGGATCTGCGAAGGGTCCGTGTCCTTAGATATCTATATTTCTTTTTTCTTTAATAACTCCGTAACTACTGAATAGATTGACACCAAATCACAAAAAGGGCTATTTCTGGACAAACAGCTACCTCTCTGCCAAACTTGGTGTAATTCCGTCTAGTAGTTCAAGCTGTAGTTATGTTCAAAATTCGTAAGGGAAATTGAATGGGACACGCACATTATTTGAAACCCCCCCATTTTTCTCGGCCCTCGCTTGACGGATCATTCTGAAACTCTCCATGCAGAACTAAACATACGGTGCCACTTTTTTGAAAGATTTTGTGAAGTTTAGTAAAATGGCGCCAAAGTTATTAACAAGTCAAAAAACAATTTTCCTAAGGAAACTAGGTTCTAACTATAACTACCATCAGTAGGATATATATGTATATGCAAATTCAGAGTGCCCTGGTGTTGTAGGGTGTCTATACAGAAGCTGCTCTCCACCTACACTTGGGAACTACCCAGAGTTCTCTGCTTTTTTTTGTGCATAATTTATGCAGCACTCTATGCCTGAAAGGGTATTGTTTTGACTTATACCAGAGGCTTCCTTGTGTCTGGACGAAGCTAAACCTCTCTGAAGAGCTATACCGATAGCGAAACACATCAGTGGTTGTTTTTATTCATTCCAGGTTGGCTTGGATGGTATTTTACCAATTTAAAGCTGTAATACTGTGCCTATGGGTTAAAAGGGTTTTGTCATTTTACAGCACGGCATGGATGGCACTGTGCTAATCCTATGCTTAAAAACTTTGCTGTAGAAATGGCAAAAGACTTTGTCCCATTTTATTTTGTCATGGATGGCAATGTGCTAATCCTATGCTTAAAAGTTTTGATAGAAAAACTGACATTTGAGGTGAGAAAACTCTAAGGGCCCGATTCACAGAACTAACTTACGTCAAAAACGTAAAGTTAGTACTTTTTGGTATTCACAGAATACACTTACTCATTTTGGTATTCACAGAATGCACTTACTCATTTTGGTATTCACAGAATGCACTTACTCATTTTGGTATTCACAGAATGCACTTACTCATACTAACTTTATGTCCGCACTCGGGCCGGAGATTCCGGCCCGGTGGTGGAGATTCCGGCCCGGAGGTGGAGATTCCGGCCCGGAGGTGGAGATTCCGGCCCGATGGTGGAGATTCCGGCGGTTGTGGAGATTCCGGCCGGTGGCGGAATGTCCGCCACCGGCCGGAATCTCCACCATCGGGCCGGAATCTCCACCTCCGGGCCGGAATCTCCACCTCCAGGCCGGAATATCCACCTCCGGGCCGGAATCTCCACCACCGGGCCAGAATCTCCGGCCCTAGTGCGGACATAAAGTTAGTATGAGTAAGTGCATTCTGTGAATACCAAAATGAGTAAGTGCATTCTGTGAATACCAAAATGAGTAAGTGCATTCTGTGAATACCAAAATGAGTATGTGTATTCTGTGAATACCAAAAAGTACTAACTTTACGTTTTTGACGTAAGTTAGTTCTGTGAATCAGGCCCTAAGTGTCGCTGGTGTCATAGGGTGATCTATACAGAAGCTGCTCTCCTCCTAAACTTGGGAACTACCCAGAGTTCTCTGCTTCTTTCTTGCAGAATATATGCGGCACTCCATGCCTGAAAGGATATTGTTTTGACTTACACTGGGTACTACTTTGTGTCTGGACAAAGCTAAACTTCTCTGACGACCTACATTGACAGTGAAACACGTGTCAGGGGTTGTTTTTATTCATTGCAGGTTGGCTTGGTTGGTATTTTACCAATTCAAAGCTGTAATACTTTGCCTGGAGTGATAAAAGGCTTTTGTCATTTGGTGTTGTAAGGTGCGCTATACAGAAGCTGCTCTCCACCTAAACTTGGGGACTACCCAGAGTACGCTGCTTCCTTTTCGAGAGAGCACTGACATGCTCTCTCTACAGTTCACAGACCACCACCATTGGCTCTTGTCAACCTGCCAGGGAAATGCACTTTAACAACACTTGACTCATAGGGGCATCTGCTTACTGCCCCCGCCACTGCCCATGGGTTTGCCAGACATTTTTCATATGGTATATTCCTATGAATCGCCTTTACCCCTCTATTAACTATTTAGTCATCATTGCTCCCGCTACTAGGCACTACACCATCTATATGCAGTATACCACCATGCTTGGGTCACTACCATCCTATAGCACCATCCACAACCTCTACAAGCGGTGCGGTTATCCATCCCATAATGTATTCACATTGTGCCTATTCAAATATCTTTTTTTAATTCATCTCAGTTTTTAGATCTCATCCTTAAGCTATTATTCCATTTTAGAATATCATGCTTTTACATTTTTTGCTGCTCCTACATGGTGCGGGATGCCGGCTCCAGCTCGCTTTTTCTAAATCGCACCAATAAGAACTGTCTCCTTTGACATGCACGCATTAGGCCCGCCTCCTCCCCTATTCATCATGGCACGGGGAGTCAGCCACTCTTGGCTCTTGACCGTGCATGCACAATGGATACCGATGGATACCTACCTGATCCTTTAAACCAATTTGATGGCTTAGCCGGGCCCTGAGGGATTCCTCCAAGGCCAGCACCATGAAATTCTGACTTTTACCGGCTTATCCAGGAGATTGGGGCATCAACAAAAACGTCTGATGACACATGATTCTGCTAAGATGGCGCCCACACTTTTCACATTATGACCCCCCATTATGTCCTGGTATAGTGCTCCTTATACACAGTAATCGAGACCACCTGTGAGCAATTGACCAAATAGCACTGTTAAGTTGTCCGTTCCCTTTCTCTTCCTCTCCCGAGGCCTCAAAAATTGGGTAGGTCGTCCTGTGCAACCATCACTACGACTCTGTATGTAGCTCAAAATGTTTATTTGCAGGTCTTCCATGACTTACCGCGGGTTTTACTCTGAGATTACTACATCATATCTTCATTTGCATTTTGTGGACAGCGTTTACTCTGCTCCTACTCGAGGAGGCTTAAGTGCTACCCTATTTAAGTGAGTTGTTTGTCCTCATGTCACAGTGTGTGAAATCTTTTTGCTTGCCATTAGCCTTGAGTGTGTCACTTGTCTATTATGTGTTTTGTTTGTCACTGTGCTATTCCACCACCACTGATAGCAGCATGTTCATTATTTTTTTGCATGTTGCACCACAATGAGAATATGTCCTTGATGACCTGCATCATGCAGATCATTTGTATTTATGGTTATATCTTTATTCCAGGTCGACTTTTTAGGAAATACTGTATAAAGGTACACAACATTTAGGTTAATTTGTGATTGGATTATCCTTGATACCAACCCAGATTCCAAAAACTGTGTAGATTAGAAATTGTTGGGCCTGCAAATTGCCATCTGATCATTATTGACTTAAACTATGACAAGAAACATGTTGACCCTTTGACCTTTTTGACCTACCAGAGATGATTGCTTCTACTGTTAGCCACCACTTTTTAAATTAGACAAGTAGACTCACTGATTAAAACTTTATTTAGAGAACTTCACTACACCAATCTACACCAACAGCCCTACACCACACTTCACATACAGCATTAGAACAAAAGATCTCCGATAAAGAGCCCCTTTGCAGGTGCCCGTCGGGCATTGCAGCACTGGCCCTACGAGGAGCACGCCCTATGATGTAGCATGACACCCATATGGGTATGTGAAGGCTCCTGTCTAAAGGAACGGACCCCTCTGTCCACTTCCTTAGACACTGACCGACTGACCAAATATTCACCTTTTCTTTCCCCTAACGAGCTGCTTACCTTTTATTGATAGACTTGATATGTGTGGGATAGGCATGCATGCTAAAGGCATTGCATGGAAAAGACTATGCGTAGTAAAGGTATTGTGGTAAAGGCATGTGTGGCAAAGGGATGCATTTTAATGTCGTACAACCCGTCTGCCTTCTCCGAAACTCTAAGCAATTGAGCCACAGAATTGGTGCTGCTGGAAGGTGAAATTTTGATGGTACTGTTCCTCAAGAATTCAGACTGTCAAAATAACAAGCTCACAAATTAAGTTCCTCTTGAGCAGTGCCATCAAAATGTCCTCCATTGAAGGTCTCTGTGAAATTATGTCCAACATGCAAAACGACATAACTGCTGCACATCTTGTGACAGCATTTTTGGCCAGTTAAGTGCCTCAATTACAGACTCAGGCTACTTCACAGATACTATTAGGAGAAGTAGGTAGAGGCATGGGTGAACCCGGTTTATCAACAGGTTCTAAAACTCACCCTACAACAGTGTCAGTTACGGTTTCTCCCCCAGTTCTGTTAGCTCCACCGGACCAGTTCACTGGAAACCCATCCCCAGGGCAAGTCTTCCTAAACCAGGTGTAACTTCATTTCATGGTCAAACCCATAGCCTTCCCAGTTGCCAATCCAAAGTGGCCTTCCTTATTCCCAATTTAGGATGACATGCTGCTAATTGGGCAGTGCTTTTAGTAAGCTCAGACAACACCATTTTAGACAATGAGAGATTTAAAAAAAAGAATTTGGAAAAACATTCGAACACAGAGCAATTACCCAATTTGAAGATAGGGAGCTACTTGAATTGAAAGAAGGGCCAAAAGATTTAGGGCCTGATTTAGTGTTTGGCGGACGGGATATGCCCTCTCAAATGTGGTGGATATCCTGCCCGCCATATAACAAGTGCATTATATCCAATGGCACTTGTAGTACAGGGAACAGGATATCCGTCACGTTTGTGATGGAGTAACCCATCCGCCGAACTCTAAATCAGACCCTTAATTTTATACCTGACCCAGTTAAACTGGTTAATCTCTGAAACAACTGGCCAGAATAAAAAGGACTGCATTGTATTATCAGGGGCTGAAGGAAGAAATTAAAAATATACTCACTCCGATCGATCCACAACTAACCTAATGTGCAGATCTTATAAATCTTACCCTTCGTTTAGATCACTGTTTGTCTGACCGAAAGGGAGACAAATAGAAAATGGACACTTGAGTTTTTTGAAAACCAGAGACAAACCACCATCCCAAGAAACAGCTGAATCAATGCAAATTAGAGTTCAGGGACCCCTTACTAAGCAAGTAAAGGATTAAAGATAAAATAATGGTAGTGCCTTTAATATGACACAAATGGCCTTTTTGTAAAGTACTAACAAAACCCACGAATACCAACCCTAAGTCCCACCAACAAAAAAACCAAAGCACAGGGAAACTATCAAACGAAGAAAAGGAGCAGGAGATTTTCTTGAGCCAAAGAATCACATATCCTGAACAGCTGATAGCAAATACCCTGGAGGTATCTGCCCCCATCTAACTATCAATGTATGTCTTAGAATTGGTGAACTTCAGATGGAAATAGTTATTATGGTCGATTCAGGGGCTACAGGAAATTTTATTGATGTTGCTTATTGAAAAAAACTAAAACTCCCTATAGAATTCAAAGCAAGCCCAGAAAAGGTAGGAGCAGTTTATGGTACCATGCTAATGAATGCTAAGAAAATTCACTATCTGTAGCAAGGATAATCAAAGTCATCAAGAATATTAATGTTTTGATTTAATTGGCGCACCACAATTTGGTATGATAGTAGAAATGCAGTGGTTAACACTTCATAACCCTACTATTGATTGGGCTGCACAAAACATAATTTTTTCATCAGATTTGTGCCAAAACTCTTGTTCAGTCCAAGATCAATCACATTGTATGAATTCAATATCAACACATCTGATCGCAACAGCAGCAGAACAGGATAGACAACTTCCACATGAATATTTAATGTGCAAGGAGGTTTTTAATGAAATTAGTGCAGAGAATCTTCATCTATAAGAGTATTAGGATAAATACTTTAAACATGGATTTATATGATCTTCTAAATCACCTGCTACCTCACAATTGTTCTTTGTCCCTTAAGCCAATGGGGAATTGTAGGCTTGTATTGATTATAGAACCCTTAACAGCATCACAATTAAAAAACGGTACTCTCTTCATCTCATCCCAGGTAAGATCGCTTACCATTTAGCCTAAATTAGATCTTCAAGGAGCCTATCACCTGGTTTGAATATGAGAAGGGAATGAGTGGAAGATGGTCTTCCGCACCAGATATGGGTTGTTTGATTATAAGTGATGCCACTGGGCTACATAAGGGCCCAGCAGCAGTCCAGTTATTTGCAAACAATGTCCTTCAAGAATACCTTGACAAGTTAGCAATAGTGTATATCGATGAAATTCTTATATATCCAAGCTCAGTTGAAGAATATGTTGGACATGTTAAAATCATTCTTCAGATGCTTCGTCAACATGGACTCTTCGGTAGACTCTCCAAGTGTAAGTTTCATACTGACAAGGTACAATTCTTGGGGCTCATCCTCGCTCTGCTGGGTATCAATATGGGTGAAGGAAAGATACAGGCAGTAGTCAATTTGCCTCATCCACAAAATACCAACTTCTACAGGTGCTTTATTAATCATTCGAAAAGCCTTTGCAAGTAATACTACATTCCATTGACATTCGAGCATTTGTAAAAGACTTCATTCAAAAAATGCAACAAAAAAAAGACTTAAGGAATAAGACTGATTATTCTTCAGACTAATAACAGGAAACTCATTTGGCACCTTGCTTGAGTGACCAACCTATATTGAATCTTGTTGTCTCTGAGTGCAGTAAAATCAGCAAGTAAAGTATAGGATTCAAACTATCCTTGAATAACAGACATTTGGAGACTTTTTTAATGCAATCAAAGGTGATTAACATTGCAACAAGGTGAGAGGGGGTATAAGGTTGTAATTACAGTATGTGACTCTAATAAGGCTTGTTTTAATGAGTTGCATGTTTATGTTGTTTGATTAGTGCCTTAAAAGAATATCCAATCCAGAGGGAGCCAGAGAATCAGGTCCACAGCACGATACTAGGAACCCAGAGAATTGTTGTCTGCCTTTCCGTTCCTCAACCCCAACCCCCTTTGCCTTTAGAGACGATTGCCAACACTTGTGCAATCCATGTGTTGAGGTTTGTTTATGATGGGTAGGACAGGACTATCTGCGCTCCTGCACATTATTGCAATTCAGGAGAGTGGAGTCCTGATTGTCCCAATCACTAAACTATTGAGGAAAAATAATAAACTGGTGTGGCCAGACAAAAACTGAAGCTTATTTCAGTAAGTTGTAAAAGGTGTTTACCACAGCACCTATTTGGGCACACCAGGATACCTCACAACCATCTATCATGGAAGCAGATGCTTCAGATACTGCTCTCAGAGCACTATTATTTTTCAAGAACCTGGAAAATTGCATCCAGTGTCATATCTTTCAAAGACATTTCTGCCAATCATACAAAATTGCACAATCCCAAAAACAGAACTCTTGGCTATCTGGCTGGCATTTAAAGAAGGAAGGCACTATCTACTTGGTTGAAATTCCCAATCACAGTATATACTGATCACAGAAATCATCATTTCTTGCGATCTGCAAGGCCTTGGCCTCCAGGCAACTAAGATTGACTCTGTTCTTTGCAAAATTTGATTTTTGCATATTCGCTTGCTTTGATCCTAATGATCCATCACCCTTACCAGGTCCACCTTTAATCATTCCAAAAGAACAAATCATATGAGCAATAAAGGCTGAAAAATTCCTTCAATATATAAGAAAATATATGGCTCTGAAAAACCTGATATCTTGGGTAGCTGAAGATAAGACTAGTGCAATGCATAAAGGTCTTCCCTTTTATGGCGAAACCCTGTTTATACCCACCAAAGACTTGCAAACAATGATCATGCAATGTTGTCATTATTCACTCTTGGGTAGACACCCAGGAAGAACTGAGACAATTGAGTTGTTCAAAAGATATGTCTGGTGGACCAGTTGGAGAAAGTCCAGTTTGTGGTTAATTGTGGCACGGGCAGGAGAGTGAAAACAGATCAGTTGAAATACAGAGGATATCTCCAACCACTATCTACACCACAACAACTTTGGGAAGACATTTCAATTGATTTTATCACAGATCTACCTCCCAATAATGGAAAAGACACTATTTTGGTAGTGGTGAATTGATTGTGCAAACTAGCTCACTTTACAGCCACCACAGGTTTACTCTTGGCATCCAAATTAACAACATTACTATTGACTAATATGGAGCATTTACATAGACCTCCAAAAGCCAATACTCAGACCGAGGTTCACAGTTAGCATGTGCCTTCTGGGAAACTTGGTGTTCTGCTTTACAAACACAAGTTCATCTATCCACCATCTTTCAACCACAAACCGATGTTCAAACTGAGTGGGTGAACCAAGGTATTAAACAATACCCGCGCTGTTACCTCACACAAACCGCTGAGTCATAGGAGCAATTGCCCTGGATGGCGTAATTTGCATACAATAATTTACACTACAGTTCTACTCAATGCTTTTCCTTTTACTCAACTAAAGCTTTTGTCCTAGATTTTTGCCTTTGTTACATCGACAATCTCAGAACTGATCCACCGGCGGCAGACAAAGTTTGCTATATTTACCGGTTGGCACAGTAACTTAGACACAATATTATCAAAACATTGAATAAAAGATTTGTAGATTGCAAATGGCAACCTCACCCCTCTAATCACCCAAGTGATAAGGTTTGGCTCTCTACACATCATAACAGATTCAAATATAAGAACAAGTGTTATCCTAAATTTATTGGACATTTTAAGATTCTACATCCACTCAATTCTGTAACTTTTAAACTGAAGCTTCCAAGTACCATGAAAATTCACCGGTTTTCCATAACTCACTCATAAAATCTGCATTATTCATGGCATGCTTCCATCAACCTCTCAATATGGTGCACTGTCAGCGGAGTATGAAATCAAGTCAATCAAAGATGTCAAACGACGCAAAGGCAAACTTTGGTATTTGGTTTCCTGGCTGGATTATGCACCGAAGAGGATACCTGGGAACCAGTGACAGCTATCCATGCCCCCCAGTTGCTCCCTCATTTTCATGCACAATGGGGATTTTGCTCAATCTCTTTTGGTCAGAATGGACTTTGCAAGGGGCATTGTGTCAGGAACACTCTTTTAGTTATAGTCCACCCCGCCTACATTCGGTCTTGCACAAACTATGTGGCTTGAAGCACTTAATAGGTGCAACGGTTCACTACCATGACAGAAAACATTATAAAATTTAGACTATCGCCAAGGTAGCTTTAATAATGGCAACCACACAATTTCACACAACATGAGAATAAGCCAACACTGTTCCTAGTTACTGGTAAACCCCCATCATAAGTGTAAAGTTTTTGTGCAACAGTATTATTGTTTAAACTAACTGTGTTTTTATTGCAGGACAATAACTAATTTGAGCACTGTCATATTGGTGAGATCTTGCTTCAAATTCAAGACGACTAGCGAGATCTAGTGAGACTTTAACAAAATCTCATCCACCATCTTCAAATGTCAGAGTCTATAAAAGGGGACTCCACCCAAATGGTGTTGCTTGTTATGATTGTGGCTTGGCATGCTGTCATAATTGCAACAGAATGATTTTACACAACATAAGAATAAGGCAACACTGTTCCTAGTTACTTTAAACCCCATCATTAGAGTATAGTTTTTGTGCAACAGTATTATTGTACCGTTTAACCTAACTGCTTTGTTTTGCAGGACAATAACTATATAGAGCACTGTTATGTTGGTGAGATCTCGGTTCAACATCAAGAAGACTAATGAGATGTCACAAGACTTTAACCAAATCTTGTCGTCTAACTTGGAATTTGAAACTCCATATTAGAGGGCACTGCCCAAGCCAAGTTGCTTGTTATTCTTGTGGCTAAGTATGAGTTTGGGTTCTTATGAGACTCTTGTTGTGATGACTGTTTGGAGACAGGATCCACAGATTGGTAAGCTAAGATCTTGGGAAACGCTTCAAGGAATACAAGTGTTTCAAAAACATTAGTTTTCAAAGATTGGTGATAATTAACACATACTATTACTATATGGAAAGACTGAAAGTCATATGGCATTGATAATGTATGTTAATTCAGGGTGAAGTAAACCCTGTTTGAACTTTCTCTTCTTCAAAAGAGGGCCTCTCCTAAAGAGAAGTATCTTCAAGAGAACCCACAAAAGAAGGAAAGCGACTTTGTGAAAAGCCTTGTTCAAATGTGGCAATCTAGCGATCACCATTTTTTTCTTTGCAGGTTTGAGTGACAAGAATTATACTCATCAGAAAAAAAGATCGTTAGCCAATATCTATAATCTCTTATTCCAGATCTCCTTCCACGCAGTACCTTTCCTAATAGCTCTTCCCTCACATGGCCTCTCCGAAACTCTCAGCAAGTAAGCACAGTCGGTGCTGCCGGAAGCTGGGTTTTTGAGGATACTGGTCCCGGGGAGCTCTGACCAAGTCACTGTCCTCATGTTAATCTGTTGACTTTCTTGATTTCATTTCCTCAGAGTTTTAAAATGATATTCCTGTATAATAGCCTGGATCCCCAAGTGCTTTTGTTCTGTAACGAAGGGTGTTCTGTTTAAATGACTATTTGGTGCCTGTCTTGGATGCATGCAAAAAGAACAATTGATGGACAGAATGTTGAACAATGTCAAACATTCAACCCAGTACACAGATCTGGGCCTAAATCCATAGTTTTTTTCTCCCCATGCCATTCCTGTTGAAAACCCAGTCATATGCAAATCAGTCTAGACCCTGCTCCCCATGGAAACAGTTCAGCCCGAGCTGCCAGGCCAGGTCCTCCCTGGACTGGAAACAAGCATCCTGCGACCGGTTTGGGGGTTTCACCCCTCATCAGCCTGGCTAGCTTGACTCTAGTGGCATGGAGAGCACGGGACCCACGTCTGGGCATATCCATCCCACTCGGGGTGACAAATGCAAAAAGAACAATTGATGGACAGAATGTTAAACAATGTCAAACATTCACTCCAGTACAGGTGCTCTGTGAAGTCCTGGTTGCGGTCTGTCTTTAAGAACATTGTGTGCGCTGCTGTGACTCTGCTTTCACATGCCCTTTCTCTTGATTCTCTAGCACCCACAGGAGGAGACATGGATGCATTTGTGCACCACCTCTTCTCAAGTAAACAGTAAAGGAGAAGAGGTGCTATTTAGCAATGACCAGGGGTTGCATTTGCGACTTCTCTCCCTACCCCCTTATAACTCATGTGTTTACTTTTGTTCTGTTCCTGTGAGATTTGTTGTTAGAAATGGGGGTCTCTAGTTGCCAGCGGTATGCAGCTTGTCCAAGTAGGGACTCTTCCTTCTAGTCAGATAACCCCTGCTCACCTCTTTGGTAGCTTGGCACAAGCAGCCAGCTTAACTCAGAGGGAAAGTGTAAAGTATAGGTACAAAACACACACAGTAACACAGTGAAAGCACTACAAATGGAGACCACACCAGTTTAGAAAAATAAAGTATCTTTCTCTAAACCAAACAGGACCGAAACGACAAAAATCCAACATGCACAACTCAACATAACACTTTTAAAATGTTTTAGCAATTCAGTCCATAGAACTCTATGGAGGCAGTGATTTTACACAAAGTAGCTTTAGATACATCAAAATCCACAAAGGAAAACAGACGCAGAGGAGGGAAGCATCGGAAAAACACAGGGATGCGTCGGGTTCTGAGTACATGGGGAGGCGATGCGTCAATTCTGCTGCATGCAGAAAAAGGGTTGTGTCGAATCTGTACTGTAAGGGGAAACAATGCATCGAAATCCAAGACGGTTCTGGTCTGTGTGTGATGCATTGGAAAACTTAGGCACACAGGTGCAATGCGTGGAAATCCGGATGCGCTTAAGGTCAATGTGGCTGCTGCAAACAGGCGCTGCATCGATTTCTTCATCCGTGGTCCATTGGTTCTTGCAGCCTCACAGCAGGGCCTGTGTCGGAGTAGGTGCGGTGGTCTCTGACTTCGGAGACATAGTGCGCTGAACTCTGGCTGCAGCAGTTTCTTTGACCGCATGCCGGCGGTGTGTGGAAACGTCTCCCGCACGGCGGTGCTGCGTCGGAAAAACAGGCACTGGAAGAGCAAAGCGTCGATTCTTATCGTTTCAAGCAGCAAAACACCCTACAAGGGTCCAGAATTGGAATTGGGACCACAAGGCAGGTCAGAAATCCCAGCAGTGGAGTTCAGGGATCCTGCAGATGAAGTCTTTGATGGCCCTGAGACTTCTTAACAGGAGGCAAGCACACACAAGCCCTTGGAGAAACTTCTCAAGCAGGATACACAGCAAAGTCCAGTCCTTTTCCTCTCCAAAGCAGAAGCAGCAACTGCAGGCAACCCAGTAAAGTAATACACAGCAAAGTGGCAGTACTTCTCCTGACAGCTCTTCTCTCTTGATCCAGAAGTGTTCTAAAAGTCTGGGGGTTTAGGTCCAATACGTATACCTCTTTTAGCCTTTGAAGTAGGCATACTTCAAATTCCAGACACACTCCACGGAGGTGAAGACAGCATTGTGAGAGAACAGGCACAGCCCTATTCAGGTGTCAGTGACAACTCCTCCCACCACTCTAGCTCAGAAAGACCCATCAGCCTGGTGATGGGCTATCAGGATATGCAGGGCACACCTCAGATTCTTTTGTGTGACTGTCTCGAGTGAATGTACAAGAAGGCCCCAGTCAGTCTAAACCACACATTGATTCCACAGGCAGGCAGAGGCACAGGATGGTTAAACAAGAAAATGTCCACTTTCTAAAAGTGGCATTTTCAAACACACAATTTAAAACCCAACTTCACTAAAAGATGTATTTTTAAATGCTGAGCTCAGGGTGCTCAGGGTGCCCAAACTCCCATTCTCTATCTCTTCCCTATTGAAAGTTACACTTGTAAAATGTTACACGCCAGCTCCAATGATAACCTATGGGAGAGACATGCCTTGCAATAGTGAAAAATGAAATTGGCAGTATTTCACTATCAGGACATGTAAAACACACCAGTGCATGTCCTACCTTTCACATACACTGCACCCTGCCCATGGGGGTACCTTGGGCCTACCTTACGGGTGCCTTACATGTAGAAAAAGGGAAGGTTATGGCCTGGCAAGTGGGTGCACTTGTCAGATCGACATGGCAGTTTACAATTGCACTCACAGACACTGCAATGCCAGGCCTGAGACAAGTTTATAGGGCTACTCATGTGGGTGGCACAACCAGTGCTGCAGGCCCACCTGTAGCATTTGATGTACAGGCCCTGGGAACACACAGTGCAATTTACTAGGGACTTACCAGTAAATCAAATATGCCAATCATGGATAGCCAATCAAATCACAACTTAAACAGGGAGCACTTGCACTTTAGCACTGATCAGCAGCGGTAAAGTGCCCAGAGTACATAAACCAGCAAAAACGAAGTCCAGCACACCATAAACAATACAAAAGGTAGAGGCAAAAGACATGGGAAACCACGCCAGGGATGCCAGGTCTACTATTTGTAAATATTAGTTTAACTCTTGCTAAAGTTGTAAATCTGTGTAATGTGAGATTCCATGGTGGTCAAAGGACAACATATTCAACTTCCGATATCATTTTCAGATCTAAGGGCCCCTGATGTCGCTTCAGATAACCCTTTGAATGTATTGGAAAGTTTCTGGTGAATGGGACTATCCATGTTTACAGAAATTACCTCACCTATACATCTTTTTTTTTAATGGAGCCTATTATTTCACCTGGCAGAACATATCCCCACGTGAATTCTGCTTTCTGAATGACCTAATTAAAACAAATCCTTTATCACCACATCCAGGTGTTAATCTTTCTTATTGCTCGTAATGTTAATCACATACTCTGATGATAATCTTTCCTTAATGGCGACATCTGCACGACTCGGAGTTTTAACTATCCATTTCCGTATCTGAATCAAATGTAAATAAATGGCAGGCGTAAATTTTCGTATAAAATACAATTCTCCAGTTTTCACACCTTATGCTTCCTCTTCTGTTGTCTCAAAGTTATTAAGCTCATTTGAATCTGATTACTTTATTCACATGTGCATCATTTATTTATAAGCCTATTACATTTTTCGGGGGGTCTCGTATTAATGGATGTATATATTTATGAGCAGTTTCAAAAGGCCTGTCTATTATTTTGTTTTTCAAAATCACATTTTCTAAACAGTCATTTTTTCAAGTCGATTGACCGTCCTCTCCGAGCAGAACTCACACTTTCTGTCGGCCCTCATACTTACGAGGCATTCCCATGAGGTCAAAACGGCTTCTGGACAATCCGGCAGGTGCTGTTCGGTACACCTAGATAACTTTATTCACCACCTTAAATATTAATAGAGCACTGAGAAATCTATTCACCCACGTGTACCGAATAAAGATCGTCCTTTTCTAGAAGTTGTGTTGGAAAAAAAGAAGAGACAGAAACAAAAAGCAGGTAGAGAACAGGCACATTTCTTGCCTACCTTATGTATTTTAAAGTCCTCAAGACTGCTCTGAAGGCCTGATTGCTGGTATGGGATGAAGTACAGATCCCGGCGCAAACAGGCGTTTGTTTGTGCATGGATCTGAATTCCGAGTTCTACTGTAATGACAACGCACGCGCCATTTTGTCCGCCATTTTGTCCTGACACTATTTGACAGAAAACAAATAGCAAAATGTATTGGGGAATGTGCAGGAAATGCAATACATGCAGTAATCAGTGCAGTAAACACCGATTTTGCATGTCATTCTCCATTCCCTCCCAGAGTAGTGGTATTTATTGGGTAGGTTAATTACAACCCCAAGTTACAACAATGTAATAATCATGGCGTTTGTCAGAGTCTGAGGTTTGTTTGTAGCCAGGGAGAATGTGTGCACATCTTTTGCCTTCGTCAGACTTTAAAATGAAGTGGTGCTTTTGTAAAGACTAATCGGACGCAGGAGGTAAGTTCAAAGTCTTTATTAAGTAATGCCGCTGACACCAGAGAGCACGTCTTCACAGGAGTCTAAGTCTCGGCAACTGCCACCCCAACCGCCACCCATGCCCAAGGTTCTACCATGGAACAGTAGGACGTCATAGAACACTTGGGCATGGGCACGCGGCAGGAGAAGCAGCGCGAGGCCAGAGCAAGACAAAAGGCAAAGCGGAGCAGTATAATTACAACATTAAATTATACAACATAACACATCTCCTTCTCATAGATGAAACAAAAGGAAGGGGAAAAGGGAGGAACTAGTGTGGAACAGAACACAGAGAAAGGCGGAACCAATGGCGTCAGTCACACACAAAGTCGTGTAACTTAGCTGGTGGTTTGACAACCCATCCGTATCTGCTCACCATAAGTTCCTTCCTAACGGTGCTGCTAGAAGGGAAAACATCGTCTATATCATGACTATTATGTTCAAGAGTTTCACTGCACACATCAGGATTAGGTTGGGCGTCTTCCGATAATTCCCCACTGAAAGTACTACAACTGTTCTCCCGACTGGGAATACCATCAGGAACCCTCACACCGTCAGAACACGCCATATCCGTCCTCTGTGGGTAAGAATCCCTACTGGCACCCCCATCAAGAATCCAATCATAGTCTGGGGAAGAGGGAGGACCTTGGTTGTCATAAATCCCATGAGAGGGGGAAGCGATCCCGCCACCCCTACACAAAGACAATGAAGAAAAATGCCAGGATTTACCATCACTTAAGAGGGCAGAGTTACAGAAAACTTTCTTAACCTCCATGGGTTGTGAGAAGTGACTTTGCCCCTTTCTTACGAACTCAGTTCTCCTTACCCTGACTTTGTCACCCACCTGTAAGTTCACTTTTTTGCATTCATGCTTTGAGTCATAATATTTTTTGCTGGTCATTTGTGAGTGTAACAACTTCTCTTTCACCTTACCAGAAGACCAACAAACTCTCTTGGGTGTGAGCCAACCCACATTGTCTTTGGTAACGGGGGTCCTGCCTCTTAGCAGTACAAAGGGACTGGTACCTGTAGACTCACAGGGAGTTACACGGAAAGCCCATAGATTGTGGATGAGTTCTTTCCTCCATGAAAGGTCGTTCTGGTTGGCTAGCTGCACTATGCCTTTTATGACACGATTAAACCTTTCGACTGCTCCATTACCTGCTGGGTGGTACAACGAAGTAGTTTTATGAGTGATACCATTCTCCCTTACAAATGTTTTGAAAATAGCAGAGATAAATTGTGGACCATTGTCTGACACAATACATTTAGGTAAACCTTCTCTAAGAAATAACCTCCGCAAGAAACTTACAATGGTTCTCGCATCGGCATTCTTTACCACTTCAACCTCAGGCCATTTAGAAAAATGATCCACAAGCACAATGAGGAACAACTGTTCGCCATGTTCCCAAATGGGACCACAAATATCAATGCCTAGTCTAACCCAAGGCATGCAGGGACTGGCAAGGTGTTGGAGGGGTGGCCTAAACATATGTTGAGATTTGTCTGAATTCTCACAGGCTGTGCAGTTTCTAACTTTTCTCTCGATTTCAAGATCAAAACCCGGCCACCAATACGAGTTTCTCACCCTGCTTTTAGTCTTCCCTATGCCAAGGTGTCCTTCATGACAAATATCTAGGAGTTTTGCACTTAAACTGGTCGGAGGTATGACTTTACCATTCCTAAGTATCAATTCTCCTTCGCTAGACAATTCGTCTCTGAGTTCCCAGAAGGTGTGCAACTGTTTGGGAATAGACTTTTTTGCAGGCCAGCCATCCTTTATATACTGTTTTACTTCAAGAAGTGTAGTATCTCCCTCCAGGCCTGATGACCATTCTGAATGTGATATGCAGGGCACCTCCTCAAGGATGTTAGCAACACAGAACGTTTCAATATCCAATGTCTGACTCCCAGTGTCTGGCAAAGGCAACCGACTTAAGCAGTCTGCCACACGATTCTTTATACCAGGAACGTACTCCACGTTGTAATTAAAATCCATCATCCTGACGGAAATGCGTGCGAGACGGGGAGAGGCATTTTGTAGGCCTTTAGTAGAGAGTACCTTAACAAGTGGTTTATGGTCACTTCTAAGGGTGACCAAATACCCCCATATGTACTGTCTAAAGTGCTCTAAACCCCATGCGCATGCTAGGGCTTCGCGCTCAATCACAGAGTACCTTTCTTCAGTCGGTGTGATCGAGCGTGAGGCAAACGCTACAGTTACTTCATTACCCGCTTCAGTAATTTGGTTGAGTACTGCTGCTAGACCTCTACCACTAGCGTCCGTGGTGACCACGCTGTGAAGAGAGGGATTAAATCCCTGAAGGGATGGAGCCTTGCAAATGTCATCTTTAATTCTATTGAAAGCCTCCTCACAAGTACTGTTCCATTCGAATGTGTTTCTAATTTTTACGAGTTCTCTCAAGGCAAATGTTTTGGAGGAGAAGTTTTTAACAAATTTTGCATAGAATTCAGAGAGGCCTAGGAAGGCTCTTACTTCCTCCCTGTTTTTAGGAGAGGGGGCTTCTCTAATGGCAAAGAGTAGTTCTTTTTTTGGTTTTATACCACTCCCCATAATCTCTTGCCCCAGGTATGTGACCTCACTAGCGGCAAATTTGCATTTGTGGACATCAGCAGTAAGACCATGATGGTCTAGTTTACTTAATACCCTGTTTAATCTGTCATCATGTTCCTTCCTGTTGGTGCCCATTACCATAATGTCGTCCTGAAAAATGAGGACATCTTTTTCGTTCTTGAAGAGCGTACGCATCAATCTCTGGAACATGGCCACAGCAGAGGCCAATCCAAAGGGTACTCTTCTAAATCTAAAACATCCCATTGGCGTAACAAAAGTGGTGAGGCTTCTACAGTTGGGGTGTAAGGCTACTTGGTGGTAGGCTGAACTCAGATCAATTGTGGAAAACCACTTGGCTCCATTAGTGTAGGACAGCATCTCACTGATTTTTGGCAAAGGAAATTGGTCGATAAGGATGTTTTTGTTAAGATCGCGTAGATCCACACATAAGCGGAGCTTACCATTGGACTTCTTTGCGACGACCAATGGCGAAACCCACTCAGCCGACTCCACTGGTTCAATGATACCAGACTTCTGCAGCCTAATAAGTTCAGTTTCCACTTCGCCTATGATGGAGAAGGGGATGTTCCTAGATTTATGTATACAAGGGATAGCATTATCTTTGAGTTTAATCTCGTGGACGAACCCTTTAAGTTTTCCAATGTCCTCGGAGAATACATGAGGATACCTTTTGACAATCATGTTCTTGTAATCCTCTTCTGTTTGTAGTGAAAGTATGGGATCAGGGCTGTTAGGGTCAAGAATTATCCCCAAATCCCCTTGATCGATCCATCCCAAAACAGAAGGACCGACCGCAGAGACGTATAGCTTTCCCAGCATTTGTCGTGTTTTAAATTGGAACTGCAGTTCCGTGAAACCTAAGATCTCAATGGGTTCCCCAGTGAATGTTTTAGGAGAAATGTCCGGGTTGAGTAAATGGTTACCAATAACAGGAACAAATTTTTCTAACCACACATTCTTATTTACAATCGTATAAGGAGATCCCGAATCTGCAACAATGGAAATCTATGTTTAAATGACACATGGGTTTCCTACCTTTGCACAACATATTATCTTCAACTTGTAACACAAATAAATTAATGTCATCATCATCAGACGAATATTCATACTCTTGTTTCTCAGGTACAACTAGTTTTACCTTTCTACCACCCCTTTGTTTTCTCTGACACATTGCAAGCAAATGACCAACAATCCCACATCTTGAACATTTCTGCTTTCAATCAATCAATCAATCACGGCATTTATAGAGCGCGCTACTCACCCGGGAGGGTCTCAAGGCGCTGGGGGAGGGGGTAAGTTACTGCTCGAACAGCCAGGTCTTGAGCTGCTTCCTGAAGGAGAGATGGTCCTGGGTTCGCCGAAGGTGAGTGGGGAGGGAGTTCCAGGTCTTGGCTGCCAGGTAGGAGAAGGATCTTCCTCCGGCGGTGGCTCTGCGGATGCGTGGTACGGTGGCGAGGGCGTGGCTGGTTGATCGTAGCTGGCGGGTGGGCGTGTAGAAGGTCATGCGGTCGTTGAGGTACTTGGGGCCCAGGTCGTGGAGGGCCTTGTGTGCGTGGGTGAGGAGTCTGAACGTGATTCTCTTGCTGACGGGGAGCCAGTGCAGGTCTTTCAGGTGTCCGGTGATGTGGCTGTGTCGGGGGATGTCCAGGATGAGTCGTGCGGAGGCGTTCTGGATGCGCTGGAGTCTTTTTGAAGTTTGGCTGTGGTTCCGGCGTAGAGGGTGTTCCCATAGTCCAGTCGGCTGGTGACGAGTGCCTGGGTGACGGTCTTCCTGGTTTCAGTGGGGATCCATCTGAAGATCTTGCGGAGCATGCGCAGGGTGTTGAAGCACGAAGATGAGACGGCGTTGACTTGTCTGGTCATCGACAGGGAGGAGTCCAGGATGAAGCCCAGGTTGCGTGCGTGGTCCGTTGGCTTGGGCGCGGTGCCCAGGGCCGGGGGCCACCAAGAGTCGTCCCAGGCGGAGGGTGATGAGCCCAGGATGAGGACTTCCGTCTTGTCTGAGTTCAGTTTAAGGTGGCTGTTCCTCATCCAGTCGGCGACGTCTCTCATCCCGTCGTGTAGGTTGGCTCTGGCGGTGGTGGGGTCGTTGGTGAGGGAGAGGATCAGCTGGGTGTCGTCGGCGTAGGAGATGATGTTGAGGTTGTGTTGGCGTGCGATGGCTGCGAGGGGGCTCATGTAGACGTTGAAGAGGGTTGGACTGAGTGAAGATCCTTGTGGAACGCCGCAGATGACTTCGGTGGCCTCGGATCTGAACGGGGGAGGCGGACTCTCTGGGTTCTTCCGGCGAGGAACGAGATGATCCATTCCAGTGCTTTCTCTCGGATTCCGATGTTGCTGAGGCGCTTCACTAGGGTGCGGTGGCAGACGGTGTCGAACGCCGCGGAGAGGTCCAAGAGGATGAGGGCTGCTGTTTCCCCGTTGTCGGTTAGGGTTCTGATGTCGTCGGTGGCTGCGATAAGGGCGGTCTCGGTGCTGTGGTTGGCCCGAAACCCGGACTGCGAGGGGTCGAGGGATCCATTCGTCTCGAGGAAGGCGGCAAGCTGTCTGTTGACGGTCTTCTCGATGACTTTGGCCGGAAACGGAAGGAGCGAGATGGGACGGTAGTTCTTGAGGTCGGTGGGGTCCGCCGTTGGTTTCTTCAGGAGGGCGGTAAGCTCGGCGTGCTTCCAGCTCTCCGGGAAGGTGGCGGTGTGGAAGGAGGAGTTGATGATGTCCCGGAGATGGGGTGCGATGGTGGCGTCGGCTTTGTTGAAGACGTGGTGTGGGCAGGGGTCGGTTGGTGATCCGGAGTGGATGGAGTTCATCGTGCGGGTGGTGTCTTCGGTGCTGATCGGGGTCCAGTTGCAGAGGGTGGTGGTGGCGGGCGTTGGTTCGGCGGTAGGGTGCGTGGTCTGTGCGTCGAAGCTGTTATGTATGTCGGTGATCTTGCGGTGGAAGAACGCGGCGAGTGAGTTGCAGAGGTCTTGCGAGGGGTGATGTCGTTGTTTCCGGCGCTGGGGTTGGAGAACTCTTTGACGATGCTGAAAAGTTCCTTGCTGTCGTGGGCGTTGTTGTCCAGTCGTTCTTTGAGTGCCGACTTCTTGGTGGCACGGATCAGCTGGTGGTGTTTGCGGGTGGCGTGCTTGAGGGCGGTCCTGTTGTCTGTGGTCTGGTCGAGTCGCCAGGCTTTCTCGAGAGTGCGGCAGTTCTTCTTGGATTCCTTGAGTTCGTTGGTGAACCAAGGGGTTTTCTTGCTTCCGGGTCTGCTGGGAGGGTTTTTAGTGGTGCGAGGTCGTCGGCGCAGGCGGTCAGCCACTTGGCGAGGTTGCTGGCTGCTTCGTTTGGGTCCGTTGTGTTGGTGGGTGTGTTCTGGCTGAGGGAGGCGGTGAGCTGCTCGGCGGTGATCTTGCTCCAGCTCCGGCGGGGAGCCTGTTGCGGGTGGTGGTGGGTCGCAGTCTTTCTGAAGTTGAAGTGGACGCAGCTGTGGTCGGTCCAGTGGAGTCCGGTGGCGTGGCTGAAGGAGATGTGCTTGCTGGAAGAGAAGACGGGGTCAAGCGTGTGGCCGGCGTAGTGGGTGGGCGTGTTCACCAGTTGCTTGAGTCCGAGGTTGGCGAGGTTGTCCAGCAGGGCGGTGGTGTTTCTGTCGTTGTTGTTCTCCAGGTGGAAGTTGAGGTCCCCTAGGAGGATGTAGTCGGCGGAGGGCATGGCGTGCGGGCTGATGAAGTCTGCGATGTCTTCGCTGAATAGTGTGCGTGGTCCCGGGGGTCTGTAGATGAGGGTGCCTCGGAGGGTGGTCTTGGGGTCAGTGTGTATCTGGAAGTGTAGGTGTTCGGCGGCGGTGAAGGTCTCGTCGGAGTTAGTCGAGATGCGGATGGTGTTCTTGTGTACGATGGCGATGCCTCCTCCCGTCTGGTTGACGCGGTCCTTCCGGGTGATCTTGTATCCATCCGGGATGGCTATGGCGATGTCGGGCTCTGAGGAGGCGTTCATCCAGGTTTCGGTGAGGAAGGCGACGTCCGGTGCTGTTGCGTCGAGCAGGTCCCAGAGTTCCACGGCGTGCCTGTGGACGGAGCGGGTGTTCAACAGGATGCATTTCAGGTGGTTGCTGCTGGTGCTCGACTTGGCAGAGGTGGTGCACGTCCGGGGGCAGGTGAATCGGCAGGCTTGGCAGGTGAAGGGTCCGTGGGTGCGTCTCGGTGAGGCTCGGTAGCAGGCAGGGTTCCGGCCGGCATTGAGTGCGGTGAGGGTGGCGGCGTCGTAGGTCCGTCGAGTAGTGTTGCATCGGTGGGATCCAGGGGTCCTGGCGCTGGGCGCGGGCCAGGCGCGGACGGGCGCAGACGGGCTTACCTTTGGCGCACCTTCGGCGCACCTTCGGCGCTCCGTCGGTGCTCCCGCTGCGCGCGGCCGCTGCGCGGTCGCTCAGGGGGCGTCATAAGTAAGGAGCCTGGAGGGAGGAGCAGCTGGGTGGCGGGAGCGGGGCGGCGAATGGAATCACGGGGGGGCGGGGCCGCAGGGAGGCAGTGGCGGGAAGTCCCAGGAGCAGCGGGCAGCGGGAAAGTCCCAGGAGCAGCGGGAAAGTCCCAGGAGCAGCGGGCAGCGGGAAAGTCCCAGGAGCAGCGGGAAAGTCCCAGGAGCAGCGGGCAGCGGGAAAGTCCCAGGAGCAGCGGGCAGCGAGCGAAGGAATCTCCAGGCAGGAGGCGGCAAGGCAGGCAGGAGCGGCAGCAGTGAGTGGGGCGACCAAGCCCTGTGGAGGGCTGAGCGCAGGACACATTAGTGCAGGACACATTTTATCATTTGCCAAATGATATCTACTGCCACATCTAAAACACTTCCTATCATCAGTCAATTTTGACTTCGTGTTGGTGTCTTTCCCCTGCCAGGAGTTCGAACGCTGTTTATTATGAGGATTTTTCGAACTTGCGACCTTAGCAATGGTAGACTTCTCCTCGGTAATTGCCTTTCCTTCGGACAAAACTGCGTTTGCGCATCTGCCTGTAAATTCTGTGCATTTTACAATTTCAATGACTTCCTCAAGTGGCAACTCCCCCTTAGCCCACAGTTTCTCCTGGATGTTCTTACTGGCAGCTCGCATGACGATTTGGTCGCGAATAAATTCGTCGTGCAATGCACCAAACCGGCAAGTGAGTGCTAAATTCTTTAAAGCAGCCACAAAGTCTTCCACCGATTCTTCAGGACTCTGCTTACGTTTGAAAAATTTGTATCTATTTACAGAAACTGAAATAGTGGGTTTGAAGTACAGGGATAAATCTTCCAGTGCAATCATGTAGATATCACCCTCCCTAGACTTTTTGTTGATGCGATTGTAGATTTTCATCGCTTTTGCACCTAAACAGTGGAGAAGAATCTTTTTCTTCCTCTCAGGAGTAAGTTCCTTTTCATCCTCGAATGTTGAGATATAGTTTTCAAAATATTCTCGCCATTCCTCACATTTGAGAGAGTCATCCCCTGTCGACGGAATGAAGGAGAAAGGTTCCATATGTTACCTGATGCCATAATGAGGAAGCTAAATGCCGTGAGAAATGAAGGAAGAGAGATGTCACAATAAAACTCAACGTAGAAGGTACACTGTTATTTCCCTTGAATTAAAATGTTGCACAGCAAACTGAAGAATAGAGGTGTGCGTGTCACCGATACAGGAAACGCATGTTGGTAATTCACGTAGTAACTTGCTAGGCAATAGTGAATAAAGGTGTGCATGTCACCGGTACGGAGAACGCACATAGGAGGTGTGTAGTAACTTTTTAGGCAATAATGAATAAAGGTATGTGTATCACCGGTGCAGTGAACGCACGTACACAATTTTTTGATGTAATATGCCTATGTAATTAATAAACTGGTGTGCATGTCACCGAAATGGTAAACGCACATAGAGGATGTGTTGCGCAGAAGTGAACCACACAGTGTTTCAAGATGAAGAAAGAGTGTCTGCGTATCAGACACACGTCGACAATGCGTGTTGTAACTTGCCTAGTATTTTAATAATAAAATGAGGTGTGCGTGTCACCGATCTGGAGAACGCACGTAGAGGATGTGGTACACAGAATTCAACCCCACGCAATTGAAAGATGAAGTATAGAAGGTGTGTGTGTCACCGATAAGCTAATCGCACACTAACACCGTACTTTTCCCTTAACAGGTGCCCTAATTAAAATGGCCGCCAACGCGTGCGTTCCAATGATGTCACGCCGTAATATGAGGCACTCTGACAGGAATTTAGTCAATCCGCCGCTTGGCGGGAATGGCACAGATGAATATCCTGCGATAATAACGCCGCTCCTCCCCAAAGAACCGGAGACCAACGCCAGGACGCGAGTAAGCAGCCGCAAAAGCACAGATCTCACCGTAATGTTCTTTAAACGGTGTAATTTGCATGCAGCTGGGCTCGTTGCCGTGGCTGTTCCAGTAGAAGCACAGGATCCGGAAAGATGCAGGACACAGATGTCGAAGTCGAAACACCAGTAGACTCCGCTCGAGCTGGACTTGAAGAAGGCAGCATGAAGGGTAACCCCTCAAAAGTAGTCCACAGGAGACCAGAGGACGGCCCTCGCAAGAGTGAATAACGAGGAAAACAGCAGGAATCCGCTCGCAGGTTCGGTGTGGTGTCAGGGCCACTCGTCGCCAAATTTGTAAAGACTAATCGGACGCAGGAGGTAAGTTCAAAGTCTTTATTAAGTAATGCCGCTGACACCAGAGAGCACGTCTTCACAGGAGTCTAAGTCTCGGCAACTGCCACCCCAACCGCCACCCATGCCCAAGGTTTTACCATGGAACAGTAGGACGTCATAGAACACTTGGGCATGGGCATGCGGCAGGAGAAGCAGCGCAAGGCAGAGCAAGACAAAAGGCAAAGCGGAGCAGTATAATTACAACATTAAATTATACAACATAACAGCTTTTTTTACAGAATCATGAAAAGGTTCAGCCTCCAGTATTGCAAACTGGGGGAAAGAGCATCAAACCACTTTTTCGCAAAAATCACTTGTTCTATGTTAACCGATTTGAATATCAACCTCTTGCAAAGGTATTAATTCAAAATATTACTGAATATATATATCCAGAATCCTTTGCCCATCAGAGGGCGTGGTATTAAATAAAATGAAGGTGTGTTTGAGAAACACGTTGTTGTCGAGCCTCTGAGGAAGAAGCATTTGGGCTTTGAAACGCGTTAGGCGATATCGACTGCAAGCTGTGCAAGCTTTCCGCATATGTGAGACATCTTCACCAGTAAAGGAGGTGCTCCTGTTCGGTGTAGAGTGCGTTCCTGCCAGAGGGACAAGTTGGAGCTTTATGTAAATCGCGGCAGCCCTTGCCGCGAGGAACGCACCACCCCGTGAGGCCTGGGGGCCACGGGGCATGGTATTCAACCTGCCTCGCACTGTGGGACACGGAACTTGGATTTATGATGAACCCGTATGCGGAGGCCCATCCAGGGCTTTGAGCGATCGCTAACACAGCAGGAAGAAAGGTGTACCCATTCAGGGTTTATAACTGTAACACACTACGTGACCCAGAATCCTTTGCCCATCAGAGGGCGTGGTATTAAATAAAATGAAGGTGTGTTCGAGAAACACGTTGTTGTCGAGCCTCTGAGGAAGAAGCATTTGGGCTTTGAAACGCGTTAGGCGATATCGACTGCAAGCTGTCCGCATATGTGAGACATCTTTACCAGTAAAGGAGCTGCTCCTGTTCGGTGTAGAGTGCGTTCCTGCCAGAGGGGCAAGTTGGATATATATATATATATATATATATATATATATATATATATCTATATAATTATATATATATATATATATATACACACGCACACACGCACACACACGCACACACACACACACACGCGCACACACACGCACACACACACACACACACCTCAGACACCCCCGGCGGCAGCAGTGTCAGCACTCCCGCTCACTTGCTTCCATAAAAATGCAAAATGCCAAACGCGTTTCGAGCTGCCGCCAGGGGTGTTTGAGTCTGTACCCTCCGTGTGTGGCATCTTCAGTGGGGCAACCTTCTGTTTTTGATGTTAAGCGGCCAGTCCAGCTGCAAAGATGCCCCGCCGCCGGAAAGGCGGATCTTCAATGCCCGGAACCGCGAGCGTGACAAGGAACGAAGGGACCTTTGCCACCGGTACATATTGGCATCAGTACAGTGATTCCCGTATTGCTTTTACCCACTGGGGTCATTTATTTTTTAACATTTCACTGCGGCAGTTATTGTGAACACGAAGCCAGTGACACCCACAGGGGTTAAACAAAGGGACTACAAGTTCTGTGGCAGCGGATTATGGGACTACCAGAACCATGAGGCCATGTGTGTTAACGCCCATTGGGGCGGGACTTGTTCATTTATTAAACCAGCTGCTCCCAATAGTTTTGTGTCTCCGTGTTTGAAGCCAGAGTGAAGCCAGTGATCAAGAGCGTGTTATCGCTCGAAACGTGTTTGGCATTTTGCATTTTTATGGAAGTAAGTGAGCGGGAGTGCTGACACTGCTGCCACCGGGGGTGTTTGAGTCTATACCCTCCGTGTGTGGCATCTTCAGTGGGTCAACCTTCTGTTTTTGATATATATATATATATATATATATATACTACCTACTGGCCGTCGCCTGCGGGTAGTTATAGTTAGGACCTAGTTTCCATAGGAAAAACGTTTTTTGATTTGCCAATAACTTTGGCGCCGTTTGACGAATCTTCACAAAATTTTCAAAACTAATTGTTCACTCAGGTCAGCTCCTGTCTTGAAAGTTTCGGGGTGATTTGTCAAGGGGGTCCGAGAAACAAGGGTGGTCCCAAAATGTGTTTTCTCCATGTTAATTTCTATAGGAAACTTTAGACACGGCTACAGCCTTAACTGCTGAACGGAATTACACCAAATTTGGCAGAGAGATAGCTCTTGGTCCAGAAAGCACGCTTGTTTTTAAATGGTGTAATTCCATTCAGTAGTTTTTGAGATATTTAAAGATTTACAGATATCGATATTTGAGAATTGTGAGATCTGATTGGCTGAGCCCTCCCGAGCACGAGCTTGCCTCTGATTGGCTGCCAACACTTCAAAGCAGGAAGTGTTGGCAGCCATATTGTGCTTCAGACCGAGGGAGAGGGGAAAAAGGTGACAGAAACATTAAAAAACAAACAAAGGGGGCAGGGTAGGAACACCCTGACCCCCCAGGCCTGCTCAGGGGGTCAAACAAAAGCAAATTTTTTTTAACATTTTCGGCCGGGTCGCGCTGGGTGCGCAAACCCCGTCAAAAATGAAAAAAAAGCGAAGCGCAGTCTCCCGCGCTTTGTTTTTTAAAGCCCCCGGGTGGACCAGGTCCCGGGGGCAATCCTGAATTCTGTAGTGGGGGCCCATGGGGGCCCCCGCAGCCCCGGGGACCGCCACCTACCCGGGGCTTTATTATAATAGGGTGGGGGGCCTCGCAGGCCCCCCAAGCCCCGGGGACTGCCACCTCCCTGGGGCTTCATTAAAATACGATCGGGGGCCTCATGGGCCCCCCAAGCCCCGGGGACCGCCACCTCCCCGGGGCTAAAATAAATAATAAATAATGTGTGTGGGGGGGCTCGAGCCCCCCCCACACTGCCCCAGCGACCACCACCTCCCCGGGGCACTGTTTATTCAAATGCGGGGGTCCGTTATGGACCCATGGGCCCCGGGGACCACCACCTCCCCGGGGCTTTAAACACTTGGGAGGGGGGCCGCGCGGCCCAACTCCTGAAGCCCTTGATGTCCCTGGGGACCGCCACCCCCCAGGGTCGGCTCCACCCCCGGGACATTGCTGTTCACTATGACAGGGCGGGAGCACGGCTCCCGCCCTGTCATAGCAAACCCTGCTTTGGTTTTTGGATGCGAGAGCAGGAAACCTGCTCTCGCTTTCAAAAACCAAAGCAGAATTGCTTTTGCACAAGGGGAGCTGCATGTCAGCAGCTCCCCTTGTGCAAAAGCAATGCCGGCGGGACCGTGGGGGCATTGGGGCTCCCCCTACGGTCCCCAACGGTGAGGCCAGGCCCCGGGAGATGGGGTCCCCGGGGCCAGAAGTGGCCCGGGAGGGGGGGCCACGTGGCCCCCCTTTCCTATAAAAAAAAAAAGCAGAAGGCCGGCCCCGGGGGATGGGGTCCCCGGGACCTAAGTTGGTTTTTGGGGGTTTTTTTTAAATAAAAAGGGGTCAGGCCCTGGGGCATGGGGTCCCCAGGGCCCCAAAAATGCTAAAAGAAGGGGGCCCACACAGCCCCCCTTCTAAAAAAAAATATTTTAAAAAAAGCTGGCATCTCGCCGGAGGCCCCGCCCCCTCCCTGCACCACTCTGCAAACGCGCCCCCTGGCGCGTTGTAAGTTGGGGAATTAATTCCCCTTGATTACTGCGGGTCCCTGGGGGCCAACTAGCCCACCAGGTACCTACAGTAAGCGCCACAGAGCTGGATTGCAGAGAGGTGGTCCGAGGCCACGCCCCTTTTTACACCACTCTGCAAACGCGCCTCTTGGCACACTGCTGGTGGGGCGATGAGGTCCTCTTGTGGCCTGAGGACCTCAGGACACAAGTGGACTTCATCCTCCGAGCAGCAGTGCGCCAGGAGCCGCGTTTGCAGAGTGGTGTAAAAAGGGGCGTGGCCTCAGACCACCTCGCTGCAATCCAGCTCTGTGGTGCTTAGTGGAGGAACCTGGCGGGCTAGTTGGCCCCCAGGGATCCTCAGTATTCAAGGGGAATTAATTCCTCAACTTACAACGTGCCAGGGGGCGCGTTTGCAGAGTGGTGGAGAAAGGGGGCGTGGCCCGGTATGAGAAGTTAGCAATCCTGCTGTGTGTGACTTACTGGATGTAATAGGAGGGGTAGTTGGCCCCCAAGGTTGATGTTGGGGGCTAACTACCCCTCCTGCTACCTCCAGTAAATCCCACACAGTGAGATTGCTAAGAGGTGTTCGGAGGCCACGCTCACCTTTCTCCACCACTCTGCAAACGCGACTGCTATATTATAGTTAGAAATTAGCATTTAAAAAACCTTTGAAATTCACTGAAAAAACCATAGGTTTCAGGGACGTTATAGTTAGAAATTAGCATTTAAAAAACCTTAGAAGTTCACTGAAAAAACCATAGGTTTCAGGGACGTTATAGTTAGAAATTAGCATTTAAAAACCTTAGAAATTCACTGAAAAAACCATAGGTTTTAGGGACGTTATAGTTAGAAATTAGCATTTAAAAAACCTTAGAAATTCACTGAAAAAACCATAGGTTTCAGGGAAGTTATAGTTAGTTGGGCATTTCACTCGTATAAAACCAGAAAAATGTGGCTGTTATAGTTAGTAGAGCTAACTATAACTCGCGCCCCCGCAATGCACTTCTGATGACATCACATATTACATCACTCATGACATGCTCAGTGACATCACTGATGACATCACTGATGACATCTCAAATGACATCACTGATGACATCACTGATGACATCATCCACGTGATCATCTGATGCACATCCTCACACCCTAATAAACCTTTCATACACCCACTCTAAAATACAGACTACCAATATCGAAACCATAGATACACCAATAGCAGTTAGTACATACCCGCTCAGTGATTCATACGTCTACACACACATCCACCCACTAACCCATACAGTCACTCATACACACAGTCATTCATCAATACAGCCACTGATATATCCACTCATACACCCATATAGACACTCACACACTGCCACTCACCCAAAGAGTTACTCAAAAACCTAGCCAGTCACCCAAAGAATTAATTACACTGCCATTTACTCACCTATACAGTTATACACACACCACGTCACTTATTCATACAGACACTTACTGTCTTCAACAATTACTGACATAAGCACACACTTATCCATGCAGCCAATGTCACAATCACTCACTGTTACATATAATCACTTATATACTCCAACACTCACAAATACTGCCTTTCACATATGTAGTTACTTACACATATACCACTAACACATCCATTCACTCACCAACACAGCTATACGTACACTCACTCACCGATACACTACCTAACACACTCATAAACGCATACACCCAGTGAATCACCCACTCACACATCCATGCAGGGAGTCACACACTCCCCCCACCCACACAGACACTCAGGCACCCATACAGGTTCTCAGACAACCAATCATTCTTCAATATACCTTGGCATATATAGATATAACGTTCTTGAAATTTTTAGAAACACTCAGTCACTGGATGATGTCATCAGTGATGTCATTTGAGATGTCATCAGTGATGTCATCAGTGATGTCACTGACCATGTCATGAATGATGTAATATGTGATGTCATCAGCAGTGCATTGCGGGGGCGCGAGTTATGGTTAGCTGAACTAACTATAACAGTGGAATTTCTATGGTTTTGTACGAGTGAAATGTCCAGCTAACTATAACGTCCCTGAAACCTATGGTTTTTCAGTGAATTTCAAAGGTTTTTTAAATGCTAATTTCTAACTATAACGTGCCTGAAACCTATGGTTTTTTCAGTGAATTTCAAACGTTTTTTAAATGCTAATTTCTAATTATAATGTTCATTAAACCTATGGTTTTTTCAGTGATTTTAAATTATCATTCCATTCTCAACCTAGTGAAAACACCCGATATCGCCAGTTTTCCAACAATAGCTTCCGCAAAAAAATTCGCCACAAATGAGAGCGACAACTAACGCTAATAATATGCAGAGTAGGCGTTCCCGTGAAAAAATAACACGAAAACACCACTTCCCGATATTTTCAACGAGCAGCCAAATCTGGGGCGCGATCCAAAAACAGGCGATAAGCTGCGTTAGCAGTAGGAATTTAACATCTGCCTTTTACTGGTGTAAAGCAGGACGACTACCTACAGTGTGAAAGGGAGCCCAGCCCAGAACCACATCTGAAGACCAACACATGTCATAGAGCTACTGACCATGCAGCTCCGACACCCAAGAAGGCCACAACACCCACTGCCATCACCCTCAGGACCTCCCCCGCACCACCCCCTCCCTACTACCACCGAGGCAGCGCA